>CM034408.1:19660000-20152500 GCA_019925095.2 Dendrolimus kikuchii
ACATCACCTTCTGATAGTACACGATCAATTTGATCATGGAAAGACGGTGTTGTGTCGAAGAGTGCTAAAATCACTTGTCTTATTAGGGCATACAACTCTTATCCCTCGTTCACGTACACTTTCGCGGCAGCAAGCAGAAAAATGACGAAGGAAATGGGCAGCGAGTATTAAATGGTCAAATAAGTTGCGTTTATACACTCTTTTTTTCATTAACGCTGGGGCAATGCATTTACACATACCCACAGGCCCCAGGGGAGGCCACCGAGGGGTATCTGGGACTGGCGATGGCCACACTTCCGCCAGACTACCCACTAAACCTTGTATTGCTGCGGTATGATCCATCGAGGTGCCCTTAACAATATGCGACCGGCGTCCTTGCTAATTCAGATTGGGCATACGCTGTCTGTGCAATTCGTGCATACCGGTGGTACACCAGCAAGGAATTCCGGGCATCTAGTCTTGAAGTGGGAGTGGCCACAGTGACTGCATCTTACCTGAGCTTCTGAACACAGCTTCTTGCAGTGTCCATTGCCCAAGCATCGCGTGCAACTAAACCTTCCAGCGTCCCTCCGCATCGTAATGAGGCGCCGCGGAACCGTAATCATAGGTATGACAGCCGTGACACCTCCACGCAGGCCGACAAGAAGGGGTGTCCCTGGGACCAGGACACTCCACAACATTGGGTCTAGCACGCTGGGAGGACTCCCCACCTCCCTCCCCAATCCCACTACTACGAAGTGGCCATAATAGAAACGACAGATTAGAAATACCTTTAGCGAATAAAATTATTATCTCTTTCTTTCTTCATATGACTAATTTTACGCATAATCTCTCATACCATTTGAACAACTGAAACTGGAAATAAAAAATTGGAAATAAAAAAATGGAAATAAAAAATTAGAAATAAAAAATTGGAAATAAATATCTTTTTTCTTTCCTTTTTATTCTCTCTTTCTTTAAACTAATAATCAACCATTTCATTATACCTACTATAAATCGTCTACAAATATTCTATAGTTATTTGAATTTCATAAATTTGACGGCCTCTGTGGTTGAGTGGGCTAAGCCTTTGCCGGCCTACCTCACTGCAACGCAGAGGCTCCAGGTTCGATTCCTGGTATATTAAATTTCGGAAACGTATTTTCTCCGTTATTTACTATGGTCTGGGTGTCTGGGATCGGCCCCAGAGTAGTCCGTTGTATATTACCCATAACACAAGCGTGACTTGCTTAATTTGGGGATATACAATGTGTGTGTTTGTCTGCCGATTATTTTATTTTTTATTATAAATCACAATAATTACACGGAGTAATTTAATTATATATTTCGTCCTACACAACGATTGTATTAGTGAAATGAAAAAAATGATCAATTAGACCGGTAAAGGTCGTATGAAGTATGTAGATATGCTAGTTTCATCATACTAAAATATTCTAATAACAGAGGATACGCCTTTCGTCACTACTGTGTTAGATTTACTTCATCCAGAATAATTTGGTCATCTGGATATTACATCATTGGTATTCTATGTATCTATTTCAATATGTATATGACATACATACATACATAACTTCACGCCGGTTCCCTTGCGGTGTAGGCAATTAATAGACAACTATGTATATGACATAGTTGTCTATTAATTGCCAGATTCCTGTGTAAACTTTCTACGTGACTATTGTGTTAAATAAGACGTGTCTGAAAGGTGATTTGTTTTATGAAAATATTATAATTGTACATTGCTTTTTCTTTGAAGACCAACTTGGTAAAATAAACACACGATTATTGGTAACAATAACAAGACTATTAAATGATAAATCATGTTTAAATGTTTTACTTTGACCAACATATAAAGTTAGTTATTAAAGTAGAAAATGTTTCAAAGTAAAAAATATTAAATTTATGATAAAACTAGCGGCCCCGACAGACGTTGTCCTGCCTTTAAAAAATAAAATTCTAGAACTCGATCCCAGAGCCACGTACCGGTTCTAATTGCGAATCTAAACCATCCGGGTACCCACTCAAACACGCAAAAACAAAATCACCAAAATCGCTCCAGGTGATTAGGCGGATTCCAGAACCCGATCTCAGCGCCACCTACCGGTCCTAATTGTGAATCTAAAAGAGTAATATATTTTTTTTATTCTAAGTCATGACAAAATAAGATTAAAAATCTTGCCAAAAATTAAAGTTTATAATTAACAAATAAAAAATAGGGGTTGATCGTAGTGGGGTGAAAATTTAGGGTTGTATGTATTTTTTTATGCTGTATCCTAAAGAAATAAAAATTATCCGAAAATTTAAAAATCAAATTTGATGAAAAATCGATGTTGTCCGATTCTCAGACCTACCCAATATGCACACGAAATTGCACATGCACATGACAATCGGTCAAGCCGTTTCGGAGGAGTATGGTAACTAACACTGTGACACGAGAATTTTATATATTAGATAAGGTACTATTATAATTTCACTTATAATCTAGGTATAATTAAACAACCAATCAAATAAAGAGGGAAATTAATGTTGAGACGATATTCACCTCCGCCTTCGGGTAGCATTTGTGACATCCAAATCCCTTTAGGTGAACACTTTGAACACAAAACACATCGGTGATATTGTTGATTAGCGCGTTTGTGTTTATCTCGGGTTGCAATGCACAATAGGCGCTATGAGCGGGGGGCGGGAGTGCACTGGGAGGCGCGTACGACGTGCGCGCGGTGCGCCGGAGTAGCACCGCCGCGCCGGCATTCAAAGCACTGCCTTATCAGTGAGGTCGGCGGTCGGCGCGCGCGCAGCTCCGCCGTGCGCTGCGCCCGCGTCGCTCTAATCTAAATACAGACAACGCACCGCCGACCAAAATCGCTCGTATTACTTTCGGTTTCCATACGGCCTAAATTTAGAGGCCGCTCCGAACAGAAATAACTAAAAAAAAAGTTACGTGTTTTTTAGACGGGAACAGTATTTTCGCAGTGGCCTGGTGGTGTGCCAGCGACGCGGCGCGCGCGCCACCCGCGAAACCCGAGATTCGTGCCATATTTGGCATCCACGCTTTTTGGTATACTGTTTCGGCAGCCGCGCGGCCCGGGCGCGCTGCTATTTCCGACGCTTCCTTTACAAACATCGTCTCCCGCATGTAATATACTGGGATGAATTACCTGCGGCGATAGCACGCCATATATGGAATCTACATAACCATTTCATTCCCCATATCAACCGTACTTATTATTTACATCGATGCCTTATGGCCGGTTCTATATCTTGCTCATGTGAAATTTTAACCCGATAGTAAGGCAAATGAACGATTGGCGACATATAGGAACAGGCCATCAATCAACAATCAAAATCTTTCTAGATTATACTTAACACAAATTCACTTCCTTTAAATGAAAGTATACCTATGGTTTATTAAATCAAATCTTACAACATTATATTTGATTTTGAAATGATCTTCATTGGTGCTCCGCTACTATTGGTCTTAGCGTGATATATAGCCTATAGCCTTCCTCAATAAATGGGCTATCTAACGCTGAAAGAATTTTTCAAATCAGGCTAGTAGTTCCTGAGATTAGCGCGTTCAAACAAACAAACTCTTCAGCTTTATATATTAGTATAAGATATCTAAGTCCAAAAGCTGACCTATTTTCCGAGTACGTTGGCTATATATAATATAACAACAATCAGTCCATTTCATGATTACAAGTAACCCAATGTAGTGCCGACTAAAGATAAACCCGTGTGTTAAATAACTATAGTTCTAGTATTTTCGTTTCCTCTCTCCGCTGAGCACACGTTTCTTGGAAAACAAGAAATAGGCGTACGTTGCAGACTACGTAATCACTACGTGTGAGCAACGCATTGTTTTCTGTTTATTTTTTAAAATATAACTACTGTTGATGTGCTAATTATGTTTTAGTTAACCTTTTCTGTTGTATTTAAATAATTGGTATTCCTATTTCTGTGGAAAATGCCATATGCCAGGTGATAGGGCATTTGCCCGACTGGATGGCTACCACCCCTGGTCTAAAGTATGTCGCCATAACAACCTTGAGTTGTGTTCCGGCATTAGTGACCAGGTTCCAGTCTCCTTTAAGAGAGCAGCAGCGCATTTGTAGCACCTTTGGTGTTGTAAATGTCTATAGGCGATGGTAACCGCTTTCCATCAAGTGGGCCGTCTGCCTGTCTGCTGATCTCCTGCAATAAAAAAAAATTGTGTAAAATTGTAAAAATAACTTGTTTATCATGAGGTTTTTTTTATTGCAGAACAGAAACAGACAGACGGCCTGACGGAAAGTAATTACCGTCGCCTATGGAAATTTGAAACACCAAGGGCGATGCCAACGCCATCTAGGATTAGATAAAAGGGATTGGATAGGGAGAACAGTAAATTGGGCTACCATATCTCTGTCATCGTATGAAACACATACATACATAACTTCACGCCAGTTCCCTTGCGGGGTAGGCACGAACAACAGAGCGCCATTTAGGCTTATTCTTACACACCTCACTTGCTTCTTTGACATTCATAACTCTTGTCATGCACGCTCGTCAGTTCTTAAGGCTCCTGACATCACCTTCTGCTTGTACACGATCAATTTGATCATGGAAGGTGTGTCGTGGCCTACCACGACTTCTATATCCATCCACTTTTGCATTGTATATCTGTTTAGTCATTCTTTCCACATGCCCGAACCACCGGAGCATTCCTTTCCTTACCTTCACCCCGACACTCTCTTTCAGACCAACTCTCTTTCTTACTTCGGTATTACGACGCGGTATGAAACACGATTACCTTAAAGCTAACAAAGTCGAACAAATAAATATATCGCAAAAAAGTATGTGGTGAAAATTTAGGAAGCTCTATGTCCAACAGTGGACAACAGTTAGCTGAAAATAATGATGAAGTGTGGGCAAGTAATTAATTACAACATTTCAAAATAATCTCATATTAATCTATACACTGTTTATCTTTAGATCATTGCGTGTACTACAAACAGGATTTTTGCAATGAATTACTATTTAATAATGTAACGACCGATTTTTCAATCATCAGATAAAAGTTATTGGTCGAATAATAATGCAAAAAATATACAAAAACCTGCATAAGTGGATTTTTTTTCTGTATTGCATGGGTTCAGCAGACAGGCAGACGGCCCACTTGATGAAAAACGGTTACCATCGCCTATGGACATTTACAACACCAAAGGTGCTACTGCCGGAACACAAATCAAGGTTGTTATGGCGGCATACTCTAGACCAGGGGTGGTAGCCATCCAGCCGGGCAAATACCCTACCACTTGGATGTGGGTTGTTTTATCGCCTCTTACGACAGGCCGCCCCAAGGCAGGAAATTGTATTCTTGCTCCGTTCCTGCATAGATAAAAAGTGTGGTACGTGCGTTCCGACTAGGATTCTAATCCGCGCCCTGTGAGTTTGGGATGCATGCGCTAGCCATTACGCTACCACGACTTTAATGATGCGCTTAATGCTGTTAAAACGTAATATCCGTGCAGGAACGGAGAAAGAGTCGTAAGAGGCGACTTAACAACCCACAGCCAGGTGGTAGGGCACTTGCCCGACTGGATACCACCACTGGTCTAAAGTATGTCGCCATAACAACCTTGACTTGTGTTCCGGCATTAGTGACCAGGTTCCAGTCTCCCTTAAGAGAGCAGCAGCGCATTTGTAGCACCTTTGGTGTTGCAAATGTCCATAGGCATTGGTAACCGCTTTCCATCACGTGGGCCGTCTGCTTGTCTGCTGATCTCCTGCAATAAATTTTATGATAAATAATGATATTTTTTAGAAGTTGTAAAAAGAAAATGCAAATAATTACAAGATAACGATTTGACGTCTAGATGTTGAGGGAAATTCTGTCATAACTCATCACATATAAAGTTTAAATTTCTCTAATAATAATAATAATGAATACAGTCCACTCGTATCCGAATTTATCCGAAGCTTTTATACCGGATTCGGTTCGGATGGATCTTTTTTTGGATATCTAATAGTTTCGACTACGGTTACATCCTTGATGGACAAATACAGAAGAAACTAATAAACGCGTGTTAATAATTATAATTATAGTTGGGTGGTTCCCAAGGTCGCGAACAACGAACGAACAAACATGCAAATATCAAAATCACTTTTAGATTAATCATTTTAATATAGCGCTAATTATTCTATTGTTGGCACCCCGATGATTGGCACCTAGTCAATTAATTCAGGATAGGTGTTAAAAAAAATATTGTTTATTTAGTAGCCACAACAACAACAACAATACTCTCTATTGTACACCAACCTAAAACAGTTACACATATACATATTTTAATATTAGGTAGTATTACAATGGGCGGCCTTATTGCTTAAAGCAATCTCTTCCAGGCAACCTTTGGATGGACGAGGATCTTAAGCACGATAAACTGTTGGCGTGCAACTTAAGACTATACTAATGAAAATATATATAATATAATGTACAATAATATACTTATATATATATACATACACCATACAGTACATATATACATACACCATACAGTACATATATACATACAAATATATATATATACATAAACATACATAACAAATAACCACTTTTTTAAATTTGTGCAAATTTTTTTTTTGTAAAAAATACAAACAGTTATTCTTTTATAAAAAAAAACACCTAAAATAAAATATACATTAATAATATAGTTATATAATTTTATTTTAGGTGTAGTTTTAGTTTTTATGTTGTGGATCGAGAGGATGTTTTTTAAAAATAAATTATGGCGATTATTCAAGATAACTTCTATTTCTATTACACAACATGAGATTACACAGCACCTTTTTAACAGGCAGAAGAGAGAAGAGAAAGAGGGGGAAGTCAAACGTCATAAGCCGCTGTCGTCTCATCGTATGACAGTGGCATTTCCTTTGACAGCCAAAGGGTGCCGAAGCCAGGGGTTTTTTTTTAAGGGATTAGACCATAGTTGATCATGAGGGCTTTCCTCTTTGACAAGGGGCAATCCGAACAATAATCAAGCCAGATTGTGTGGAGACTCAGAGAAGTTGCACGGGCAACATCCACTACCCACTAAAACCACCCTCCTCCCATATGCCCCGCGCTTTTTATGAAGGAAAGGCTGAGACTTAGAACGTAGTTACGCCCATCCAACACTGGTTAAGTTAACTAGCGCTGATCTTCCGCTAGGGCCATTCAAGTCACATACACAGACAGACACTGAAGCAAATAAAAAACAAAATGAAAAGAAAGTGAGTATAAAAGAGAAGAAAAGGGAAAAAAAGACGTGCACTTTATACAGTTTGAGATAGTTATAACAGTAAGAGTTTAAAAGTAGCAATAGTAAGAAATACACGACACAGCACATACAGGGTAGGTCAGGCATATCCTCCAAATATCATACATACATACATACATAACTTCACGCCAGTTCCCTTGCGGGGTAGGCACGAACAACAGAGTGCCATTTAGGCTTATTCTTACACACCTCACTTGCCTCTTTGACATTCATAACTCTTGTCATGCAAGCTCGTCTGTTCTTAAGGCTCCTGACATCACCTTCTGCTAGTACAAAATCTCCAAATATCCTCTAAATCAATCTTCGTTATACAATATTATTGTATGTCTCCAGAGGCCACGGGTCATAAAAATGGCCCGAACTTTTGGAGGGCTTACGTGGGCCATAGGAGAAGGCCAACATCGTAGAGGTCCCTTGACTTCAATGCAAATCTGGCGTGACGTTTACTGGCGATTATCACTGTCTATACCATATAATAATTCACCCAAGGACCAGCCCCGACCAGTGTACGACTATTGTGGGAAATGAGAATAAAAAGTACCGGGCTATTGGGGTGAACTGCTAGTGAAGTTACAGATCGGGGACTATGGGGATTATGGCGTCTACCTGTCGCAAAGTTCAAGGAACATGGAATTAATGGACAGATGGTGACTCGCCACTCACTGCATGGGCCCCTAAAAATGCCATAGAAGACAGGGGGCAACATGGGTGTGAGTGGCTAAGGGGTGTCGAGAGGTGGGCTGCAGGTTCACCGAAGCTACTTCCGACGTTAGGCCATTTATCACTTCCACCCCTGGAGCTTGAGTCTTAGCTCTAGCAATCTCCACTCCGTGCCGACTGGCGGAGGTAAGCACGGAGGCAGGCCTGTGGTGTCGCTACTCACTTAAGATGGTTATATATATTATACAATAATATTACTATTAATCTATGCATTTTTTATGTAAAATAGAAAATATTATTTTGTAGAGCAGAGCGACCTGGGGTTCAAACTATCAGTGGTTAGGGCTCCAGAGACAGGAACTTCCTCACAATTCGTGACGTGTTCAATACTGCTGCTTTCTCTATCTGGCCCTTCATCGAGCTTCGAGGTATATTATTATTAGTGACTAGCGGATCCGACAGACTTCGTTCTGTCAAAAACATTTGGAATGTGCCAGTTTTTTGTTCCTACCTTAATTAGTTGTAACTAATATCTATCATCAAATAATTACATTGGGTTTCAAAATAATACAAGTGTCGCTAAAACACTTTTGGTTACGCGGTTTGTGTTTGACTGTTGTAATGACGTGAAAACTGATGCACTTTACGTCGCGTGCCGAAACTAAAACAAAAGAAATAATATCGCGAAGCCGACCAAATTGAATAGTCACAAAATGTAAGAGCTATAGATCATTAGTACTGATTTTCAATTTGGTCAGGTTCGCGATATTATTTCTTTTGTTTTAGTTTCGGCACGCGACATTAGATCCTCCAACGCACACACGCACACTGTTTTGATAGATATAATTGAATTTGAACTTTATGCTAACTCTACAGGACGTGCCCGCATCCTTGCCGTATCCCGCAAAGAGTCTGGTTTCTGGCTCCAAGCTATCCCCTCCCCAAACATAGGAACATTAATGGATAATACTTCCTTTTCTTTGGCTATAAAGCTGCACTTTGGTTCTCGCATATGTGCACCACACACATGCGTCTGTGGAACAGAGATAATCGGCCCGGGATACCACGGTCTTTCTTGCCGCCGCAGTGCCGGCAGATGGTCACGCCACGCCGCCATTTTTTGTATTCAAAGACTTTACATATGGTTTTCTATGGTACAATAACGACACTAAAATCATCGGTAAGCCATCATTTAGGCAAAAAATTAATAAACAATACAATTAATTAGGTACGAAATACGTGCATTATATCGCTAGAAATAATGTTTAATTTTAGCGTGACGACTTACCTACTAATTATAATAAAAACACAATTATTTTAATTTTGGGATTAGTCTGCAAATGTAACATATATGACATGATCAAAATAATTAATAATTATAAAATCAAATATTACCGCAATGCTAAAAAATCACGACATTTTGTAATTTGTAAGTAAAACCTCAGATTAATAATATTGAAAGACAAAGTTTTTACCTCACTTTGCTAAATGTCAGGCAAAGGAACTAAATCCGTACAGCATGAATATCAATATTATTCAATCAAACTGAACATCTTTGAATGACATAAAAATAAGGAATTTTAGATTTTTCATATTATTGTGATTAAGATCATTATTATATTTTTGTAGTTTGTATATATAATTACCGACAACATGCAATCCTAATGTTAGACAAACAATATATAGGTGTGAGGGGTGTTCGAAGGTTATGGCAAGGACAGTGGGTTAGGTTAGGTTATCTTTAGACCAAAGCCCACGAGCCGAGCGAGCGAAGCGAGCGTGCCGCGTTAGCGGCCGGCGAGTGGCAGAACCGACTTTAACTTTTATTAAAATTATCAACGAATAAATGGAAACCAGTCGGTTCTGCCACCCGCCGGCCGCTACCGCGGCACGCTCGCTTCGCTCGCTCGGCTCGTGGGCTTTGGTCTAAAGATAACCTAACCTAACCCACCGTCCTTGTCACTGGTTACACCTTCGACCACCCCTTACACCTATACTTTGTTCTGCTTACATTGGTATTGCATGTAGTCAGTATTTATATATACAAACTAGAAAAATATATTAATTATCTTAGTTACAATAATGTGAAAGATCTAAAATTCCATACTTTCATGTCATTCAATGATCTTCAGATTGATTGAAAAATATTGATATTCATGCTGTATGGATTTAGTGTTTTTGCCTAACAAGTAGCAAAGTGGCAGAACCGACTGCTTACCATTAATGATGGTTAAAGTCGATTCTGCCTGCGGCTTTGGTCTGAAGCTAACCTAACCTAACCCATTGACCTTCTCATTGGTCGCAACCTTCAACCGCTCCTCACAACCTATTTTTTGTGTTGCTAACATTGGCATTGCATATTTGAGCTCTAGTGTGAAGCTTTTTTTTTTTTTTTTTTGATAACGCAGGGGGAATGTCTTTTCTTGCGACACTCCCTCGGGCCCTGGGGGAGGGTGACCGAGGGGAGTGTGGGACTCCCAGCGGAATGGATCTTCACGCATAACTACCGCCGCGGGCGGTAGTAGTCGCGAGATCCCGTCCGCCGGACTACCCACTAAACCTAACCTGCGCCTCTTTCCCACGCTTTTACGGGGCGCCACGAGAACTAGAGCGGTGCTACTACATTCGTGACGCCCCTACGTTTGGCAATCCTCAGGACACCCCGAAGGCAAGGTGCCCTGCTTCATCAACAGGGGGGGAAGTCCGCGGGTACCCCCGGTCCCCGCGGCCCCCTGTGACGGCACTAAGGGAGGTGGGCTGCGTAGCGACGCCGCCGGCCGCCAGTCCGCCGTCGCCGGATCGGGTCTGCGTACGCATCCACCTCCCTGGTCCTCTCCGCGGCCTCCTTCAGGGACATTACCGTCTCGCTGAAGGAGGAAACCGCTCTCCATCCGTCCTCGCTCGACAGCATGGCTTCTACCAACTGCTGGAGCGAGGACACAGGACCGACAATACTATCTAGCTGATGACGCTGAGGTCCCCAGGCGGCGCACTCCACCAGCGTGTGATACGCTGTATCGTTGGGTGCGCCGCACTCTGCACATTCTGGCGTCGGTTCACGCCCCGCTGTCTGATGCAGATACTTACCGAAGCACCCATGCCCGGTAAGTATCTGCGTCAGCCTGTACGTTAGGGTCCCGTACTTCCTCGAGACCCAACGAGACAGGTGGGGGCGGACCGCCGCCACCGTCTCTGCTCCTGCTTCTGGGGTCCTCAGGTCATCAGCCCAATCTTGGATCAGGGCCTCGGTCGCCAAGACCCTGATCCTTCTCACAACTGCCGGACACGGTCTCTCTCCTCTCTCTCTGGTGTCCTGTCGGTAGCGGTGCACTGCCGCGAGCACCTCCGCCTGGCGTTCCCAGGGCGGATCACTCGCGAGCAGTGTCGCCGCCGTCCACGACACTGTCCGGTACCCCCGGATGGCCCGCACCGCCAGGACCCTCTGAGAACGTCTCAGATGGGTCCTGTTCTTGCGGTGAAGAGCATCGACCCATACGGGGGCACCGTACAGGGCCATGCTCCGCAGGACACCAGTATATAACTTTCTACAGACCGTGCCCGGCCCTCCCACATTGGGTAAGAGTCTGGCCAGGGCGGCAGCGGCACCTAGCAATCTCGGGGCCAGCTGGGTGAAGTGGGCCCCGAAATTCCACTTTCCGTCTAGGACAAGGCCCAGGTACTTCATCTGGGCCTTTACCGCTACCGCCACTCCCTGGACGGCGACGTGCGTGCCCCGGGGCGGTTGTCTACGTCGTCCGTGGAACATGAGGGCCTCCGTCTTCTCTGCGGAGACCCTCAAGCCTAAACGGCGTACTCTTTCCACAACCAACGCCGTTGCGGCGTTGGCTAGTTCCACGGACTCCTCGTAGGTTCCGCCCCGGGCCGTGATGAGGGTGTCGTCGGCATAACAGATCACCCCCATCCCGGGCAGGACTGGCTCGCGGAGGAGCCAGTCGTAACCAATATTCCACAGGATCGGACCCAGCACCGAACCCTGTGGAACACCGCACACGACACGTCGCCTACCAGAGATCTGACCAAAACCGCCCTCCCAGAGGATAAATCTGTCTTGGAGGTACGCCTCCAACAGTCTGACAAGGTATAGAGGCACTCCCTGAGACCGGAGTGCCTCTAGAATCGTTTCGAAAGGTAGACTGTTGAAGGCATTTTGGATATCCAAAGATACCACCAAGACAGACTCCTCTATGCTCTCCGCCTCTCTCGTGAGGCTCCTCAGCGCGAACAGGGCGTCCAGAGTGGATCGCCCTGACCTAAATCCGTACTGAGCCTCCGAGAGTCCAGGCCCACCAGAATCAAGGTGCTGGACGAGGCGGCTCGCCAAGATCTTCTCGAACACTTTTGCCACCTCGTCCAACAGCACGATGGGCCTGTAGGCGGAGGGATCTTCGGGAGGGCGGCCCTCTTTAGGGATGAGGCACAGCCGGCCCTCTTTCCACTGCTTCGGGAACTCACCTGTCCTGATGCAGGCGTCAAAGAGTTCCCGAAGCTGGCCGCCTAGATGTTTGGCGGCCAGGAAGAGGACCCGGCCTGGGACCCCGTCCGGTCCCGGTGCCGTTTTCCGGCCCCGGAGTCGATCCAGGGCCATTTCCATTTCTTCCTCGGAGACTGGGGGAGGATCAGTCTCCGAGGGTACAATCCGAGGAGGACACATCCTAGGAGGAGCAAAGGCTCCCGGGTCCGGGAAGAGTCCATCTATAATTCTGTTCAGGACCCCGTCCGGCAGGGACTCCGTAACCGGGGTGGAGCAGGCGCGCATTTTCTTGCGCGCCACCCGGTACGGACGTCCCCAGGGGTCCGCATCCAGTGTGGATAGGATTTCTTCCCGAGCCCGGGTCTTCGCCTGACAAATGGCCACCTGAAGAGCCTTCTTGGCAACCCTATACTCCTCCAAGCGATGTTCCTCCTCACCTCTGTCCGGAGGATGCCGACGCCGGCAGTTCTTCAGAGATCGGCGAGCCCGAAGGGCTGCCTCCCTCAGACTCCCGATCTCCGCGGTCCACCAGTAAACCGCTGGTTTCTGCCGACGTCGACGCGACCGTGGCATCGAGGCATCGCAGACCCTCGTAAGGGTTCTGCGCATGCCCTCCGCCAGATCCTCCGGACAGGTGTTTCTCTCTCGGTTGGTCCAGCCCTGGACGACGGCCATTTCCTCAGCCAGCTCGGGGTCGAGCCGGCTGATGGCCCATCGAGGGAACTGGCCGTGGCTACGTGGGGGGTTTGACCCTATCACATTAGGAGGAGGGGAGACTTCAAACCTTATATAGAGGTGGTCTGACAGAGTCTCCACCTCCTCCTCGACTTTCCAATTCGTCACCCTGCGTGCGATCGCATGGGTGGCAAACGACAAATCTACTACGGAGCCACCCCGCGCTCGCACGCAGGTGTGGACCGAACCTCGGTTCAAAAGGGTCAAACCACTTTGAAATGCCCACGTTTCCACAGCCAGTCCCCTCAATTCGGTGACAGTGTTTCCCCAGGAGCGGGATTTGGCGTTGAAGTCGCCGAGTACGAACGTCGCCCTCGGCGACTGTCTGCCCACGGCGGCCCTGACAGAATCCAAGAAACGCTCGAATTCTGCCAGGGGTCGGTTGGGGGAAAAGTACACACCTATGAAGGTGTGCTCCCCCCACCCTGCCACCGCGTAACCCCGCCCCCGCTCGATCTCGATGAGCGGGGTGCCAGCGCCCGAACTGGCCACCACTGCCACCGTGTCGTCCAGGTCCCCAACCCAGTTGCTCTGGGCGGGGACGTAATACGGCTCCGATATTACGGCCAGACCAACCTCCCACTCCGCCATGGACTGCAGGAGTAAATCCTGGGCCCCGGCGGAGTGGTTTACATTTCCTTGCAGGAGTCTAGTATGTCGTCCGGGCATATTAGTGAGACATATTAGACACCTCCTGGTTTCTTCCTATCCCGACGTTCGCCGGGGGGACAAACTTGCCTCTCACATGCGGAGGGAGGCAGCCCCTCGACAGTGAGACGTGGTTTGCGTCGAGACCCGACTCGGCGCAAACCACACAGTGAGCGTTAGGCTCGGAGCATTGAGCGACCCTGTGTCCGCTTTTGCCGCAGCGGAAACACAGGGCCGACCTGTCCACTCGCCCATCCGGGCACATTACAGTGATGTGGCCCGTGTAGAGGCACCGCATACAGCGTATGGGTCGCCTCTCACGGGCCGAGACCTCCGCTGAGCTGAAGCCCACGCAAATGTGCTTCAGCTCAGTTAGCATTTTCGCGACCGGGATGGGGCATTGGACGTAGGCAGCGCCCATCCCCCCCGGTCCCACACCGATACCGCCAGATTTAACATGCTCGCGAGGGCAGTTCCCTGCGCGAGCGATGGCCTCCTCTAATAACCAAGGCGTGACCGAGTCGTCAAGCCCTGTGACACGAATGTCTCCTTTCTTCACAGGCCTGGCGACCTCGGCCACGCCTGTCAACACTGCACTGAGGGCCAAAGCCAACCGGTCGGCCTTCTCGATGCCCTCCGGCCCTGGTGGCAGCTCCATGAGCCGGGCATCGTTGGCCGTCCGGTTGATCTTAAGGCCCTCCTTGAGGCCCATCGCTTGCAGGTCCACTACCTTCGCGGCCTGCTCAAAAACCTGGCGGTATGTCACCCCGTTCCTAGCGGCCTCGGGCAGCAGCGTCACCATTACTGCTGCTGCCTTGGCCTCCACTAGCGGGGCCGGCTTCCTCGGAGGAGGTCTCCTCACCGGCGCGTAACTCTGCTGGGGGGCGGAGTATTGAGGTGCGGGGGTCAGGGCAGGGTATCCCCCTGCTCTTCTTGCGCCCCGTCCTCTCCCTCTGCCCCTCCTACCACCTCCCACCACTGTCCACTCACCCTGGTCCTCCTGGGTGGGGTAGGGGGCAGTGGGGGGGATCGACCACATTGGGGGGGCAGGAGCCACCCCCTGTCTTCTGGGGGCCCTCTGGACGCCGGAGGGGCCCGGTTTCGACGGCGGGCGCGGAGGGCCCACCACTTTTGCATACGACGGGGGAGCGGGGGTCGCCACCGTCGGGATTGGCTCACACTCCATCGCCAGGGGCTCCGTCAGATCGTCGGAGACCCTGGGAGGAGCAGCCGTGGGCGGCGTGGCACCCGAGGTCCCGGGTGCCGCCTTACTTCTTTTGTCCGCCGCGAGCGGCGGACGGATGACCGGGGGGGGGAGTAGGCGGTCCTCAAGGCCCGCGAAGCGGGCGTTGATGAACTCCCCCATCGACAGGATTATGGAGCGTTTCAGCTCCTCCACGTCGAATGGGGGAGATTCGGTGGTGGAACTCCCCCCCTTTTTCTGGGGCGGGGGCCCTCCATCGCCAGCCGCGGCCTCCTTGGCCGCAGCTTCCCTGGCCGCGGCCTCCTTGGTCGCGGCTTTTCCTTTGGCGGTGGCCTCCTTGGCCGCAGCCTTGTCCTTGGCCGCGGACTCCTTGGCCGCGGTCTTCATTTCCTCGAACTCCCTACGGTATGACCGAATCTCGGCCCGTAGGGAGTCCACCTCTCTCTTGAGCTTCAGATTGTCGAGGCTCAGTTTCCTTGTTTCGGCGTCGACGGTCCTCTTGGAGAGACTCTCGGTCACCTCCATGAGGGCCGCCGCCGCCTCCTTCAATTTCTTGATATAACCCCCCTTGAGGTTCCCCGAGGTCTGGGCAACGTTGTAGATCGCTGCCACATGGACGCCGGCCATGGTGCGGAGCTCCTCCGCATCCAAGAGGTCGACGTCCGTAACCCTCGGGTCCATCTCGGGGGGTATATCCTTTCCTGAAGGCGCAGAGGCCTTCGTCTTCTTTTTAGCGTTCTGGCGGAGGTCGCTGACAAAGGCCTCTGCCTGAGCCTCGACATCTGCAGTCTCTTCGCGGGACAGCGTCGTCCCGACGCTTACTCCGCGGTGACGGGCCCCCAGGAGCACCTTGGCGCGCCGGGTCCCTGGCCTCTGGGTGTCCTCCTGGGTCACCAGCTTTCTACCCGACTCGTCCGAGTCGGATTCAGCATTCTCTCCGCGGGAGTGTGCGTTAGTCCGTTTCCGGACGTCGCACACTCCCGAGGCGCGACTCTGTGCCGAGTCGGCCATTAGTGGGCCCCCCCCCCCATGGGAGTGGAGAGGGATGAGTCCAGAGCAAACAACAGATCCAATACAAGTGCAAAAACGAAGTCCAGTGAGAAAATCCAAGTAAAACAGTCAAATGTAGAAATCGATCAAAAAAACAGGCAAATCCGGGTCAACAACTAAGCAAGAATGTCAAAGTCCATTAGGCAAGCCGAGTCGTCAACGATAAACAAAGGAAAAACCATCAAAGAAAAACTTTCGAAAACAAATTGTCTCCAAAAATGTTGTTCGAATTTGTCTGAAGCTAACCTAACCTAACCCACTGACCTTCTCATTGGTCACAACCTTCAACTGCTCCTCACAACCTATTTTTTGTGTTGCTAACATTGGCATTGCATATTTGAGCTCTAGTGTGAAGCTAACCCAACCTAAAGAGTGGCAAGCAAAGGAAATAAATCCAAACAGCCTATTTTTTTATTAAGAATACATCAGACAACGCTGTATGGATTTATTTCCTTTGCCTGCCACTCTGATGAACTAAATTACAACAAAAAGATTTGTCTTTAGCAGTTTTCTTTATGTAGCATGGCGGTTTTATCTGGGAAGTGTTTTGTAGTTTTTAACCTAATAAAATGTGCTTTAAAATTTAATAAAGTAAGATATTGATTGTTTTTACGTTAACTTATGTGTTTGTGCTCAAAATCATAAGTGTTTAGCAACGTGCCCTATTACTTTACAATAATAATATTAGCATAGTAGGCAGTCTCTGTATATTCTAAGGTAATTGTATTGTTTATTAATTATGTGCCTAAATGAAGGCTTTCCGACAATTTTAATTTCGTTATTGTACCATAGCAAACCATAATTATAATCTTGTATATAAAAAAAACGCATAATTTTCGGGTTCCGCCTTTATGCATATTTACCCACATTTGTATCACCTTTGGTGTTACAAATGTCCATAGGCGACAGTAACCACTTTACATCTGGTGGGCCGTCTGCCTGTCTGTTGAACTCATGCAATAAAAAATATAAAAAAATAAAAATGTAATCTAGTTTAGTGCAACTCAAAATTCATTAATGATTTATTATATGTAAATTTCTGTTAATGTACTTCTGTATGAAGTTAAATTATTACTTTTGTTTGGGTCTTTGTATAAAGGCTGGAACTGAAAATCAGCGCCGCGTCAGTCCTTGTCGCAGCATAATGCTGAGTTCCAGCCTCATTGGCGTGAATGTTATGTACTTACGAACTACAATCGTATTGTACACCTTTCGTACTGGTTCCTTGAACCCGTGGTACCCCAAATAAAACGGTGGTTACTTCAAAGCAAGATCTTTATTTGAAAGCAAAGCTGTCTCCAATACTATTGTCGTATTTAAACCATAGCGCGATGTAAGTCGACGCTACCGCCATCTAGGGCTCGACAAAACAGTCATCTTCAAACACAAAACTAATACATACATAGAATGTTAGAAAGCCTCTGGTTGAATTCTTAACACGTATTGTATTTTTGATTTATATGTACAGCGTCTTATTACACGTATTCTACTTTCTGTGTGTATATACATTTACGTTAATAAATCTTTTCTTTCTTTCTTTCTTTTCCTTAATCGCAATAGAAGCGTCTTCACCGCCAAGCAAAGCTGAGTTTGGAAGCCTTTTTCTAATATATTATTGTTGTTAATAGCGCTCCATTAGGCTTATCTCAAATGAATAATTGAGAGGCAGTTAAGCTCTCACTGGGAGGCGACACCTACTTGATAGGGAATGGGGTCAGCCAAACGCGTGGGCGAGGTTGCGGGGCCAACATAGCTTCAGGTTATATTCATAATCTAATACCTCTATACATACATACATACATAACTTCACGTAAGTTCACGAACAGTAGGCACGAACAGCAGAGCGCCATTTAGGCTTATTCTTACACACCTCACTTGCTTCTTTGACATTCATAACTCTCTAACTCTCATAATTCATGACAAGGTCATGCACTCTCGTCTGTTCTTAAGGCTCCTGACATCACCTTTTGCTAGTACACGATCAATTTGATCGTGGAAGGTGTGTCGTGGCCATCCACGAGTTCTGCATCCATCCACTTTTGCATTGTATATCTGTTTAGTCATTCTTTCCACATGCCCGAACCACCGGAGCATTCCTTTCCTTACCTTCACCCCGACACTCTCTTTCTTACTTCGGTATTACGAACGCGGTCCGCGATCGTCACTCCGCAAATTTTGCGCAGTGCTCGCATCTCGGCCGCGTTTGCTCTACTTTGAACATTGATGAATAAAAAAAATAGGTAAATTTTTATTTATTTACTAACGGCCTGGCGCGGTTTCACCCGCGCTCTGTCTCGCTCCCATAGCGTCATGTTATACAGCCTATGACACTCCCTATCAACGTAGCTTTCCAACTGTATTTTTTTTTAATCGGTTTAGTAGATCCAGAGATTATCCCCTACAACGTCACAAACTCACAAACTTTACTTCTTTATAATATTAGTATAGATTTACATTAATTCAATAACAAAAATATTTTGTGTCTGAATATAAATACGTATTCATAGTTCCCATTATAAAAAAAATCAAATTTACAATAAATATTATTCATTTTACAAAATATTATGTCAATAAAAAGGCATTTTTATATAATCATAAAATTTAATAACAAAAATAATTGTCAACTAATATAGTTACGAGTTGCAGGACTCGAATTAAAATGCCGTTGGAATGATTATAGAGTTTATTAGAACTATACAAACACGTATAACACAGGTACAAATATAATAACACGCGCAAAGTCCGTCACTAAATAGATTACCGAATGTACACCAGTCTTGCTTCGCTTGTGGTTATCTCTTGACTGCCGATCTCTTCATTGGGGCATCAGCTTGTATTTTAAGTCCCAGACACCTGGCAGTGATCACAATACAACAATAGGCGGTAAAGATTACAATACACAATTGGCTGTTTTTAATGACAATTTTTAAACACAAACTAAACAAAAGAAGTCCAAATGCCGAAAGGTAATAAAATGCAGATGCGAATTTGTCTTTGTCGGTCGTAACAATATACTAATTGAGAAAGAATGCTTTAACGTCACGCTTAAAAGATTGCTTTTTGTATATATTGAACTTCAGGTTAATAGGTAATTCGTTAAAAATTTCAACAGCCTGATATGTAAAACTGTGCTTTAGAAGATTTAAAGATGGCATCATTTTATTGAAGTGATAACTTCTTATGAGAGAGTAAACCGCTCCGTTACGTAACCCGTTACGGCGCCAGTCTGTCTGGCTTCATTTTCTCTCACGCATACGGCAGCGGTAGGCAGACTCCTCCTCTCTCACTCTAACCCACAGCGCTAGCCGTATTTCTTCTAATGTACATACATGTTCAAGAATTGTAACTAAGAATAAAATATGTTTTATAATCAATAAAAGATTTTATTACTAAATAAAATAACCTTTCCTTACATTATCATATTAATATACATCAAACTTAAGTAATAACCTAAGCTTTTTTTTTGTTGCATGAGTTCAGCAGACAGACAGACGGCCTACTTAATGGAAAGCGGTTACTGTCACCTATGGACATATGTAACACCAAAGGTGATACAAATGCGCTGCTGCTCTCTTAAGGGTCACTGGAACCTGGTCAGTAATGCCGGAACACAACTCAAGGTTATTATGGCGACATACTTTAGACCCGGGATGATAGCCATCCAGTCGGGCAAATGCCCTACCACCTGGCTGTGGGTTGTTAAGTCGCCTCTTACGACAGGCCCCCTGGCCGTAGGAAATTGTATTCTTTATCCATTCCTGAAAGGATAAAGAAAAGCACGGAACAGAGAAAGAATATAATTTCCTGCAGCCGGGCGGCTTGTCGTAAGAGGCGACAAAACAAACCACAGTCAGGGGGTAGGGTAGCCAGTCTGGATGGCTACCATCCCTGGTCTATGGTATGCAGTCATAACAACCTTGAGTTGTGTTCCGGCATTAGTGGCTAGACTCCAGTCTCCCTTTAGAAAGCAGCAGCACATTGGTAGCACCTTTGGTGTTACAAATATCCATAGGGGAGGGTAGCCGCTTTCCATCAGGTGTCTTTTGAATTCATGCAATAAAAATAAAAACATCTCTGATGTTTACATATATAATTATATTAAACAGGAGTTTTTGGCGGGAACTGAAAGGAGATGTTGTGCTGTGCAGTTTTATTTTCTAAAAATGTGTAAAATTACTCTAAAATGAACAATAGTTGTAGGATATTGATAGTTTTTGAGTAGTAATTATGTGGTTTTGTGAGAAATGTGAACTGTACAGTCAAATGTGGCCTTTCGAGTTGTCACAAGAACTCCGTTGAATAGCGTCAGTTGATAACCTACAGTTCAGCTGAACTATAGGATTAAGAAAATTAAGAAACTATATAGTAATCTAAGATCTGGCTTAAAGCCCTAGCTACCAAGCCATAAACCGACTTTAAAGTGTCATCATAGAAATAATTGTAATTACTGCTCGACTCCTTTTACTTGTGCAAAAAGATGACGTCGTCATTTTGTACACTTACAAAATTTATGAGGCCGTGAAGTTTTTTAACATGATAAAAAGTATCTAAAAGAAAGAAAAATAATTATTTCTAAAAATGCGACACTTAACAATAATTTATAACAATAAAATGTGTGCCGCAATTTTCAAAATGAAGTTGGCACTCAGTTTTTGCCGCGTGTGTGTGTATATCTCAATTGACTTAATTATCATCTACTCTAACATAAAATACACAAGAGGTTAATGAACAGTACTTGAGTATTCAAATACGATTATCGGCTAGGTACCAGTTGGTGAGATTTGTCACCGGCGGCGATGGCGTAGAGTGGGTTCGGGGACCGCTGCAGGCCCCGGTGGGCGGTGATCGACGCAATCCATCAATACTGCCCTCTATAATTGGTCACAATATCATATTTCAATTGAACGCAAACATGGCCAGGACATATTATCGTCACCCATTAGATTCAATGTAACCAAATCAATTATTTAGTTACAACTTTACTATTTCACGGTTGTTAATTGTTGATTTTATTTATGTTTTAATTGATTTAAATCTTGCGAAGACGTGTATAGCTTTTATACTAGAGTTTCCCCGCAATAGCACTTCTTGCGGTGGTGGTGCTATCCCGACTTGACGTAATTTTTTTTTTATTGCAAGAGATCAGCAGACAGGCAGACGGCCCTCTCGATGGAAAGCGGTTACCATCGCCTATGGACATTTGCAACAGCAAAGTTGTTATAAATGCGCTGCTGCTCTCTTAAGGGAAACTGGAATCTGGTCACTAATGCCGGAACACAGCTCAAGGTTGTTATGGCGACATACTTTAGACCAGGGGTGGTAGCCATCCAGTCGGGCAAATGCCCTACCACCTGGCTGTGGGTTGTTAAGTCGCCTCTTACGACAGGCCGCCCCAACGCAGTAAATTGTATTCTTTCTCCGTTCCTGCACGGATAAAATCCTGTAAGATGTACCGCGACGCTTCATAAGGAGTTGGTATCCAAGCTTCTCAGCCGTAAGACCAAGATAGATAGATAGATAGATAGATAGCACTTTATTGTACACCATCACAGAAAAACTTCCGAACTAGTATTAGTCTAGTTGGGTACAAAGGGCGGTCTTGTCGCTAAAAAGCGATCTCTTCCAGACAACGCGTGGCAAGAATATTCTGATTAGGAGTAGAGACGGTGGTATACATAATTATTGTACGATTACTTACATTTTAATAATAAATATATGAACTATACTATATATACAAATATACACATAAGTTATATACATATACAAGATATGGTGATAATATGCAACTATTTAAACATAATAAACATATAGCAGGGATACTAATTATATAAAATATACATATCATTATATTGCAGATAGAATTTCCTGACTAAATTCTTAAATGTTATTAGAGATTTAGCTTGTCTGACAGCAACAGGCAATGCCGGAACACAACTCAAGGTTGTTCTGGCGACATACTTTAGACCAGGGGTGGTAGCCATCCAGTCGGGCAAATGCCCTACCACCTGGCTGTGGGTTGTTTAGTCGCCTCTTACGACAGGCCGCCCGGCCGCAAGAAATTGTATTCTTTCTCCGTTCCTGTACGGATATGACGGATATGATATGCTCCGGTGGTTCGGGCATGTGGAAAAAATGCATGATGAAAGAATGACTAAACAGATATACAATGCAAAAGTAGATGGATGCAGAAGTCGTGGAAGGCCACGACACACCTTCCATGATCAAATTGATCGTGTACTAGCAGAAGGTGATGTCAGGAGCCTTAAGAACAGACGAGCTTGCATGACAAGAGTTATGAATGTCAAAGAGGCAAGTGAGGTGTGTAAGAATAAGCCTAAATGGCACTCTGTTGTTCGTGCCTACCCCGCAAGGGAACTGGCGTGAAGTTATGTATGTATATAAAATTACATATCATTATATTGCATATAGAATTTCCTGACTAAGTTCTTAAATGTTATTAGAGATTTAGCTTGTCTGACGACAGACAGAACGAAATGTAATCCACAAGAAGCGAAAAGAAATAAAAGGCCTGCATCTATATATTTATGTGCTATGAATGAATGAATGAATGAATCTTTATTTGTAAAAATACAGGTAATAGTCATACATAGGATTATAACAAAGTCAAATGTTCTCACTGTATTTGACCTACACACGGTCATACAAATATTTGAGTGCACGTCAATCTAAACACAGAAACAAAAACTCACAACAATTCTATATTATAAACTTAAATCAATTAATTAATAATCAAATGTGTTGTGTCTATATTCCATGATCATTGATGCGTGAAAACTAGTACTTTTTCTTGGAAAAACATTATAGATTGCTACAACCACTTTCTGTTGTAATAAGGAGACCTATTTTCATATGTAGTTTGTCTGACAGCAACAGGCAATGAATTCCAAGATACGTATATATAAAACTGTTATACGCCCAGTACGGATGTGAGCCTTGGATCTTAACACATAAGGAGGAGAACAAGCTGTTGGTGGCTGAAAGAAAGGTCCTCAGAAAGATCTTGGGTCCGACACGGGGAAGCGATGGCAACTGGCGGATCCGAAAAAATGCCAAAATCGAAGAACTGGTGGATGAGCTAGCTACTTAGAATGGGGGAGGATCGCGCGGTAAAAAGAACGCCTATCTAGGCAGACCCGGCGACCCAGATATCGCTGGAGTGACGTAGTGGAGGCTGATTTGCACGAGCTTCATGCCTATGACTGGAAGGAGACAGCGCTGAACAGGAAGGAGTGGAGTATTCTCATTTCGGAGTCCAGGACTTATTTTTGGTCGTTGAGCTGCAGCAGTTAGTTAGCTAGAATAGAGGAAGGGGGGAATGGACCGTCGGAACTATCACTCAACGTATCGTACGAAACACAATTAACTCAAAACCAACCGTTTCAAGCCGGTATTCTGTGAAAGAGTGGTCTCACTAACAGCT
The DNA here is from genome assembly GCA_019925095.2 of Dendrolimus kikuchii. Taxonomy (NCBI): domain Eukaryota; kingdom Metazoa; phylum Arthropoda; class Insecta; order Lepidoptera; family Lasiocampidae; genus Dendrolimus; species Dendrolimus kikuchii. The sequence goes on from CM034408.1 coordinate 19,683,529, forward strand.
ATCATATCACACTGTGTCTGTGGTTCCGGATAGTAATAGTTCCAAGAACTATGTCCACCATTGGAAATATGTCAAAAGTCCGAGGTTTCAAATGAAACAGTTCCGCATGTCCGACCAAGTCCCCCCGAATCGAGCAAATACGATAATTAATACGAGTATAGTCAGAACGTTCTGTCTTCTGTTTGCGCCGATCTAGCCAGCCTTTAGAACTTATAATCTATATATTATAGAAGGTCCAGCTCGCCATACACAACGCGGTGCTGGTACCTACGCTCACGTATGGATGCGAGAGTTGGGTATGGAAGAGAGAGCATGAAAGTAGAGTAAACGCGGTCGAGATGCGAGCACTGCGCAAAATCTGCGGAGTGACGCTCGCGGACCGCGTTCGTAATACCGAAGTAAGAAAGAGAGTTGGTCTGAAAGAGAGTGTCGGGGTGAAGGTGAGGAAAGGAATGCTCCGGTGGTTCGGGCATGTGGAAAGAATGCATGATGAAAGAATGACTAAACAGATATACAATGCAAAAGTGGATGGATGCAGAAGTCGTGGAAGGCCACGACACACCTTCCATGATCAAATTGATCGTGTACTAGCAGAAGGTGATGTCAGGAGCCTTAAGAACAGACGAGCTTGCATGACAAGATTTATGAATGTCAAAGAGGCAAGTGAGGTGTGTAAGAATAAGCCTAAATGGCACTCTGTTGTTCGTGCCTACCCCGCAAGGGAACTGGCGTGAAGTTATGTATGTATGTATGTATTATTATAGTACGTGAAGCAAAAACTTTGTACCCTTTTTACGAAAATTGCGCGGATGGAGGCGTATGAAATTTAGCTTTTGATTATATAGAGTAGTGCAGAATGCTAATATATTTTTTTAATTATGCATAAAAAACACATTACACACACTACCATGTATTTGACACACACACGCATATATACTCTTTTGTTTATTGTTAAAGTCAAATTAACAGTGTAGCCTTGGCGAAATCTGTGATCATGAATATAGTCTTTGACAACAGAGCCTTAATAATATTCGAACTTATAATTTAAATTAATTCTTATGGTCGAATTTCGACCACGGGCGACCACTAGTCAAGATAATTATCCCAGCATGGCACTACCACGCCCATAATAATATTTGAGTATGGGATATTTTCAAATAATGCTGTTTTTAGTACCTATTCCGTTTCACCAAGTAACACAAATGTTCAAGGAATCCAACGTAATTAGACACGGTCCGACACGCACTTGGCAGGATTTTAAGTATGATAAATTAACACACTTGATTATATTGCGACTAAAACACACTGTATTTGGCTGTTAGTTTTTGCGGTAGCGCACTGCGTGGGATCGGCAGTTTTGGGCCGTGCGTGTCTTCTTGTGCGTATAATGATGTCAACCTACGTACAGATGGCTGTCAGTATGATTTTTAGACATCATCGTTGTGAAAAACGTCTCGTTGAGGGCCCTGTCCAAACGCGGCTAAGAATTGTATGGTAACTTAGCAATTACAGAGAAATCTAACTTAGCTATTATAGACATAAAAAAATGTACGTATTACTGTGCATCGTGTGAGTGTTAGTGATAAGACAGCATGTAAATAAAAAATATAAAATCATGAAACAAAAGATCACAGTCTTACATTGAGATACCTCACAGCAGCCTCATTGGTTTTATACGAGCATACCAACTTATGACGTCATAAGTTTGTACAAATAAAATGAGTGTAATTCACTTTCTTTTATTAATGCAGTAAAGACCGACGAGATGTTGCTGATTTTTTACTTCTTCTAAAAATTATCTCCTCCGATATTGATTGTCCAGATCTTCTAAGTAAGGTCCACTTTAATACTCCAGGTAAGTCTATACGATTTAATCAACCCATTAATGTACCTTTAAATTTGACTAATTACAGACCAAACTCATTTCTGGTGCGAGCAAGTAATTATTTAAATAATGTAAGTAAATACATCGACCCATTTGTGTTGGCAACACCAACATAAAATATTTTTTACTAGCAACATTGTGGTTGCATTTTTGTTTTTCTTCCGTTTGGGTTGTAGCCGAAGGCAGACGCTTTCGTATGTAAAGTGATATTATTACGAGTTTTCACCAACTAACAGTGTTTTAGCTTCTACGACCACATCGACCTGGGTATCCTAGAACCACCACCATCAGCGTGTCCACAAATATATATGTGCGACGAGCTGCGCATCACTTTACATACGAAAGCGTCTGCCTTCGGCTACAACCCAAACCGAAGAAGAACAAAATTGCAACCACAATGTTGCTAGTAAAAAATATTTTATGTTGGTGTTGCCAACAACTTGTTTCAGGAACCAAGCGGTGTCTAGGCTTTAAATTTTTCAACAGTGACTAAGCATCTCGGTGCCTTTTTTACGCCTGCATGGTACTTTTAACCAATACCTTATTCGTGAAAACCTGTCATTGGCTTTCTTTTGTTAATTCTAGTTATCTAATCAAATGTATTTAGCTGTAGGTTTTCCATAAATAAATACAGACAGGAAAGACTGTCAACTCACTAAGGGAGACTGGAACCTGGCCACTAATACTGGAACACAACTCAAGGTTGTTATGGCGGTATGTCTAGAATAGAGGTGATAGGTATATATAGGTAGGTATTATACTATTAGGTACATGGTATTGTTACGAGTGTGGGACTCGAATTAAAATGCCGTTGGTATTACTATAGAATTTATTAGAACTATACAAACACGTATAACACAGGTACAAATATAACTGGACGCAACCAGTACAAACTGCACAATTCAATAACACGCTCAAAGTCCGTCACTATATCGCTTATCGAATGTACGTCTTGCTCGTATCGTAATCCTCGCTTGACTGCCTCACCCCTCCGTTCGGGCATTCCTTTTATCCTGTACAAATACAATATGTCTCTACGCAAAAATATACTTTCCAAGAATTAGCTCGACACACCTGTCTAATGACTGCCATAAAAAATTACAATACGCAATAGACTGTTTTTCTTAATTACAATTTTTAAACACAAAGTAAACAAAAGAAGTCCAAATACGGGACGATAATAAACTATTCTTTATGGCAGGCAGGTGTGCATTTGCTTTTATCGGCATGTAACACTATGGTACTGTTCATTGACCTCTTGTGTATTTTATACTAGGGTAGATGATAATCAAGGCAACTGAGATACTTTTATCATCTTACAAAACGTCATGGAGATTTTGTAAGTGTACAAAATGTCATCATCTTTTTATACAAATAAAAGAAGTCGAGCAGTAATTACAATTAATTCTATGATGACATTTTAAAGTCTGTTTAGTAAAATTATATATATAGTAGCTGTCTCGGCAGACGTTGTTCTGCCCTAAAGAAATAAAATTTAGAACCCGATTGCAGCGCCACCTACCGGGTCCGTGCTGTTTACTGGGTCAGAAGTGACACCTGTAGACATCTGGCGGGGATAACTAATTAAATGACGATTGATCAGTTTTCGACCGGAGAGGAAAAATGATTAAATTACTAAAATGGCTATTAAAAAATAAGGGTTGATCGTAGAAGGGTGAAAATTGAGGATTATATGTATTTTTGTATGTTGTATCATAAAAAAATAGAAATTAAAAATTTTGTCTAAAAAATAAAAATAAAAATTTAGGGGTGGACTACCCCTTACATTTAGGGGGATGAAAAATAGATGTTGGCCGATTCTCATAGATACCGGATAAGCACAAAAAATTTCATCAAAATCGGTCAAGCCGTTTCGGAGGAGTATGGCAACGAAAACTGTGACACGAGAATTTTATATATTAGATTTATTGCGTGAATTAAGCAGACACCTGATCAAAAGCAGTTACCCTCGCCTATGTATATTTTTAACACCAAATGTGCTGCTGCTTTATGAATGGAGACTGGAGTGTAGCCACTAATGCCGGAACACAGCTCAAGGTTGCTATGACTGTATACCATAGACCAGGGATGCTAGCCATCCAGACGGGCTACCCTACTACCTGGCTGTGGGTTGTTTTATCGCCTATTACGACAAACCGCCCGGCTTCATAAATTTTTATTCATTCTCCATTCCTGCATGGATAGATTCAGTTTGAAACGGTTAATTAGATATCTATGTTTGTTCATACGCACATTTCGGGTTTATAAAAATTCTACAATGGCCTTCGAGTTATTTTCTTTGTCGCTTGTTTATCCGCGCTCGTCTATTTCTGTCGTCAACGCATGTCATACAGTATTAGACGGATTTGAAACAACTTTTGATTACAATCATTTGAAACATTTGAAAACAGCTTCTGTAAATATTGTAAACTATTAAAAAATATTCTTAAATAATGTTTTACAGTTTGAAGCGTAGGACGTCTTCAATGAAGCAACCTTTGGCTTGAAATGCGTATATTTTCAATAATTTGCGATTTTACAATAATTTTATAAAATAGTTGTTGCGCGTACAATATTTCGTCTTTGTTCCGTCCTTGATTTTTGAATATTGGCGGTTGGCCGTAGACAATGAGCGTCTGTCATAGGCAATTTTGATATTGCGTGTACACACCGGCGCGAGCGTACTGATTGCATACTCGGCTGGACCGGTGTGTACCTTTCCGTTGTAAATCGTGCCGCGACACAGTTAATGATACAACAGATACAATTTTGGAGTGGCGGCAAATTTGGGAACAATTTTTTTCTCTTATAGAAATTATATATAACATCATTCTTTATTTCTTCTCTAAGTACACAGTGAAACTTAAAACTAGTAACAACATTAACTAAGAGGCTGGTGCCTGAATTAGGTTGAAAAGAAACCTGTAGTACAGGTCACTAGGATCAACCCGTTGGCCTTGATATTTGGATAATTAAGAAGAAGAAAAAATACTAGTATAATTATTATAAGTAATTATGTTAGAGTGAACCCTTCAAGTGCTTAGGTGTTCTGTGATGTCTGTGTATCTGTGAGTTCGCATAGGTGATGTATGAATTAGTCAGAGAATGTTAAGTGGACGAAGCGAATAGTGTGTACTACCCTCATTACATATAAGCGTGATAATATGTATATAGTTATTCACAATTGTAATATTCTCAAATCTATATATATAAAAATCAATGCCACTTTTCGTTGTAATTTTATAACTTGAGAACGACTTTATCGATTTTGATGAAATTTTGTGTGTGTGTGTTTGAGTGGGTCCCGGGATGGTTTAGATCCACAATTGGAACCGGTAGGTGGCGCTGAGATCGGGTTCTACAATTCTCCTTATCACCTGGAGCCATTTTGGAGATTTTGTTTTTGTGTCTTTGAGTGGGTTCCCGGATGGTTTAGATTCGCAAAAAGAACCGGTAGGTGGCGCTGAGATCGGGTTCTAGAATCCTCCTAATCACCGGGAGCGATTTTGGTGATTTTGTTTTTGTGTGTTTGAGTGGGTTCCCGGATGGTTTATATTTGCAATTAGAACCGGTAGGTGGCGCTGAGATCGGGTTCTAGAATCCTCCTAATCACCGGGAGCGATTTTGGTGATTTTGTTTTTGTGTGTCTGAGTGGGTCCCCGGATGGTTTAAATCGACAATTGGAACCGGTAGGTGGCGCTGGAATCGCGTCCTAGAATTTTATTTTTTCTGAGCAGGACAACGTCTGCCGGTGCCACTAGTTTGATATAAATTGATGTAAATAACAGACTTAAATAAAAGACGACACTAGAAATTCAATAATTGCTATTTAAAGATAATGGGCTATTATTTGACTCTGAATACCGCAGAGTTTCCATACAGATCAAAAACAAATAAATATCTTAACAAAATCGCAGAAGCCTTCAGTACTACAAAGGAAACAAAACATGTCGTGAATCGCGTCCCAAATTTGTTTTCGACCTGTTTAATAATATTGAAAGATAAATTTACAAATTAAAGCAAAACTGTCATTTTGGTGGCCAAAACTGACACCAACGTGGCTTCTACGTTGTAATTTCCCACAATATGTTCGAACAAATCGAATACGTATTGCTTTGAGTTAGTGTTGTGCCGAAGTAGTTACAGGCGATTCGATGAAATTCAATTCGGCTGATTTTCGAATTAATAAATTTATTATTTGACGACTTGATTCAAACATTATATCTAGACAGGAGATATTCAAATCGATAAAAAGTGTTGGCATAACCTAATATATACATATAATCTAGTGCGTGCAATAAACTTATTGTGGCGAGTGATGGTGGGACAATCTAGTTGGTTTAAGAAGTTTTATAAAAAAGTAGAACATTTTAGAAGGATTTTTTTTTATTTATTTTTTATTGCAGGAGTTCAGCAGACAGGTAGACAGCCCACTGGATGGAAAGCGGTTACCATCGCCTATAGATATTTGCAACACCAAAGGTGCTACAAATGCGCTGCTGCTCTCTTAAGTGAGCCTGGAACCTGGTCACTAATGCCGGAACACAACTCAAAGTTGTTATGGTGGCATGCTCTAGACCAAGGGTGGTAGCCATCCAGTCGGGCAAATGCCCTACCACCTGGCTGTGGGTTGTTTAGTCGCCTCTTACGACAGGCCGCCCGGCCGCAGGAAATTGTATTCTTTCTCCGTTCCTGCACGGAAATGACAAGGACAGATACATTTTAGAAAGGGATACATGACGAACGAAAGCTCTAGATTACTCTAGAATAGAAGGCTCGGGAAGGAAAACACAGACATAGATATATGTTTAGAAAGGTATAGATAGTAAATAAAAGAATAACGGAAAGAAGATCGAAATTATGGGTTCCAGAAGCTTCTTCTGAGTATATAAGCTGTGTAAGGCGCGCCTACCGGGGAGCTCAGTTGAAGACAGCGAAGCGACAAGTGCGATACGAAAGAGTTGGAAGAGAACTTTAATAGAAGACGGTGACGAGTTTAGTGATGAATTTAGTGAAAATTTTAGTGGGCAGTTCAGTGAAGGAGGAGTTTAACGTAGTTTAACTGTGGAAAAAAATCACGTGCGACTGTAAAAGTCAATAAAAGCGTTTAGTAAAAGAACTGGTGTTTTCTTCCAATCCTAAGTACGTACCCCCGCTCGCAAGTAACACTATTTTAATTCCAAAGACATTTTAAGGTATGTCCTAATCTTGATATTATAAATGCTAATATGAATTTGCTTGTTTTCATCTAGAAAGAAGTACTATTTCCGATGGATATAAAAATAAAGCAAGTAGGTGACGTTACAGTCGCGTTTTTTTTTTTTGCAACGTTTGTCATGACGATGTGTTTGTTCATGGTGGCTTATTTAAACACGAGTCGAATGTAGTTGCGATGGCTTAGATAGTTTACTATACAATGTAATTAGTTCACAGTCAATACCATTTTTTTTTAATACAAGTAATCTCCATATCGATTTATAAATAAATTAAATTTTGGTTTTTGTTTGTGAAATGCGGAATGGACTTTCGATGACGTGCTCGTGGTTGTAATATTCATTAATTTCCTTGAAGTAGAATTCGCATTATGGGAGTCAATAAAACATTATATCGACTGTTAGTGATTCGTGTAATTAACAAATAAATTAAAAATAAAATGCTTGATAATTTTCTAATACCTACAGTCCAAAAGAAAATGATAAATATAATCAATGACTGCCAAATATAAATCTTGTCAGCATTCTGTTAAAAGCCGAAATTCGGCTAATGAACAACCACGTCCGACACTTTGTTGACTTTTTAACATAAAAAACGTATTGTAATGATGTGTTCGATCGGGGAGCTGTTGAAAATTCCATATTAGCCGGAACGAGACGGCCGCGGATCATACTGCACTGCCCAAAAACAGGGTTCCATAAATAAAATACATTTTAGTTCTCGGCCGAAAAAGGGGCTAGGGTTGACAATCGCCAGTTTCCGTGGGTTGAATAATTGACAGAACTTCTCACGGATATGGGAATTTATGCTTTCATTGATAGTTTATTTTTTTAGGACTGTAGCAACGAGAGGTAGAGGTGAAATGATACTTCTCATACTTCAGATGGCACAGAGATCTGATGTGAACTAATTTATTTTCGAAACGATAAGCTTGAGCACAAATATTAACAAGTCCTACAGCTAGTACAATATATAGCACAATGTGTGAGCGGGACGGATGATGTGCGAGCGAGATAGAGCAACTATTAATATGTGCGCTCCCGCGTTGCGCTAGCCAGTAGTTCGTTGTCCGCTGCGATGACTAGACGTATGCAGCTCCCATAGGACCGGGTCAAATATTTTTTTAAATAGCCTGTATTCCTCCCGATATATTTTGGGCTCCAGGTACCATATTACACATGATTTACTATTTTATGTAACTATCTTATTTACATATCTATATGTCAAATGTTACTTATATTTTGTCTTTATTAATTTAATTATATTTTACATCTGCACGCTTCCTCGTTTTAAAATCAGCGTGTTTTTACTTTAGTTTTTGCAAGAACTCATTAACGAACATACATATATTAAGGCAGTTAATGAGTTCTTGCAATAAACAGACGATTTATTAGTTTTATTTGGGTTAATACTTGTACTGTATGAAACTATAATTTACGTTACTGCAGATATAAAAAGAAATATTTGATCTTATTGACCCGTGACTCTTAAGGCGGCTCTTAACAAGAGATGGGTGCGTAAAGGCCAGATGTACAATACGCAGCTTTCTGTCACTGAAAGCATAAAGTATAGGGCGGACTGTACTTATCGCTAAAAATGCTTATTTTCACGTTTAATTTTAATATTTACAATAGACATAAAGCGTTCACGGAATGACTTTTATCTCAAGAATGAATAAATATCCAAATGTCACCTCAATTCATCGATGGCTAGCCCTACGGCTATCGTCCCCGGAGTTATTTCCTTATCCCAATAAGCCCATACTTATTTGCAGTACACAGCATTGTCATGCCAGTTATGGTTTACGATCGGCCATTTTAAACGCCGCCCGCCATCTTGGGGTATCGGTTACTCATTAGCGGATTTTGGCGCGAATCCTTGCTTGCATTTTGTACTTGATCCCTTTCCGTACAATTCAGTCGACATTGAGGAGTAAAGCGAAATATTTCACTTGTAATTTTGAATAAATTACTGAAATTAAATATTATACAGTATTTAAAAAAATTACTATATTACTCCCTAGCATTGTCAGCGACACTTCGTTCGCGTTGCCTTGATGACTTTTTTTACATATTTTTTTTTGTATTTGCCAACTTAATCGCTATATTCATTTGCCGCATGGAAACGATCTCATGACTTGGGATAAAAATATCCTAAGTGTTAACCAGTAACATTTAGGATACTAGCACTATCCCTGGTTAACCATGTAAGCCTGCTTAAGCAGGGATAGTTTAATATTTCTAATGAAATTTATTTAAATTCGTTCAAGAGTTTTCAAGTGATGTTTTAACAAAGAAACAGACAGACAAACTTTCTAAGAGTTGCATTTTCGACATCTACTGCTCTAAATTGGCCTCCCTGATTTATAAAGTCATTGTACAAAGTAGACACTTCAAACAGATTTTACTATAATATTATAGATTTTATAAAGAAAGAAAGAATAATAGTACATTATGGTACTAGTGTGTAACATTGGTGATTACCGCCGAGGCGCCATTGAGACTCGAGCCGTAGGCGAGGGTCTTCAGAGAGCCGAGGACGGTAATCATCAATACACACGTGTATCATACGACGTTTTTCAACACACTTGTGAATAAAATAACAACAAAAACTCATTTTATTTAGTAGATAAAAAAGTTATATATGAGTGAAAGTTTTATTTGTTAAACACGTACGAGTTAAAATTATCTATTTAAATAAGAAGTTGCATGAAATGAGCAAGCAATAGGAACATTAATTTATTTGTTCTATAGAACATGATCTTTTTTTTTTTAATAAAAACTTTTTTAAGAACAAAGCAACTCAACCAATAAAATTTTAAAAAAAAATCTATAATAAAACTACGTTTTAACGGTTTTAAGCGCGGTAATTTTCAGCCACTTTTCAGTGGCCGTGATCACGGAAGACTTCCGTGATCACGGCCACTGAAAAGTGGCCGAAACGTCGGAAAAACCAAAATCAAATAAAATTACCGCGCTTAAAACCGTTAAAACGTAGTTTTATTATGTATACAAGTCGCGAAAACTTAAGAAAATATTACGTAAAAATCTATAACTCACTAGTGAGTTATAATGTTTTTTACTCACAGTTTGATAATGGGTGTCATTCTGTGCCTAATTGCGGTGACCATAGAGCCACTTTATGAGCAAGTGTGTTGAAAAAATATTTATTACTAATACAAACAGATTAGAAAATATATTATATACAAAAATGTAATGCCGCAAATTCTAGGAATGAGGTTGGCAGCACTGGTTTTCAGTGCCCCCTCCAAAATTACATATGTCATAAGACGTTATTTAAGTAAAAATAAATAAATACGAATTGTAAAAATTTATGTACGCGCATAACTTGAAAACGACTTTACCGATTTTGATGAAATTTTTTATGTGTGTTTAAGTGGGTCCCCAGATGGTTCAAATTTACATTTGAAACCGTTAGGTGGCGCTGAAATCAGGTCCAAGATTTTTAATTTTTCAGGACAGAATTACGTCTGCCGGGACCTCTAGTAAAATATAACATACAAGAATTATGCAATAATATACCTATACCCTAACATAACAATGAACTAATAATTAAAAAACAAATTAATTAAATTGATCTACATACATACATAACTTCACGCCAGTTCCCTTGCGGTGTAGGCACGAACAACAGAGCGCCATTCAGGCTTATGCTTACACACCTCACTTGCTTCTTTGATATTCATAAATTGATCTAGCAATTATTATTTTTTTTTATTGCAGGAGTTCAGCAGACAGGCAGTCGGCCCACTAGATGGAAAGCGGTTACCATCGCCTATGGACATTTGCAACAACAAAGGTGCTACAAATGCGCTGCTGCTCTCTTAAAGGAGACTGGAACCTGGTCACTAATGCCGGAACACAACACAAGGTTGTTATGGCGGCATACTCTAGACCAGGGGTGGTCGCCATCCAGTCGAGCAAATACTCTACCACCTGGCTGTGGGTTCTTTAGTCGCCTCTTACGACAGGCCGCCGGGCCGCAGGAAATTGTATTCTTTCTCCGTTCCTGCACGGATATAATTAGGAATTTAAAAAATTAAAATTAAAAAAATGCTTTTTTAAATTAGGAATTTAAAAAGCATCCTAAGACGGACACCCGTAGGCATAGCCTAGGATTACATAAAACCCATATCGCGAGGGAGCGATAAAAACGATTTTCAATAAACTCTGTTATGCGCACAATATAGACACAACAATAAAAACTAGACGAAGCACGTGATAAACGGTTATAAATACGCAAAACAGCGTAATACAAACATGTCCAAAAGGAAACAAACCGATTCCATAAACAAAAGCCCAATTCTCACAGCAATAAATACGTAATATATCATATATTGAGCACAATAAGGAACAAAAGCGTCCTTGTGAAAATGTCCATATCTGTTGGATTACGTTTGGTGGCGCATTGGTATCGGCTAGTTATAATATACCAAAATTGGTTTTGCGGCCGTGCGCACCGGCCATAACACAAGCCTCCGTACTACGCCCACCGGACGATATGACACTTCCAGATAATTATATGGCTTTGTCTCATACGCGATTTAATTGAATTTGGATGTAATACTTACTACTAATTGTTTGGGAATTATTAGGTAATAATTTAACAACCATTGTGTACCTATACCTTAGAATCTATCTTTGTTGCAGTGTCTTTAAGATTTTAGTTTGAATGAAAAGAAATCAATGTCCTTAAAATTACTATTACAGCTACATTCATATTTAACACATTTATCTACCCGTGCAGGAACGGAGAAAGAATACAATTTCCTGCGGCCGGGCGGCCTGTCGTAAGAGGCGACAAAACTACCCACATCCAGGTGGTAGGGTATTTTCCCGACTGGATGGCTACCACCCCTGCTAGAGTATGCCGCCATAACAACCTTGAGTTGTGTTCCGGCATTAGTGACCAGGTTCCAGACTCCCTTAAGAGAGCAGCAACCCATTTGTAGCACCATTGTAATAAATGTCCATAGGCGACGGTAACATCTTTCCATCAATTGGGCCGTCTGCCCGTCTGCTGAACTCCTGCAATAATAATAATAATAATAATCTGCCCATTTTTCCATGTTCCCGGAACATTGCGACGGGCAGACGCCATAGTCCCCATATTCCCAGACCCCTTGTACCAATAGCAGTTCACCCCAATAGCCCGGTACTTTTTGTCCTCATTTCCCGCAATAGTCCTACACTGGCCGGGGCTTGTCCTTGGGTGCATAACTATATGTTGTACACAGGGATAATCGCCGCTCAGTGTCACGCCACATTTACATTAAATTTGCCACGGGGCCTCTACGTGTTGGCCTACCCATGGCCCCACGCAAGCCTTCCTAATGTCCGGGCCATTTTCATGGCCCCTGGTCTCAAAAGACATACAAACATAATAATCTGAAGGATTTTATTTTTCAAGAATCTCTACGTAGTCTGTGGAACTGCTAATCTTGTAGTCAAATTCGGAAGTGAGCATGATTTAAAATCCTACAAATCCGTTATTTAGAAAATTAAAAGAAAAATATAGTCTAAAAATTGGTATATTGTATGCTAAGACAAATTTGTTTGATCCATTAAGATACATAGATTTATCCGTGAAGGAACGGAGAGAGAATACAACTTCCTGCGTAGGGGCGGCCTGTTGTAAGAGGCGACAAAAGAACCTACAGCCAGGTGGTAGGTTATTTGCCCGACTGGATGGCTACCACCCCTGGTCTAGAATATGCCGCCATGCCTTGAGTTATGTTGCGGCATTAGTGGCCAGGTTCCAGTCTCCCTTAAGAGAGCAGCAGCGCATTTGTAGCACTTTTGGGGTTGCAAATGTTCATAGGCGATGGTAACCTTTTTCCATTAAGTGGGCCGTCTGCCTGTCTGCTGATCTCCTGCAATAAATAAATAAAAAATACAAATAAAAATAGATAACACTTTATGGCACACCAAAATAAACAAGTACAAATAATCTAACTTTACAATTCTTCCAAGCAATAAAATAGGCGTCCGCATTGCTTAAAGTATCTTTAATTATAAATTGAATAAATTAAAGTACATACATACATACATAACTTCACCCCAGTTCCCTTGCGGGGTAGGCACGGACAACAGAGCGCCATTCAGGCTTATTCTTACATACCTCACTCGCTTCTTTGACATTCATAGCTCTTGTCATGCACGCTCGTCTGTTCTTAAGGCTCCTGACATCACCTTCTGCTAGTACACGATCAATTTGATCATGGAAGGTGTGTCGTGGCCTTCCACGACTTCTGCATCCATCCACTTTTGCATTGTATATCTGTTTAGTCATTCTTTCATCATTCATTCTTTCCACATGCCCGAACCACCGGAGCATTCCTTTCCTTACCTTCACCCCGACACTCTCTTTCAGACCAACTCTCTTTCTTACTTCGGTATTACGAACGCGGTCCGCGAGCGTCACTCCGCAGATTTTGCGCAGTGCTCGCATCTCGACCGCGTTTGCTCTAGTTTCATGCTCTCTCTTCCATACCCAACTCTCGCTTTCATACGTGAGCGTAGGTACCAGCACCGCGTTGTGTATGGCGAGCTGGGCCTTCTGGCTGAGATTCTTAGCGCGTAGAAGTTTACCTAACGTTCCATTCACACTATTCCCCAAATTCACTATTCTTTCTATATCAGCGGTGTACCTTCCATCCCTGCTAAAAGCACATCCAAGATATACAAACTCATTCACTTGCTCCAGCATAACATCATCGACCATTACCCTTGCATTCGTTCTGGTTTCTTCTCTTTCAAACACCATAACCTTTGTTTTCTTCGCATACAAAATTATAAATTGAATAAATTAAAGTAGATGACATTAAAAATTGAAACTACTTAAATAAACATATACCGTTACAAATACCAAAATTAAAAATCCATTAAACTAATTAATAAACAACTACAGCACATCAACATATTTTTAATATCGAAATTAGTGCTAATCTGTCATTCGGTTTTTGCTTAATATTATTTACGACGCCTTTCCGAGAACGCCTATGGGCGCAAACCTTATTCACGCTGGGATGTGGGCGCCGACTGCCGCGGCCCACACTCCCTCACTGCAATCTCACGATACTTCATACACGTCGAGTACGTTAGTCTATTTACGGCTTAAATGGAATTTTCTTGTTGTTATGTCTCCTATACCCACCAAATCAACCCGCCTTGGATATGCGTGGTAGGTTATATATATACTGTCCGTTCTCATATATGAGCTGATAAAGACGTCGAACACCTTAGTCTATTTACGGTGTAAATGGAATTTTCTTATGTTTACTTTAGAATGATCAACCAAATTGAATTAATTTGATTGAAAAAACACGACGACATTAACGAATGACTCAATTTTAGGTGGATAAAGTTTCCACCTGACATCAGGCGCAATATCAATCATACGCGAACCTATTCAGTATAATATAATTAGCAGGTAGGTGGCGCTGTTATCGGGTTTCAGGATTTAGGTGAAATTATTTTTGTTTGTGTTCAAGTGGGGCCTGGGACGGTTTAGATTCACGATTAGACCCGGTAAATGGCGCCGCTAAACTCCTAAACGGTGGGACCAATTTTGATGTGTTCTTTGTGTTCGTTCAAATGGATTCTAGAATGATTTAAATTAATAATTGGTTCCGGTCGATGGCGCTGCAATCGGGTTCTGGATTTTTATTCTTTAAGGACAGGACAACGTCTGACGGGTACAACTAGTATAATTATATTGTTACAACCTAGGCCCCGACAAAGACAAATTCCACGTACAAATCTGTAAAAGCACATTTTATTACTCGTCGGCATTTGAACTTCTTCTTTTGTTCACTTATTTATTGGCACACGTTTCTAATTATTGTAGAGAACAGCCGATTGTTCTATTGTACTCGTTTACGGCCGCTTGCGGCTGCATCATTAGCCAGGTGTGCGGATTACGATTACTAGGAACTTGTGTGGACGCATTTGTGAAGCATAAAACGATGGCCTGACTCAGAGAGGAGGCAGTTGAGCTACGACTACGATACGGGCGTGACGTGTGTATATTCGGGAATCTAATAGTGACGGACTTTGCGCGTTTTATTTAATTACGACCTTCTGCATTACGTTTGGACTTGTTGTGTTCGGTTATATTTGTACCTGTGTTATACGTGTTTGTATAGTTCTAATAAACTCTATAATAATTCTAACAATATAATTATCTCCTTCCACCATCCAATACACATTGGATTTCCGATATCCGTTCTTATAAACATGAAGAGCTGGGTGCCCAACAATGGGACATCTATGGGCCGTATGTCTCCTTTCAAATTTGTGTATTTTCCAGTCATCTCTTTTGTGCGCAGTTTGAAACGCATTTAGTCGTTTTTTACTTACTTTTACTCTTGGAAAGTCTTCTTTTTCTGGAGAATATTAGAGTGGATATAAGGAAGACTTCAGCTGAGTTCCGTCGCAAACCTGCGAAGTAGCCTATGCTTGAATCTCTTGTCTTTGAAGTAAAAGTAATCATTCGTACATCTCCTTATAAGGTAGAAGAGAAATATCGCCCGTTATGTCATTACGAGTACTTTACAGTAATGAATTATTGTAAACATCAACAAACTTACAAAACAGTGATTTAGTTGATTATTCTTCAATAAAGCAGCAATTTATTAATGTCGATAGAACAATGCGACGTTAATTTAATATAGAATTAGAGTTCAATGACTTAATTCGCTTCAATGTTTTGTGCTATGACTCAATGGATTGGAAATTGCATATTTCTTAATTGGAGGAGGCGAGATGATACTGGTAAGTCTTCATCCAAAAACTAATAGTAATTAGGTACAGTAAATGATCGGATTAAGTTTGACAAGTCTTTTTTTAAACTGAAGGGAGGCAAAATTCTTATTAAGATCATCAATGGCCGGCTTTTATCTTATATTTCATTCGCTTGCCTTATCGTTGATTGAAATTTGACATTAGAAGTATGCACATACAAATGATTGTCGTCACCTATGAACCAACCATCCAGTTAAAATCGTGACGTTGAAGACTTTACGGGGTTTAGAGAAGAATAGAAGGCAGAGGAAAAGAGTCAGTGGAATGGGAAATAGCGTTGAAGGTAAATTGATGAGTGCCTCAGGCACTTTTGTAAAAAGAGATTTCGCAAGATGTTAGAATTTAAAATTAGATTCACCATCTAAAGACTGATCTTAAACACACTCAGTGAGCACGGATTAATATGTGAATGTGGAATATCTTTTTTTTATTGCAAGAGTTCAGCAGACAGGCAGACGGCCCACTTGATGGAAAGCGGTTACCATCGCCTATGGACATTTGCAACACCAAAGGTGTGCTACAAATGCGCTGCTGCTCTCTTAAGGGAGACTGAAATCTGGTCACTAACGCCGGAACACAACTCGAGGTTGTTATGGCGGCATACTCTAGACCAGGGGTGGTAGCCATCCAGACGGGCAAATGCCTACTACCTGGCTGTGGGTTGTTTTGTCGCCTCTTACGACAGGCCGCCCCAATGCAGGAAATTGTATTCTTTCTCCGTTCCTGCACGGATACAAATCATGTCATTATATAAATCACATATTGCACGATTCCCCACGTTGCACCCGTCTCACCTGTGTCTTACTGGCTGACCACCAGGACCTATTGGGCACCTAGAGGTTTCCAATACTATGTATAAATCGATCGATTGTATATTATTTTTTGTTTTGATTGAGCTGAAAATGAGAAGAAAGAAAGGAACCAATAGTATTCTTATTTACAGTACGATACCCGGTCCTGGCAATCTTCTGTGAGAGCTGAACTCTCATTATCATCATCATTCGGAGCATTTGCCTGGAGTTCAGAGATCCGCTTTCCTACTTTTACTTCACCACTTCGCAGGGTCCTCGGTACCCTTAATTGTGAAACCATTGGTGTGTTATCCCATACGACATCCTGCCACAAGGCCGGCCCTAGTTTTTTTGCCGTCTTAGGCAAACTCGAAAAAAGTCTTCTGTCTAGATTTCTTCTTCCAGAACCCTATCCATTCGTGTTGTATGTACTTGTTGATTTAATTACTCATATATTTCCTAAATTCAAGTGAAAGCATCGAAATATATTTTCGAATGTTGTGTTTATTTATTTTTTTGGAGTTTAGTAGTTTGAGCGTTTTTGCTGACACTAAATTTTGTCACCATAAGCAATTGCCTGCAAGAAATTCTTGGGCCTACACCTTCGACCGAGATCTGTCAGAAGTGGCATGACTAGACATGTGAGAGTGGAATTCTACTACGGATTACCTAACACAAGCCACTAAATAGGTCGTTTGCAATACCTAAATCTAAGTCTACCTATAGGTAAATGCAGGTGTAGGCTGAACTGAGATATTAACAGCGAGTTATGCAAATTGTGTATAAGTTCACGTCATTTCATTTATTTACGATCGTTGCACGTCAAGGCTCGAATTACCATCTTGGCATCGCAATAATGTAAATACAGTCCTGTTATGAACTATGTTAGTACTAAGTTTGTTCGCGTAGGCTGAATGCGAAGTGAGAAGGCGACAATAGTCATACATGTTTAAGTCCAATGCTATTGATATTCCTTCCCGAAAACTTTTAGGATTCCGTGATCATTTTGATGGAACACAAACCCTAATGGAATCGACATGTCCCTCATGTGTATATCGTAGCCACTATTTTTAGAAACCTCAGAAGTTTCTGTTCATAATTATATGATTAATATATATTTGGCAACGGACAGATATAAAATTAAAGCTTTTGAAATGTGATGCTGCCGTCGGATGCTCAGCTTTCTATAGACAGTTAGCCGCACAAATATCTCCATGCTGGAGGAAGCTCGAGATTGGACATCACCAGAGGTTATCAGTAGTATGCCGCCAAGGTATATTGAAATAATTTGACCACATAGGTCAGAGAAAGAATACAATTTCTTGCGGCCAGGCGGCCTGTCGTAAAAGGCGACAAAACAATCCATAGCCAGATGGTAGGGTATTTATCCGTATGGATGGCTACCACCCCAGGTCTAGAGAATGCCGCCATAACAACTCGAGTTGTGTTTCGGCATTAGTGGCCAGGTTCCAGATTCCCTTAAGAGAGCAGCAGCGCATTTGTAGCACCTTTGGTGTTGTAAATATCCATAGGCGATGGTAACCGCTTTCTATCAGGTGGGCCGTTTGCCTGTCTGCTAAACTCGTGAAATAAATAAAATAGAACATAACGCGAAAGAACCCAGATAATATGGAGAGACTTGAGGTCACTGGGAACACTTCAATAAACTCAGCCTTCCACTGTGCTCGGAACCGATCTCGGTGGAAGAGCGCAATTGTTCACTCCCATCAAAGTCACACGATCCTCACCTGTGGGGGAACGACTTAGAAAAAGACCATATTTGGTAGTATTGTGTGTTAATTTTTATGGCTTGGCAACTAGGCCTTTAAGCCAGGCGCAGTTGTATTGTAGGCTACAATCGACGCCATACAACGGAGTTCTTGTGAAAACTCGAAAGGCCACATTTGGCTATACACTTCATATTTCTCACAAAAATACATAATTACATACATACATACATACATAACTTCACGCCAGTTCCTTTGCGGGGTAGGCACGAACAACAGAGCGCCATTTAGGCTTATTCTTACACACCTCACTTGCTTCTTTGACATTCATAACTCTTGTCATGCACGCTCGTCTGTTCTTAAGGCTCCTAACATCACCTTCTGCTAGTACACGATCAATTTGATCATGGAAAGTGTGTCGTGGCCTTCCACGACTTCTGCATCCATCCACTTTTGCATTGTAAATCTGTTACAATACATAATTACTACTCAAAAATTATCAATATCCTACAACTATTGTTCATTTTAGAGTAATTTTACACATTTTTTTAAAATAAAACTGCACAGCACATCTCCTTTCAGTTCCCGCCAAAAACTCCTATTGTGTGTTAAATATGACGTTACACAATAGTGTTGTAAAATCACGACGAAAATAAAATTCGGGGTGGACACAAGTGTAACTTAGGAATGTAATTTTTCTGTGTACCTACAGGGTCGTTTGGGGAATCGCAGTCCTAGGTTGAAAAGTCAGAAGAATTATAACGATGTTTCTTATTGTATTTTTTATTAAAGTCAATAAGTGAGAATATATTTGTTTTAAAAATAGTAAATAGAGGCCTTCCCAACTCCTCTCAATTTGCATGCAAATTGTCATTTAAGATTATCTATTATTACCCATTTCACTCGATGTCCTGAAGGATGTCATGCGTAACAATTTCCTCAAAAGAAGGAAGATCGTGCGAAATGAAGAACAAAATATAGGAATTCCAGACTACGAAGCTAGCACTTTGAAGGCAACTGCGATTTAACGCTCGAATGATGATGATTATCTACATAATGTTACTATCATCAGAACGTTAACACGAGTTACGTGCTAAACTTATAAATAAAATATTTTAATAATGCTTAAAACCTAAATATTACGTAATTAATTACTAGTAGGTAGAAATTGTAACGCTATTAGGTATAAGTGAAAACTCACGTGTAATATAACTCTCCTTGAATTTCCTTTGAGTTCCACACATTAGAAATATACCACTAGGATATAAACACCACACACAAATTCATAATAACCATTAAAAATTCCAGTTAAAACAAAGTTAATGATTCATTAAATAACATCAAAAACATTTTCTGTTAGTTATTACTATCATTAACAAAATGGCGCATTTATTTTATTATGTTTGTAATTGGAAAAGAATTACATATTTTTTTAAATATAAGAATGGCGCGCGAACGTTTTTAAATTCACGCAGTCTGTTTACACACGCATCGAAATTAGGCAAAGGCACGCGTTACATACAGCCTCCGCCGACTGTTTAATGTAATCTGTTGGTTGTGGGTCACCGCCCACGGTACGCAATGAGATCATAAAGCTGTTTCGTATATCATTTACACTTAATGAAGTGCATTGCGCTTGTAAACCCTCCCCCGCAATATTAATACGTTTAATAGAAAATGTAATTTTGAAACGTTATAACACGACTGTTTAATATTTAATTAGATTTAACTTTCAATTAAATTAAGATTATTATTATAAATTTATGAATCAAATGTTCAATGGCTAAGGCCCCCTGTCTCATCCAAATGAAGAGGGTTCAAATCCAGATAGGTAGTTTTTCTTGTCTAAAATATACATACCTACTGCTAGATTAGATAGTGAAGGAAAACGTTACGAGAAACTATATATTAGGGATGGGCCGAATGTGGTTTGAACCGAATACGAACTTCGACCGAACATTCGGTTAAAATAAAACATTCGGCCGAAATTCAGTTTAATTTCGCCGCGCTTTTTTGAAAGCAACACGTTGTGACTTGATGATGCTGAATCTTTGGCGTTTTTCTAAGTCTCTATTAATAAAACCGTTATTGTTTAGTTTGTAAAAAAGGGATTTCAATCAAAATATAGTTCTAATTGCTGATGTCCGTTAGAAATGTTTTTTTTATTCAAGTTACGCATTATAATTAAACAGTTACACTAGTTACTGTTGAGATTTTCAAAATAATTAGAAGGATGTATGTTTATTTCATTTTTGCTTTAATTTGATGTACATTTAATTCGAAAAAGATTTATAAGGCTCTTCCATTAAGAACTGATTTAATTTTTATCACATTGCAAGTTCAGGTTTTACGTGTTCCTAACTAAAATAAATGACCATGAATTTTACGTTTATGATAGATATGATTTCTATTAATTTCAGTCAAAATAATGCAAGTAGGTATTTTACTCTTTTTTTTGCACCGAATGTTCGATATTGAAACCTATTCTCGGCCGAATTCCGAAGTTCGGCCCAAGCTGCCGAAATTCGGTCAAACCGAATGTAAAACGTATTTCGGCTCATCCCTACTAAATATCCATTAACAATCAAAGAAGATTTAAAATTATGCCTTGAGTAGTTTCACGTTGCTCGCTAGATGTGGCGAGTGTCGATTATTCGTAATTTTATGTACAGAACATGTATTGAAATGTGCTTTTTTAATCCTGACATACATAGTATCACACTTGATTCCCATGGGGGTAGGCAGAGATGATGGATCTCCAATCAGGCGACAATCCTGAAAAACGCCTGTCATTTCATCTACTTGCATTAATCTCTTCATACGTGTACGTTTGAGATGGTTTTTACTTGCCTGACCTTTTTTTAAATATTCTCAATTTGATCACGATTAGTTACTACAAATTTCAATTTTTTTCAGTAATTTTGATTAAAATTATGTATGTCACAAAATAATATGTTAAAAAGGGACAGAAGACTTGTGGCAACATTTTTCACCATTATTTAATCTCAACACCAGCTTCTCAGTATTTATTTTTAATCAATTAAATCAAATCAAAAATAAGGTAGGTACATACTACGTGATGTCATTTACTGCGTATTATACTATATCATTAAAATGAAACTATACTAGTAACGGTTTTTAAATAATACATTTTATTAGAGAAATATTTACAAGAATTAAATAAATAATGTCTAAACACTTATTAACTGTATTTTCTAAAAATACGCAATATGCTGCCATCTATTGAACATATATAGCCACTATAGAACATAAAATAAATAAAGTACAGTGCCATCTATTGGCAGGTGAGAGAACTAGTTGGTGGTTGTGTCGAGGTCGGCGCTCGCGCCGGTGGGCATGTAATCGAAGAGGACCGACTTCTTGTCGTATCCGCAACGGAAGAGGTTCCAGGCCAGGTCTTCGGGAGTCTCCCCTGACTGCTCAGCACAGCTTTCAAGCACCTGCCAGAAGAGAAGCTAGATTATGATTAAGAATATGGATATACTTATATCCAATTTTCAAAAATTAAAAAGAGGACATACCTATAATCCCCAATTCAATGATTTTTAAGAGTTGGATCTAGTTCAAATGTAATTAAGTAAGCCGATAATGCATACTAATTATAATTTAAAAATAAAAAACGCCACACAAAGACCTAAAAAGTTCAAACTATCGCCATAGATCAGTTTGATTTCTTTTTAATGCAAAGGAGACAAACAGGCAGACATCCCAGCTGATGGAAAGTGGTTTCCGTCATCTATAGACGTTGTCTGCGTTGCCAGCTTTTAGGAAGGGATCATGAGCAAAGGATAGAAGATGGGAAATTATGAATATGCTAAAAATCGAAGATCTATAAGTAAAGGCATCAAACGTTACAAACAAACCTCCAAATATGCCATGGATCGGTGAAAAAAAAACACATTGGAATTCGATTTTTTTAAATCTGGTCATTTTAAATCATACCCAGAAAGATTCCCGCGGGACTCCCGGGATAAAAAGTAGAATAGTAGAATTTGCTGTCGATCAGCGAAAATCAGGTCCAAATCGGCCCAGTAGTTTTTACGTGAATCCCGAACAGACAGACAAAAAATCTAAAAAACATTGCATCGTATTCTCCATCGTTTATATAGTCTATTCCAGTTGTTTTTTTTTTTAAAGATCTATTAGGCTCTAAAGTACTTTAGATACTTAGATACTTTTTCCATAACATGCTCCATAAAACTCATATCATAATCGGTTCATGTATTAACGAGTCATGATAAACTTTCACAGAAACGAAGACAACAACGAGAGTCATGATAAATTTATCCCCAAAAACATACATTTTTCTGAAGCACATGTACAAAATTTAAATGTGCGAAATTTGATGTAGTTATTATACCTTGGTAGCGTTCTTTCCATCAGTCCTGTTGGCCATTTTCCCTAGCACAGCCGTCTTCTGCAGTTTCCCGTCCTTGCTGATCACCTTGCACTTCAGCAGGATGCAATACACGTGCTTCTTCAGCGCTGGGTCTTCGGATAACTCTCCATTCAGCATCATATCCACCAGCTTCCGATCAACTTGCGATTGCGGCAGACACGCCTCGGAGTGCGCCCGGAACATGGCTTTCTCCTCTTTACTCAGACTCTAAAAATACATTACAATATTCCAATAATATACATGTCTATTATCATACAGTTTATTGTAAACAGTTGTGGCGGCACCATGTGCACAACACTAGTTGCGCGTGACATCACTAAACAAAAAGAAAAAAACAATGCTGTCATGGGAGTTTTTGGCGGGAACTGAAAGGAGATGTTGCGCTGCGCAGTTTTATTTTCTAAAAATGTGTAAAATTACTCTAAAGTGAACAATAGTTGTAGGATATTGATAGTTTTTGAGTAGTAATTATGTGTTTTGTGAGAAATGTGAACTATATAGTCAAATGTGGCTTTTAAGTTGTCACAAGAACTCCGTTGAATGGGACTAGCTGATTACCTACAGTTCAGCTGTGCTACACATAGACTTAAGAAAAAGAAGAAACTATATTGTAAACTAAGATCTGGCTTAAAGGCCTAGTTGCCAAGCCATAAACTTAAATAAAATAAAATAACAATGCTGTCATATTATGACTGATATAAAAGTACTTTCTTCCCGGCAAAACTATTGTAAATCATCAAGACTCTGCCTGTGGGAATAAACAAGTATCAACCATGTGCTCTGGATTTTTTTTATCCAAAACTGTCGACCCGGAGGTATCTAGCACCTCCACACAGTCACTATAGAACCTACTTAATAGTGTTTTTAACAAATGTATACGATCGAAAGGGATATTTCACCATAGAAAAATATTTAAATGATAAAACACCATTTACATAGCAGCTTGCTCCAGCCTCTTAAACAATCGTCTGTATAACGTTTTATTTTGCCAAACATGTAAGGAATTTATGGAGGATATGTTGCAGTACAAATTTTGAATATGTCTCGTCATTATTATAACTATAATAATATTCTTTCCTGTTATTGTATCTTGTATTACTGAGCATGCACTGTTTGCTCCATTAATTCTTCAAAAAGTAATTGTGTAACATACTTCTGTATAAAACTTATAAGAAAAAAGGGTAAATTTGCATAAACGCGGAACCTGAAAATTACGCATTTTTTTGTATTCAAAGACTTTACATATAGTTTGCTATGGTTTAATAACGACACTAAAATCATCGGTAACCCATCATTTAGACAAAAAATGAATACACATTACAATTAATTACGAAATACGTGCATTATATCGATAGAAATAATGTTCAATTTTAGCGTGACGACTTACCAACTAATTATAATAAAAACACAATTACTTTAATTTTGGGATTAATCTGCAAATGTAACATGTATGACATGATCAAAATAATTAATAATTATAAAATCAAATATTACGGCATTGCTAAAAAATCACGACATTTTGTAATATGTAAGTAAAACCTCAGATTAATAATATTGAGAGACAAAGTTTTTACCTCACTTTGCTAAATGTCAGGCAAAGGAACTAAATCCGTACAGCATGAATATCAATATTATTCAATCAAACTGAACATCTTTGAATGACATAAAAATACGGAATTTTAGATTTTTCACATTATTGTGATTAAGATCATTATTATATTTTTGTAGTTTGTATATATAATTAACGACAACATGCAATACTAATGTTAGACAAACAATATATAGGTGTGAGGGGTGTTCGAAGGTTATGGCAAGGACAGTGGGTTAGGTTAGGTTATCTTTAGACCAAAGCCCACGAGCCGAGCGAGCGAAGCGAGCGTGCCGCGGTAGCGGCCGGCGAGTGGCAGAACCGACTTTAACTTTTATCAAAATTATCAACGGATAAATGGAAACCAGTTGGTTCTGCCACTCGCCGGCCGCTACCGCGGCACGCTCGCTTCGCTCGCTCGGCTCGTGGGCTTTGGTCTAAAGATAACCTAACCTAACTCACTGTCCTTATCACTGGTTACACCTTCAACCACCCCTTACACCTATACTTTGTTCTGCTTACATTGGTATTGCATGTAGTCGGTATTTATATATACAAACTAGAAAAATATATTAATTATCTTAGTTACAATAATGTGAAAGTCTAAAATTCCATACTTTCATGTCATTCAATGATCTTCAGATTGATTGAATAATATTTATATTCATGCTGTATGGATTTAGTGTCTTTGCCTAACAAGTAGCAAAGTGAAGTAAAAGCTTTGTCTCTTAATATTATTAATCTGAGGTTTCACCTACCAATTACAAAATATGGTGGTTTTTTAGCAATGCCGTAATAGTTGATTTTATAATGATTAATTATTTTGGTCATGTCATATATGTTACATTTGCAGATTAATCCCGAAATTAAATAAGTGATTGTGTTTTTATCACAACTAGGTGAGTCTTGACGCTAAAATTGAACATTATTTTTATTTATATGATGCAGGTTTTTAACGTAATTAATTGTATTCTTTTTTAATTTTTTACCTAAATGACGGGTTTCCGATAATTTTAGTGCCCTTATTACACCATAGCAAACCATATTTATAGTCTTTAAATACAAAAAACGCATAATTTTCAGGTTCCGCGTTTATGCAAATTTACCGAAAAAAGAACTTAAGGTATAAATAGAACAAGAAATATAAAGAAAATCAATTTTTAGCTAGACGTGTTGCTGGGGAGTTTCTTGCCGCTTCTTCTCCTTAACAGAAATACCACGTTGCGAAGCGGTGTACATAGAATTTAAATTTTAACTTATATGTATGACCTTCAAAACGTGTTCTCCAGTGGAACTTCTTTTGAATAAAAACTTTTGAATTTGAAACAATTTTGAGCTGTACAAAAAGAAATATTTAATACAGGAAACACCCCTGTTACAGTAATGTTTCATTATGGTAATAATCAAAGATACTATGTATATCTTTGACTTTGTAAAAGACACAAACTGGGAAGAACCTAATATAATAATAATATCAGCCTATTAATGTCCCACTGCTGGGCTCGGGCCTCCCACTATAGGGCAACGGACAGTATACCCGCCACGTTTGTCCAAGGCGGCTTGGCAGGTTTGACACATCGGTTATCTCGATGTGCAGGTTGCATCACGATGTTTTCCTTCGCCGTTATTAGCACGTGGTAATTGTAACAATATGCACATTAGGTCAGAAAACTGCCTAAGCGGTGCATGCGTTCCAGCCAGGATCGAACCCGCGCCCTTTGGGTCTGGGACACGTGCGCTGAAGAAGGAAGAACCTAAAGCACGATTGAATTCATGAGCAATCAAAATGTACTACTTATTAATTTAAAAAAAAAATTATCCCATATTAATGTTCCTTCTTTTTTCTTTGTTAGTAACACTGACTAACACGTCATAAATAAAAATAAAATAGTTAAAAAAAAACTAAAAAAAATACGGTTTTATAGAAAATCCAACTAAAAAATAGAAAATAAAGTTTAATAAATTTGAATTAAAAATAGAGTAAGAAAAAATGATTTTACATACATACATACATAACTTCACGCCAGTTCCCTTGCGGGGTAGGCACGAACAACGAAAAAATGATTTTATTGTAAAAAAAAAGCGTGGGGTGCATGGTATCAATAGTTTGAAAAGCACCCCACGCTTTTTTTACAATAAAATCATTTTTTCTTGCACTATTTTTAATTCAAATTTATTATTTTCTATTTTTTAGTTGAATTTTCTTCTATAAAAGCGTATTTGTTTAGTTTTTTTTAAAACTATTATTTATTTTTCATTTTTTAATGATTATTTAGTGATATAATTCCCTTCTCCGTGGAAACTTTGAAAAAAGAATTAAATACACTTTTATGATAAAATGGAACGTTATGTAAAAATAAGCTTTTTTAAAAAGGTTTTTAAATACAAGCTTTTGAGATCCTGCATATCATGTAGCAGCAGAGTGCTAGACAAGACAAGTAAAACGAGCCCAAACACGACGTGTCTATCTTGTTTAGTACAGGAGTTCCTATGGGCACCTTCCGACTCCATCATCAGATCAGCTCCACGGTACCATATTATTGCATTGTCACGCGATATACACATACGTGCAAAATTTCAGCTCAATCGGAAACCGGGAAGTCGATCAAATTAACTTGAAAGATTCCGTTACATACTAACATATATACTACTAACTACTACTAACCTTCATACATCACATACACTCAATTTGCGCTCCACTAATAATCTCCTGTTAATGGCACCTGCACACTCTTCAACATTTTATTCCAACTCCTTCGCCATGCAGGCTGTCTTACTTTGGAACTCTTTGCCCACTGATGTCAGAAAAGCTAAATCCTTTGCCATATTTAAAAATTCACTTAAGAATCATTATGTAAGTCTTACGCAATAATGTGTGTGCTAGTTTACAATAGACTGTAATCTACTGTCCATGTATGTCATATTTTTCTTTTTTCCTTTTCATAATAATTACAGATAATTTAAGAATTTGCTTTGAGTCAGGTTGCCTGGAAGAGATCGCTTTTAGCGATAAGGCCGCCTTTTGTTTTACCAAGTAGCTATTGTCTTGTTGTACATTTTTTTTGGTGAACAATAAAGTGTTGTCTATGTTTATGTCTAACATATATACATACTAACATACGTATGAAGCTAATAAAAGCGTATTAAAAAACAAGAAATTCAACCTCCACAGTGTAATGCTAATAGAACACTTAGTAATATCTCTCACATAGAACATCAACCGACTTTGAGCGCAACACACAGAGTTGTGAATGAAAAATGACTTAATAAAATAAAAAATACTTACAACACAGTTCTTGCACCCTGTCGTGGCCTGAAAAATTAAATATAACTTTAGTTTTGCCAACTATCCGAGTACTGGAATAATATCTGGGTTCTAGAAATACTTTACATATCAGAAAATCCTATTAGAAATAAGTTTATCGTATTTACTTCATTTGAAAAAAAAATGTTTTTAAATTAAGTTTGATACCACAAGCACTTCTCAAAAAACATGGTAAATGTAAAAAAACCAATCAAGCGTTAAAACTGCTACACGATTTCCAATATTTTGTACAGAAATAAAAAATAATAATACCTGATGCATATTGGCGACCAACGCGAACAGAACCACAGCACTGAACCAAACCATCTTCACTTTTCTACTTTCGATTAACAACCAAACTCTGCTCTAATACTCCTGAGTCCTCTTGTGACACCTACACCGGCAAGAGCAGCAGCAGAGCAGAACCCAGCACCCGCAGCACCGTCGACAATGGCATTCGCGCGCGGGCCGACTGCCACCGGGTTTTATGCTCTTGCCCATACTTTATACCCTCTACCACGGTAATGCGAATCGGTTTGTTAACAACGGTTTTTAGCGTGTGATCTGCAAGTTAATATATTTCCTGTCTAGTTGTTTATGATGTGCATGAGGAAGGAAGTGTACGATGAGGAAATGTTTATGGGTTTTGTTTTGGACTTAACATGTGTGACAAAAGATTTATGATAATTTGAGATATATATTGGTAACGCGTACGTTGGTCTAAGAATATGCGTTGACAAGCAAAATTATTATGGTGATTTGCACTGAGAAACACCATAAAACACATTAGAGGCCGTATACAACAGGAAGGCGTAATAGCGTCACATATTTAGGAAAATCTTATGACTTTCCAGACAAATGTAGTGATACGTTGAAATAAAAGTAAGTAAGATATTTGTACGAAGAGTACAAACATTACTGTTAGAGATTTACTACTTACTAAGAGATTCTAAGACAAATTAATTGTATACAAAACGATTAAAAACAAAAACATATCCTGAAGCATAATTCTTTTAAGAAATTGCCATAGTTTTTAAAGATAGTGGAACTTTGCAGGCAGTTCCATTTATCCACACTAGTGGTCGAAAATCGACTATAATAGTTAATTTAAATTATAAGTTTGAACATAATCAAGGTTCTGTTGTCAAAGACTATATACTTCTACAATAACAGATTTCGCTAAGACTACTGTTAATCTGACATTAACAATAAACAAAAGAGTATGCGTGTGTGTGTCAAATACGTGCTAGTGTGTGTAATGTTTTTTTTATTAATTTAATGTATTTATGCATAATTTAAACAAAAATATTAGCATTCTGCACTCCTTCTCTATATAAACTATAAGTGTGCGAAATTTCATACTCCTCCGTCCGCGCAATTTTCGTAAAAAGGGGTACAAAGTTTTTGCTTCACGTATTAATATATAGATAATTATATCTAGGGTTGAAACAAAGTTTTTGCTTCACGTATTAATATATAGATAATTATATGAAGTCATAACCGGTGGAAACCAAAATTTAAAAAAAAAAAGTATCCTATATTAATCCTCGCTATTGAGAGTACCAAAAATTTTCAAATAAACTAAATTTCACACACACATTGAAAGTTTTTGAAAAAAGCAGACTGGTTATCATAGTAAGAGCCCAAATACAAGCGAGCGCAAACAAGGTGTTGTTTTGTAAACATACGACGGACGCATTGTTACAACCACCTGCGCGATCATCCGCCAAATATTCACAGCCCATTGTCTTTGCTTTATTTACTTGCGATAATAACAGCATTATTTGATGTTTAGTAACCAGTCGCCGTTGTTTTCGATATAATCTGATTTAGACAGTTGCTAAACGTATATGTGAAGTATCATAATTTATAGCGATGCTTAAATCGCATTAGAAATGGAGAGGAATGAAGTAGGGTAAGTATATATAGAGGTTTATATATTTCCACGTTTTCATGTTTCCAACAATTTCGGGTGAGCGTAATATTGTTGCAAGCCGATACTAATCCTTTGTAGGTGTCTTATTGAATTTGTGCGATCTATTGTTCGCACTAATCTCTTTGTTCACGCCGCCGTAAGACGCCATAAAACCTTCTGCCCTCTGTTGGTATTTCATGCGAATTCTTAGAAGCCATTAAGCTGGCCATTTAACGATTTCAACAGTGCGTGGCATATTGTAAGAGGCCATGTCTAATTTACAAATGGGTGAGGGTAGGGAAATGCGCCAGTGGTGTTCTGATTGCAAACGAGGCGTTACCTACTGCACTTTCCGAGCGAGTATCTTATAACGACGAACTTCGAGCGATTTATGTGATAACGATTTTTTGCCTAACGGTTTGGTTTTGTTGTATTCGGCTATACTTGTAAGAACTGTGAATTACGTGTATGTACTCCTAATAAACTTTGTGATAATTCAAACGGCATTTTCGAATTTACAGCCCACAAATTCGTAACAATATCTTTTCCTTCCATACTTTTCTATTATGACACACGTCTTCTATCTCACTATTTGGCCTGCAATTACACTTAAACCCATTTCTATCTTCTTTTTATGTCACATGTCTTTCTTCTCTATCAGTATGTGCACATTAATCTCACGTTAGGAGATTTTACATGAAATGGGCACATATTAATTAATTCACGTCCACCTATAGAAAATTCATGAAAGGTTTATTTTTTGAATGTTATTCCGTTACACAATGGTACACTAACAGTATACTTACAAGTAATTAAAAAAAAAGATTTCAATACTTGTATTTTTTTGATAATTTGCTAGAATGGTTTCAAAATATACTTGTGACTTTCTACTGAACTTCATCTCCCGGGTTCATATGACATTTCCTTTGTTGGGGTGTTCTGAAAATGATATTTAATTTAAATGAGAACTCAGGTGACAATGGAATAATGTAGATTATCAATTCTTAGAGATGACCCTAATGGAACGCTCCTTCGTCTCAAAGGAAGATCTTCCAGCGAGGCCATTGTTATTCCTCGCAGGGCCTGGGATCTTGTTTCAGCGATACCGGACTTTGGGGGCTTCCCGACTCCGTGGGAGCGGACGCGTTCAGCCCGGAAGCAGCGCGCTCGAGGAGGCACCTCCTGTGAGGTTCGACCTCGGCTCGACCGCTGCGGGGGATTGACTCTATATTGAGAATTAGCCGTAAAAGGCTGAATGAGCTAAGCCAACAGGCTGAAGTTATTATTTGGGGACCAATTATCGACTCCGCCGGCGGAGCCGATCCTAGTCTATCATTACTACCGCTTCGCAACGTGTTTTAGCTGGAGGAGAAGAAGCGGCGGAAGAAACTCTCCAGTGCGTCCATTACTGTTGGAAATTTGTATATATTCTTTGTACGTTTCGGGAGTCGTTTGCGACCTTAATTATTGTACAGCGCCATCTATTGGCTTGTAATTGTTCCACTACAAATTAAATTATTCCAATAAAATTGTAATGCTAGTATGATTTACTTTTATAATGTGAATTAATGATGATACATGATCAAAAATAGATCCTTCGATCCTATCAGTGTAATAACACTTTTTTGTACTCTCACCTCTTCAAGTTATGCCAATCAAGCCGTGGTAGCTCAGTGACTAAGTCACTCGCATTCCAAACGACGTGGCTTCGAATCCTACCCGACCGGTTTATAAGCAAATTTTTACTTTACCGTATAATAACTGCGAAGTAAAGCATCGTGATGAAATCTCTACATGTGTGAAACCCATTAGCTATTTTATAGATAGAACACTTTATTATACACCAATACAAAAATGAACTTAAAGACTAAAATTATGTCTCATTATGCACAAAGGGCGGTCTTATCGCTAAAAAGCGATCTCTTCAAACCCTAG
The DNA here is from genome assembly GCA_019925095.2 of Dendrolimus kikuchii. Taxonomy (NCBI): domain Eukaryota; kingdom Metazoa; phylum Arthropoda; class Insecta; order Lepidoptera; family Lasiocampidae; genus Dendrolimus; species Dendrolimus kikuchii. The sequence continues at coordinate 19,715,133 of CM034408.1, forward strand.
GAATGAATTGAGATGATAATGGCGATGGCGGTATACGTAACATATAGTACGAACTACTTACTTTTTAATAATAAATAAAACTCTATATAACGATACTGAAGGGACTGTCAATTTTATGGCGTTATAGAGAGTGGTCGTTAAATGGAGAGAAGTCTGTTATATTTGTCTAACGTCTTTTGCTGCACCAGTAATTTTGATGTATGTTTTTACTTATTTTATTCATATCTTGCGATATTGAGGCATCTTGGTGATAAAGGAAGTACTTAGAAATGTTGGTATGCATGATGCCCATAGTCGAGTTTATTACGGCTAGGATAATAAAGCTATAAAAGAACGTACACAGCTGCGCAGCTTTGACTAATTTTGGCAACTTAAAAGGTATTTTTTATTACTTAATTGTTGTCGTTATTGAGAGCGGGTGTAATGCTATATAGAGTGTATTGTTGTATGGAAAACAAGCTAAACCTACCAAAGCCAAGTGATTTAGACGCTTAACCTTTTAGCTCACTATTAGCACATGTGTCCGCGATGAGAGTGAAGATCGCGTTTGTGCACGTGATTGTTAATTGTGTTGTTGTCTCACTCTGTTTATATAGGAGTTGTATGATTTGGAAGGATGTAACAGTTATATAGGAGAACTGTAATACGTATCTAACAACATAAATTATATTAATATGTGTCTAATTATGTATCCACTATCTATGTTATACCTAGGTGTTGTAAATGTTAAACATTGTCTTAAAATAAATGAGTATTATTCCAGCATTGGTTGGTTTCACTTGTCTCCCATTCCGATAGCCGTTGCAGATTTGTATGAAATGGGTATATTTTCTTGGTATATTACGAGATAGTGATAATGTTAGTCGTGCGACTTTTTGGTATATCGATAATTGTCTTAAGGGTTAAGGGAGTTTGTCGTTAAATCGACTGACGTTACATGGAGTTTACACTCTACATAAATTATATATATAAATATTAGCATAAATTTTATATAGTCAAGATGGCGAAGTCTGTCAATGGGGTAAGTTCATACACCGCTCGTTTTCTAACTTTTTGAAACGGAATTACCGCTAACTACAATTCGAAGACAGAATTCACTGGCGTCTTAGCTTCACTGATTGATTTGTTGCCGATATAACTGTTCAAACACGGAAATAATGAATGGCGTATGAAGGTCCCTATATATTAAATAGATATATACTTAAATACTTTTATGTTGGACAAGTAGGTATATCTATAGGTAGGTAGGCGATCTGAGCAAGCAGTGGGGCGTTTATTATCTGATACTAGGGCTAAAATATTTTACTGTTCTTTATGATCCAAACGATGCATGCAGACGGACGAGGGGGGCCGCTGCCTGGTGGTGCGGCAGACGCGTTGCAGCACGCACGGCGACATGCCAACAGCTAACACTGCTGTCACTATCAGCTGGGTTAGCATGATATGGCCTAAAATTACACGATCATCTTGTTACATTCTACACATTATCCGTGCAGAAACGGAGAAAGAATACAACTTCCTGCGTTGGGGCGACCTCTCGTAAGAGGCGACAAAAAAAACCCACAGGTGGTAGGGCATTTGCCCGTCTGGATGGCTACCCCTGGTCTAGAGCATGCCGCCATAACAACCTTGAGTTGTGTTACGACATTAGTGGCCAGGTTCCAGCCCCATCTACGAGTCCGGCAGCACATTGGTAGCACTTTTAGTCTTGCAAATGTTTATAGGCGACAACGGCGACGACCTGTCTGCTGTACTCCAGCAATAAAAAAAAATCATAGTCTAAGTTTAATTAATAAATGCTCTCATAAAAGGATATTTAACTCATTCATTAAGTACCTATTTCAAGAAGAAGTATTATTACACTTTATGGACAGTTTTACTCTGAGAGCTCAGGGCATGGTCTAAGTGTTTTATTTGTTTGAGTACGGTGGTCACACAGACCTATAAGATGAGGCGCCAAGGGCCTCAACATTATTTTATTTAGGTGTTTTCTGCTACTAGAATACACAACAGCCAGGCTGACGGCTGGTATAGATATATGGATCCTACTTAAATTTTAACTAGTTGGAGGGGGAGGAATACTTACCCCATTTGCAACCTCTATGTCCTAGATATAAAATTTTATAAAACAGTTATAAAAAAATAATTAAATACATACATACATACCTTCACGCCAGTTCCCTTGCGGGGTAGGCACGAACAACAGAGCGCCATTTAGGCCCATTCTTACACACCTCACTTGCTTCTTTGACATTCATAACTCTTGTCATGCACACTCGTCTGTTCTTAAGGCTCCTGACATCACCCTCCGCTAGTACACGATCAATTTGATCATGTAAGGTGTGTCTGGCCTTCCACGACTTCTGCATCCATCCACTTTTGCATTGTATATCTGTTTAGTCATTCTTTCATCATGCATTCTTTCCACATGCCCGAACCACCGGAGCATTCCTTTCCTTACCTTCATATTTGTAACATCAGATATGTTACTAATTTAAATTCATTATACTATACACCATGTATTATGCCAGAACAGCCACTCAAAAGTTGAGTACTGCTGGTTTGTACTTTTTTTACTTTGAAAATCGCTTATAGAAGTCACTTTGTGCAAATCCTTTAAGAGATGTTCTGAAAATAGAGATAACGAACCCGTGTGTGAAGTTTACAACCTATATCTATTTCTCGTCCTCGCGCAGGGTGCTCTGGAACTGCTTAAACTCATAGTAATTGTTGATACTTAGTATGGGATAAGCAAACCAAAACATGGCTTGCGATTAATTTTAAACTTAATTACGGAACATTTGCAAAACTATGAACTCATTTTCAGATTCTCGATTGACTTGTGTCATATTAATGTTAACATACTTTTTTAAACATTTTGAAGAACTGCCAGTTAAGGGCTTTTTGATGATATTAGAAAATAGGTTTGCGATAACACTAGTCTGTAGTATTGTACACGTTTTATCTATTGCATTCGGAATATATTGTTGTTACGAGTGCGGGACTCGAATTAAAAATGCCGTTGAAATTACTATAGAATTTATTAGAACTATACAAACACGTATAACACAGGTACAAACCAGTACAAACGTAATGCGCGATTCAATAACACGCGCAAAGTCCGTCACTATATAGATTATCAAATCTACGCACGTCCTGTCTTGTACGTGGTATCGCTTTGACTGCCGATCTCGCCATTGGGCCATTGCTTTATAATGCACCAATATGTCTACCTGGCAAGCGTCGACGCAATTTCCCAGAAAACGTAATCCGCACACCTGCGTAATTATGCCTGCGATCGGCCATAAACGAGTACAATACACAATGGACTGTTTTTCTAATTGCAAATTTCAAACACAAAGTAAACAAAAGAAGACAGCCATGAATAGTTTCAATGTTATTAGCTCAAACGCCGTGGCAGGCAATAAATGTGCTTTGTCTGCAGGTATACAGGTGGCCCAAATTCTAACAATATTTTAAGTTAATAGAGCAACTATGTCTTTTGCCAGGTGCTAGGGCATTTGCCCGACTGGATAGCTACCACCCCTGGTCTAAAGTATGTCACCATAACAACCTTGAGTATTGTGTTCCGGCATTAGTGACCAGGTTCCAGTCTCCCTTAAGAGAGCAGCAGCGCATTTGTAGCAACTTTGGTGTTGCAATGTCCATAGGCGGTGGTAACCGCTTTCCATCAAGTGGGCCGTCTGCCTGTCTGCTGATCTCCTGGAATTAAAAAAAAATTATTAAGACTAACGAAAATACTCCTGGTAGCTTAATTAATCCACCGCTTAGGCATATCTGACAAGTGTAGGCAGTACTGTATATCTCAAATACGACGCTATGGCTGCACACCCATAGAACGTAACTTGACCAATTAATATAAATTTGAAGGGCATACTTTTTACTAATCTCAATACCCTTAGTACGTAACTTAAAAACATCGGGTAAATAATAAAATGTTACATAAAAATTACCTACTTAAATGAAGATAAAAACATAGTGAATTTCATTATAATTTCATTTTAAATGGTAACAACTATTAATGTATTTCTATATATAATTAAAATTTGTATCTAAAATTAATATTTCAAGACAACGTAATTTATTCAAAAACTGGATGCCAGCAAGGCGATCCGTTAGGGCCAGCCATTTTTAGTTTAGCAATTCATCCCATCATTACACGTTTGAAATCCAAATTTAATGTATGGTATCTAGATGATGGCACTTTAGGAGGTGAAGTAGATGACGTTTTGGAAGATTTTACCATTCTAACAAAAGAACTTAAAACCATAGGACTTGAAATAAATTTAAGCAAATGCGAATATTATATCAGCAACACAGAGCGTAAAACTGAAATAATCTCTAGACTAAATACAATAGCACCGGGAATTAAATTAGTAAACAACTCCTCACTTCACCTCCTAGGTGCCCCAATCTTCGACGAGTCAATACCTAACTACGTCGAAGAAAATATAAAAAATTTCCGTGAAAGTTCAGATCGTTTACTCCAAATTAATACACATATGGCCTACACTATCATCCGATACTGCCTTTTCGTGCCCAAATTTACATACACCCTCCGATGTTGCCAACTCTGGAAACAAACCTCTCTTTTACAGACGTTGGACAACATCGTGAGGGATACCCTCATATCCATCATAAATTTAGAAATGGACGACCGTGCATGGTCACAGTGTTCTCTCCCGGTAAAACTGGGTGGCCTCGGCGTCCGCAAAATCTCCAGTGTCGCTCTGCCAGCTTTTCTGTCATCGGCTTACAGTACGCGTGATTTAGTATTCAAAATTTTACAAAAGACCAATTTTCAGTTCGAAATTCCCTATTTAACCGATGCCAGAAGAGTTTGGTCAATGGCTTGCCCTAACGTTAATGTACCTACTGTCCTTACTTCACAGCATGCTTGGGATGGGCCGCTCTGCGAACTTACGCGGGATAATCTTCTACAAACGTGTACCAGTTCAGCAGAGCGCGCCCGCCTCTTAGCCGTCGCTAATTGGGAGTCTGGACAGTGGTTACAAGCACACCCATCATTTTATAATAATACACTTCTGGACAACACTACATTCCGATTAGCCGCGAGTTTACGCCTGGGGGCACCATGTTGCGTACCACATCACTGTCAATGTGGAGTTATGGTAGACCGATTTGGACACCACGGGTTGTCATGTTTAAAAAGCGCAGGAAGAAGATCTCGTCATGCCAGCCTCAACGACATCATTCGCCGAGCTCTTGTCAGCGTCGGCGTCCCGGCCATTCTGGAACCAAATGGCCTGGTGCGTGACGATGGCAAGAGACCGGACGGAATGTCACTCGTCCCTTGGAAGATGGGGCGGCCGCTAGTGTGGGATGCGACCTGTGTTGACACACTGGCCCCGTCACATCTTCCAATGACCGAGTCAGGGGCTGGCAACGCTGCCGCTTCAGCTGAGGACGTCAAACGGCGCAAATATGGAGCCTTAGGAAGGGGTTACATATTTGTGCCGTTTGGGGTTGAAACATTAGGCCCGTGGGGTCCGTCGGCAAAGAGTTTCTTTAAAGACATATGTAAGAAACTCTTTGACACTACCCGTGATCAGAAGGCTGGCTCATATTTTGCACAACAAATAAGTATTGCCATACAGCGTGGCAATGCAGCCAGCCTTCTGGGCACGCTCCCCGTTGGCAATGATCTGCTACATAATGTATTTTAGTTATAATGGAATTGACAGATTATAAAATAATATCTTGTTTCAAATAAAACAATAAGAACCTTAAAGTGAAGTGACACATCAGCGCTAGGACACTGCGCTACGCCGCGCAAAGCGCTAACTCACTCACGCATGAGTTGTCTTGAAACGGCCTGTTGTGCAATTTCAAATTCCAAAAATTTCAAAACCTAGTAAGTGATATTTTTTAAGGATATATATGGATTCCTCGACTTGCTAAGCAGTTACCGATGTATCGTGCTCTATGGAAAATATGATACCACTCCTAATAAAGTGAATAAAGGCGTATGTCTATTTGTGCTATGTTGTAAAATTTCTTGAGAACCACTTACTAGGCATTGAAAATACATTGCTAATCGGCTCAACACACAACACATAAGTGGTAAAACACACTGACCAGCTATGTGTCAACACATTCTTCTAAATATGTTAGCGCATAACTCGCTTCAGCGCAGCTTAATACAAAATATTGAGTTAAGTGAGCTATCTGCGATACTGCTGCGCTAGAAAAAGAAGCGAGCGCAGGATGCCGGTATTTCGCGGCTCAATGGGAGCCATGGCGCAGCAAAAAGGAGCTTTGATTTAACTCAAGCGCTAGCTACGTAAAATATGAGTTACTAAATTGATGTAAGAAATTTTGCTGAGTTACCCATGTCTACTAGGTACGATCGTAACTGCACCTAGATTAAAGGATGATTAACTTTGTGGAAGAAATAAAATTCGTTTATTCAATTGATAATATAAAATTATCATTTTTGTAACATATTAACAATTTATTCTACTGAATGACGCGATGCGCATAACACGAGAAATTTAATCGCCATAATACAAACCATTGCGGCGGCGACCCGAACTCTCTTTCCTAATTTTTAAATTAAATATTGAATATGTAATGGATTAAAGGCCTAGTTGCCAAGCCATAAATATAAAAAAAAATGAATATGTAATTTCGTGCTAAGGTTTTTAAGTTCCAAGCACGCTTCTGGTGGTCTCCATTCAATTTATATGATAAACTTAAATCAAAATACGTACATTTACGTAAAACGATGAAAATTTTGTTCAATTTCTCACTGGGACCTATGATACAGACGTTTTAACAGCTCAACAACAAATCATTTATTTCCTACTCAAAAACTTGTAAAGTGTAAACATTTGTATTAAGCTCTAATACATTTTTAATGAAAACTAAGTTTTCTAGATAAACATAAGCTTAAAATATTACAATTGATGTTTTAAAAAAATACGTTACATCAGCGGGCATTGTCCTACCCTACAAGAGAACTAGAACGCGATTCCAACGCCACCTACCGGGTCCAATTGCCTATCTAAGCCATCCCGGGACCGATTTGAACACCCACAAAAATTTGCATCAAAATCGGTCCAACAGGAGGAGTTCAGTGACATATTAGAACTGAAGAATTTTATATATAAAGATAAGATGATCTCCAAGAAAATGATATATTAGTAGCCTGCCCCATTATGATTAGGAATGATAATTATAACAGTTGTAAGACCAAGGTATTTACTTTAACTCAATGGCGTAATAAAACTACGTTTTAACTGTTTTAAGCGCGGTAATTTATTTGATTTTGGTTATTCCGACGTTAAAACCGGTAAAACGTAGTTTTATTATATAATACAAGTCGCGAAAACTTAAGAAGATATCAATGGCGTAAGATAAGTAAATTATAACTAAATTTTAAATACAACTTATTACTAAAGTTATTGTTTATATAAGTCACATAAAATTTAGTTAAAACTTACGTACATTTAATACGTGTAAACCAAGCTTAATTTTATATTAACTTATGTTTAAGTTGTGCATCACTTCTTTAAGCTTGAATTACAATCGCACTAGTTAAGTAATTAGTTAACTTCCGAATAAGTCCTTACCTAACTCCTGTGAAGTATAGCCGGAAAATATCTATTTAAACGTTTTGGGGGCCATCCTCAAATTACGTCACATGACTTTCATGATTTTTGACCCCTGTTGGAACTTTTTAGAATACATACATACATAACTTCACGCCAGTTCCCTTGCGGGGTAGGCACGAACAGCAGAGCGCCATTCAGGCTTATTCTTACACACCTCACTTGCTTCTTTGACATTCATAGCTCTTGTCATGCACGCTCGTCTGTTCTTAAGGCTCCTGACATCACCTTCTGCTAGTACACGATCAATTTGATCATGGAAGGTGTGTCGTGGCCTTCCACGACTTCTGCATCCATCCACTTTTGCATTGTATATCTGTTTAGTCATTCTTTCATCTTTATTTTTAGAATACGATTTTTCAAAAATTAAATTACCCAGTCTAAATGGCGCTCTGTTGTTCGTGCCTACCCCGCAAGGGAACTGGCGTGAAGTTATGTATGTATGTATGTAAATTACCCAGTGTCATCAAGAATTTATTAAATCAAAACAGCAGTTCCGTAATTAGCTTTATTTATATTTATTTTTTTATAATTTAAACACTAAGCTCGTACAGATAGTGTTGGAAATATTTTGAAGATTTTCGTTAATAGTTCGTGTTATTTTATTTATTATTTTAATGCACGATTTCAGCAGACAGGCAGGCGGCCCACTTGATGGAAAGCGGTAACCATCGCCTATAGACACTTGCAACAACAAAGTTGCTACAAATGCGCTGCTGCTCTCTTGAGAGAGACTGGAACCTGGTCGCTAATGCCGGAACACAACTCAAGGTTGTTATGACGACATACTTTAGACCAGGGGTGGTAACCATCCAGCCGGGGTCGCGGAAGAAAAGCTCACGCATATCCCGTGACCCCGGCTCATGGCGTCAGGTACCACCAAGGGGTTTTAGTGGGTATTCCGGCTTCTCTAGCCGGCGAGTCCCACACTCCCCCGCCGAAGTATCCCCGGCGGGGGGACCGCAAATGGATTTCCACTTGTAAAAAAAAAAGGGGTGGTAGCCATCCAGACGAACAAATACCCTACCACCTGGCTGTGGGTTGTTTAGTCGCCTCTTACGACAGGCCGCCCCAACGCATTGCGGTCGTTGTGAGCCACTAGCGGAACGTAGCATTCGTCGACCATACCCCCCCCCCCCCCCTCCCTCCCTCTACTATGGATGGCCCCTGACAAGAACTTAACTCGCCAGTTTCGCAAGTTAACTACTGCGAATGTAAGTAAGACGAATAAGACTTTGTATGACATTTGTAGCACAATTCTCATTTCACTACCTGAAAAGTTTTTTTAGGAAAACGTTTGGAAATACTGAATATTAATTGACATAATCTAGATATCTTTACTTTTATATTATATTTTATTTAATAAAGCTCAACTTTTAATCAATATAATCGGTAGACAAACACACACATGCAAGTTACGCTTGTGTTATATGGGTTATATACAACGGACCACTCTGGGACCGATCCAAGACACCCAGACCAGAGTAAATAACGGGAGGTTCGTTTACAAAATTTACCATGCCAGGAACAGAACCCGGAGCCTCTGCATCCCGACCATCATATCCTGGTACTTTATTTACTAGACTTCATACAACTCGATTCCCCATAACCTACCTTCGAAAAAGTATTGGCCAAACGATCAACTTACAAAATACAACGCGAGTTAGACGCTTTTATTTAGAAGTGTAAGTTTTATTCACAAAAATAATTCAGTATGCTGTGGTTCGCCATTACGGCGGTGGTGCTTGAACGAACGAATGAATGAATGTGCTTTATTGTGTTTAAAAGATACAGTTAACAGAAATAAAATTTTACAATGCAATAGGCGGTCTTATCGCTATTAGCGAGTTCTTCCAGACAACCTTTGGATGGACAAGAAATTTGATAAGAACAGTTGCATTATTCTCACTACCGAATCATTATCTTATAAATATATATATATATATATACATGATATAATATATAATATACATACATTAATAAAATTATACTAATACGATATCTTAAAAAAAATTCTTAAAATAAAAACTACTGGGCCAAACTATGTCAAATTTTTAGGGGACCAAATGGAAGCTATTCCGCGTCGACCAAAAAAAGAATCACGTAAATCCGATCATTAAACTCGGAGTAATCGGTGAACATACATAAAAAAAAAAACAAAAGAAAAGATCCCGACGAATTGAGAACCTCCACCTTTTTTTTTGAAGTCGGTTAAAAAATAAATTGCTGTTCGTTAGTCTCGCTAAAACTCGAGAACGGCTGGACTGATTTGGCTAATATTGGTTTAAAAGGTGAGTAAATATGAAAAAATGCTTGGAATATAGTGAAAACAACAATTTCGCTTTCCCTTAGAAACTATTCCTACCTGTCAAACATTTGACGTTCGTCCTTTTTCTTTTTGAATGTCAAACGTTTGATGTTCGTCCCGGTTAAGTTTTGGCCACATTTCTTACTAAAGTTGAAACATTCTGCAATGCTTTTTTATTTATTGATTCTGAGGCGGTACGAAGTTTGCCAGGTCACTAGTATGTAAATAAAATCTTATAAAATACACTTCCATAAATAAATATAAAACTAGAGAAAGCTGACAATAACTGCTGCTGCATCCTTCAATTGAGCGATAATAATCCCTCACAAGTCTATTAAAAATTGGCAGTGACTTGGCTAGCTTGATATTAACAGGAAGCGCGTTTCAAAGACGAACTGCTGCTTATATATTATTATAGGTTTTTGTTTTTATTTTACTCAATTCTTTGTTGATTGCGATGAACTTGCTGGCACGCAGAGTTTTACTGTGGTCTGGGTGTCTCGGACCGGCCCCAGAGTGGTCCCTTGTACATCACCCACAACACAAGCGCAACTTGCTTAGCACAAGGATATACATGTGTCTATTTGTCTGTCCATTATAATACAGATTATAATTCATTAGGAATATTGCTCCACTGACTACTTGCTTCTTTTTCAACAGCGGTGTAGTCGGCGCTTGCATCATACGGTATGTGTTTTTCATCCACGACATTAATACATACACATATTCTCCGCATCAATACGCATTGTTCTTGTTTTTCTCAAGGCTTTAGAGCTTGGGTTACTCCAAAATAGCACATTCTTCACACTTTCACAATTGGTTCACAACCTCAATGCTATTAAGTTTCATTACAATCAATACTAATACATAAATTTCAAAGTGAGTTTGTTGATCTTACTGACTGTGTCAAGCAGAATCTCCAGTTTTGGAAACTTCACCAATTTCATCAATTTATTTTATCCCAGAAGTAACATGCAATCAGATTGTCGTCATTATTACATCTCAGATCATAACCTTATTTTTTGCTTTTTTTTCACCTTCTAATTATTTGTGTACAGCACAACATGTCCTTTCCTTCCACACCCCTCTATTCTGACATATGTCATCTGTCACACCACAAATCATCATGTCATCCTTCATAAAATCCAGACATCCCTTTTTTTGGTCTACCTCTACATTTGTACCCACAATCCTGTAGTTTATCATTCTCTTTGTCACGTGACTTTCATCTTCTTCCTCTCAATCTTTCAGTCACGGGTGCAACTTTCAAAGATCCCCTTCAAAAACCTTACTAACTTAACCTTACTTACCCCAAAAATTTCTTTGATCCTAAACATTTTCGGTGAAAAAAATCTAATGAGGTGTCTTTGGGACACATGTTTGGAACGAAGTTCTCCTAAAATGTCTTAAAAATTCTCAAAACGTCTCAAAAAGTGTGTCGATAAGCATCGAAAACCATCGAAATTTTATCAAAAACCTATGTATAGAAAGAAATACATAAACAAACAAATAGTATCAAAAACAGCGTATATTATTACACTAATTGATATTTTAGATTTTATTTCATTGCATTAAAGTTGATAGCTTACTATAGCAAAAAGTGTCGTGACAACTTTTCGTAAGAATTTTTTCCGTCTAGCCCCCTTTCACAACGCGCGATAAGGAACTTCGTTCCAAAAATTCCCGATCTGGAGACAGATGTCATATTCCGATCAAAATAAATATACTATATAAAAAAAATCGCATATAGCTATAAAAATTGGTGCGAATGTTCGGACTTTTTCGACTTCTTCAATCGTTATATCTCAGAAACGCCGACTCTCAGAAGAAAAAGTATAAAAAACTTGTCTATAGTTGTATGTCTACAATTTTTGTCTCATCTATTTTTATGATAAAAAAATCCGTTGGGCTGCAAAATGTAAAAAACTGTCATTTTCTGTTGAAATATGACAATGTTTGTGAACGTAAGCCCAAGTGTCAAACTCGAGTGACATCATCTGTCAATTGTAACACACTCTCTTCCTTTCAATATCTAGGCTGTATTTAGTACATACATACATACATACATAACTTCACGCCAGTTCCCTTGCGGGGTAGGCACGAACAACAGAGCGCCATTTAGGCTTATTCTTACACACCTCACTTGCTTCTTTGACATTCATAACTCTTGTCATGCACGCTCGTCTGTTCTTAAGGCTCCTAACATTACCTTCTGCTAGTACACGATCAATTTGATCATGGAAAGTGTGTCGTGGCCTTCCACGACCCCTACTTCCATCCACTTTTGCATTGTATATCTGTTTATTCATTCTTTCATCATGCATTCTTTCTACATGTCCGAACCACCGGAGCATTCCTTTCCTTACCTTCACGCCGACACTCTCTTTCAGACCAACTCTCTTTCTTACTTCGGTATTACGAACGCGGTCCGCGAGCGTCACTCTGCAGATTTTGCGCAGTGTTCGCATCTCGACCGCGTTTACTCTACTTTCATGCTCTCTCTTCCATACCCAACTCTCGCATCCATACGTGAGCGTAGGTACCAGCACCGCATTGTGTACGGCGAGCTGGGCCTTCTGGCTGAGGTTCTTAGCGCCTAGAAGTTTACCTAACGCTCCATTCACACTATTCCCCAAATTCACTCTTCTTTCTATATCAGCGGTGTACCTTCCATCCCTGCTAAAAGCACATCCAAGATATACAATCTCACTCACTTGCTCCAGCATTCATACTAATGAATATGCTAATTTGATTTTGTTCGCTATCAGGTTAGAATTAGTCTACGCAGGCGAAACCGTGAGTCAAATCTTAGTAACTAATTAGTCATCTTTACAAATATGTACATATACACTATCGCGTGTTGATGATTGTCTGTTTGTTCCGGCGTCTTAAACGCTGTTTGCAATAGACGCGGAGGAATATCGCCAAGAAGACTAGCACCACTCCCGCGGCTCCGCCTATGGATATCCGGTGTCGGTACACCAGGCATGAGAGCAAGATTGACACGGCCTGAAATTATTACATAGTCAATTCTTAACATCAAAAAAAACCATATAATTAATTGCTACACGCGACTTCATCCACTTATATAATAGCTTCTATATTCATATTGATATAGAAGTATTATCTATATAGATAAATAAAATTGAAATTAACAGCTTTTTACTAAATGCATGTGAAAATATATAGAGAACTTACTACCACACCAGGTACACCAGGTGGTAGGGCATTTGCCCGACTGGATGTCTACCACCCCTGGTCTAGAGTATGCCGCCATAACAGCCTTGAGTTGTGTTCCGGCATTAGTGACCAGGTTCCAGTCTCCCTTAAGAGAGCAGCAGCGCATTTGTAGCAACTTTGGTGTTGCAAATGTCCATAGGCGATGGTAACTGCTTTCCATCAAGTAGGTCGTCTGCCTGTCTGCTGATCTCCAGCAATAAAAAAAATTGTCTATTTGTTTTTTCCGGCTTATCTCCGAAACGGCTGGACCGATTTTGACGAGACTTTCACTGGCAGATAGCTGATGTTATAAGAAGTAACTTAGGTTACTTTTTTTGGGGGTTCACAGAAAAACTCCCGCGGGATTCCCAGGATAAACAATAGCGCACATTTTAAGTCGTAACAATTTTCTGTCGATTAGAGAAAACCGCATTGAAATCGGAAATCGGAATTCACGTCAAAAACTATTGAGGTTTTGACGTTAACTCCGAACAAACAGACAAAGAAACAAGAAATCAAAAAAAAATTGCATCGCGTTCTCCGTCGTTTACATAACGTATTCCAGATGTTTTTTTTTTATATCTTTAACGTACAGACACGGCACTTTTAGAATTTTATACTATAGATTAAAATGGACACCCCTTTAGTTTTGTGAAAATCGGCCCAGACTCCTTTGAGTGTGTTTCGCTATTTCATATATTTGACGGCCTCTGTGGTTGAGCGGGCTAAGCCTTTGCCGGCCTACCTCACTGCAACGCAGAGGTTCCGGGTTCGATTCCTGGTATAGTAAATTTCGGAAACGTATTTTCTCCGTTATTTACTATGGTCTGGGTGTCTGGGATCGGCCCCAGAGTAGTCCGTTGTATATTACCCATAACACAAGCGTCACTTGCTTAATTTGGGGATACACAATGTGTGTGTTTGTCTGCCGATTATTATTATTATTATTATTATATAATTTAGGACAGAGCTTGAAATACCGGTAAAAAACAAATATCGTTACAAAAGTTAGCATTACCGTTATGAATATTAAATTTAACAATAGAAGATATTATTTATACATATAAATGTTCACTACACACTACACTATCCGTGCAGGAACGGAGAAAGAATACAATTTCCTGCGTTGGGGCGGCCTGTCGTAAGAGGCGATTAAACCACCCCCGACTGGATTGCTACCACCCCTGGTCTAAAGTATGTCGCTATAACAACCTTGAGTTGTGTTCCGGCATTACTGACCAGGTTCCAGTTTCTCTTAAGAGAGCAGCAGCACATTTGTAGCAACTTTGAGCACTGTGCTTAGAGCGCGCGTAATATTTATGGCAACGTCGCTTAAAATACCGTAAAAATTACCGTTAAGCTTAACGTTACGTCACCGTTACCGTTTTCAAGCCCTGGTTTAGGATTAGGCCCCGAAGGCTCAATTTAAAAATTCTATGTATAGGGGAGATTCACTCACCTGCCTCAGCGTCATGATGATGGTGAAGACGACGGCGCCGAACCTGCTGATGGTCCGGTAGATGAGGAGCTGGCCGATGGCCGAACTGGCCGAAAGCACTAAACAATCAGCCGCGAACACTGGATGCTGGCAACATATCAAGTTTTATCAACGCATGATCTATGGAACTAGATTAATTTAGGTTATATTTAAATTACTTATTAATCTGTTTAGATTAGATGGTAATATTAATGTGGTATTTTTAAATACAACATTTATGAAAAAAAAAATTAAATCCCTAGCATCATATTTAGCGTTTTTTTTTTAAATTATATTACTCTTTACGGAAATATCGACGTGTATCGGAATGTCATCATCCAAAGGAAAGTATTTATAATAATGTAATTTATCTTTTTGACGTATTTAAGTAGAGGTCCGATCGCTAAATGACGTAAACATGCGACGTGGATGTATTTATAAGGGTCAAACAACGCAAAATATATAATACGCGATTTAAAGCAGAGAGCACAAACGTCGTCTCTCTGAGAAACTATGACGGGGACCATAGATAATACACTATTTATTAAATAGATAGGTCTCTTCAGTATAAGATAATAAAACATCCACTACCTCACCCGATAGATGGTATCTCAATCGGTAATATAGTCCGATAAATGCCATTAGATGGCGTTTCATTCGACAGTTCTATAAATTCCACTAGATGGTGCTTTTAACTTATTCTAAATTGGAATAAAATGAATAAAGACAATAAAACTATAGTACAAGAACTAAAATAAAACACTTGATAATTTAAACCAAAGGCAAGTTACAGCACAAAATAGCTCTAATGTAAAAATGTTTTTCTATTGGATTTGATTTTATATTGTTAGACCTTACAACTGCACCTTGGCTTCGCGAGCCCGAGGGGCTCCCTAAGGGGTGTGATGTATGAATGTATTACGTGAGAAATAATAATACACTATGTATGTAGGTAGTTCAGTAATAAAATCAGTCTGATCACGGAAAGTACTTGTGTATGTTTTATTAATAATAAACCCTAATAAGAGGCTTAGATACTATAGGAGGGTTTACCTCGGCTGGACTGTTGCTATGAGAGGAGGATGAATCTAATGATGCCGACCAGAGGGCGACACAATGCACTAACTGAGAACGGGCGATGGATGATATGAAGCTCGAAGGGAAGAATCCGAAGACGAAGGCGGACCGGGATCGGTGGATCGAGGCGGCTTACACTATCTTGCTGCCGTTTCGCAACATGTTATGGCAAGGAGAGAAGAAACGGCCAAAGAAACTTCCCAACACGACGCCTAGTCTATTCTGTTGTCTCCTGGCATGCCGTGCAGGGACATGGAGAGATCGTGATCGTCTGTGTCTGTCTGTCAGTGCATGCCAGCCTGCCGTCGTGACCGCGGGCGGGCTGGCCCTGTCCGTGAGAACGCTACGCGGTCATCGCACTTGTGACCGGACGAATTCACCAATTATGACCACTTTTTTTTTGGACTTGACTTTATGTTGCTGGTCCGAAGACCCTATAACTTTACCGGGGTTTTTGGGGCGAGTGCCTTCGCAAAGTGAAGGCGCTCGAGCCCGGGGGGCAACTTGCTCGAGGGAACTCTCTAGGAAGTTTTACCTCGGCTGGACTGTTGCCATGAAGGGGGGATGAATGTAATGATGCCCACCATAGGGCGACACAATGCCCTAATTGAGAACGGGCAACGGATAATATAAAGCCCGAGGGGAAGGATCTCGGCGGACCGGGATCGGCGATTCGCGGCGGCCTACGCCACCTTACTGCCGTTTCGCAACGTGTTATGGCTGGGAGAGAAGAAACATTGCTAGGGGAACGACACGCGTCGGTCGGGGGCGATAACACTGCAGCAATAGTATGCTCTTGGCAGCGCTCCGTCCGCGATCGACGTCACAGAATAGTGTGGAAGACTCCGAGCGTTGCTGCACGGGCGAGCAACCCCAATACCCACTAAAAACCCCCTCCTCCCTGACGACCCTGCGCTTTGTATGTGTTGGAAAGGCTGAGATTTAGAACATAGTTACGCCCAGCCGATCCAGCGCAATAAAGTGCCTGGAGTGTGCCCTGGGAGAACACACCCCACTTCGTTGTGCGGGGGTAGAAGGTCCTTTGCTCTCCTAGCAAGCTAAAGGCCCCCCGCGGTAAACGGAACCTAACTCAGGGAGGGAAGTAATGCGCGTACCTGCCTCTCCGGGTGCCAGCTGAAGGCCGGCGACCTCGAGAAGACGCATTGGCACGCGCTGCAGGACTTCTCTCCCTGTCTCGTTCTGCGGCCTCCTTGAGTGACATTACTGTCTCGCAAAAAGTAACCGCAGCCCCCCAATTGTCGCTGCTCTGCAACATGGCCTTGACCAAGTCGCAGAGCGAGTCGACTGGACCTACGTGCGTCTCAAGTTCGAAACGCTGCGGCGCCCATGCGGCGCACTCGACTAGCGTGTGTAACGCCGTGTCGAGCGCGCCGCACTGGCGGCAGTCCGGGGAAGGCAAGCAGCCCACAATGCGACACAGATACTTATCGAAACATCCGTGTCCGGTAAGTATCTGTGTCGTCCTGAAGGTCAGGGTGCCGCTGGTGCGGTTGACCCATTCCGTCAGCTGTGGCCTGATTGCATCCACCGTGTAGCCGCCATAGGCCGCAGGGTTGTCGAGCTCTTGAGACCAGATGGCGATCATGGAGGCGGTTTCCCGCTTCCTGATCGCCTCGATTTCGACCTGACAGAAGGTCAGGCCTCTAGCTAGGGCATCCTGCCGGGTGCGGCGCACCACTGTCAGGACGTCCGCCTGGAGATGCCAGGGCGGATCGCCTGCCAGGAGGGTGGCCGCCGTCCGCGACACTGTGCGATACCCCCGTATGGTCCTCACGGCCAGAACCTGCTGCGCCCGATGCAGTAGGGTTCTGTTGTGGCGGTGAAGTGCAATGGACCAGACGGGTGCACCGTACAGTGCCATACTCCTCAGGATGCCAGAGTAAAGTTTCCGCGTCGCACCTCCCGGGCCCCCTACGTTGGGAAGCAGCCTCGAGAGTGCGCCCGCGGATTTGACGAGTTTGGGAACTAGCTGCTCAAAGTGCGCTTTGAACAGCCATTTCCCATCGAGAACTAGCCCCAGATATTTCATCTGGGGCCCTACTCTAATGGCCACCCCTTGGACCGAAACGGTCAAGTCCGCGGGGGGATTGCGAAATTTCCTATGGAACATGATGGCCTCCGTTTTCGCGGGGGAGACCCTCAAGCCCAGCCTAGCTATTCGATCTACGACAATCGCCAACCCGGCGTTGGCGACGTCCACGGATTCCGCAAATGACGCAGCGCGTGCCGTGAGTAGGGTGTCGTCCGCAAAGCAGATCAGCCCTACCCCGGGCAGGACCGGAACCCGAAGGATCCAGTCATAACCTACGTTCCAAAGAATCGGCCCGAGGACCGACCCCTGTGGAACGCCGCACGCGACGCGTCGACGACCTAACTCGGGATTGCCGGACTCACCGCCCTCCCAAAGGATATGTCGATCCTGCAGGTACGCGCCCAACAGCCTCGTGAGGTACGGGGGGACTCCATGCGCGCGGAGCCCCTCCCTGATCGTCTCATGAGGGAGGCTGTTAAAGGCGTTCGCTATGTCTAGCGACACCGCAAGAACGACATCCTTCGCTTGGACGGCTTCGTCCGTTGACGTTCGCAGCGTCTCGAAGGCGTCCATCGTGGAGCGCCTCCGCCGAAACCCGAACTGCGTTTCTGAAAGCCCCGGCTCCACAGCGTCGAGATGCTTCACGAGCCGCTCCGCCAAGATCTTTTCGAAGACCTTAGCGACCTCGTTCAGCAGCACTATGGGCCTGAAGGCGGACGGATCGTTGGGAGGCCGACCTCCCTTGGGAATCAGGCACAAACGACCCTCCTTCCATTGCGACGGGAACCGACCTGCGCGAATACAGGCTTCGAACAGTTCCCGCAGCTGGCCGCGTAGATGTTTAGCGGCCAGGAAGAGGAGTCGACCTGGAACCCCGTCGGGTCCCGGTGCCGTCTTCCTGCCCCGGAGCCGGTCCAGGGCAACGTCTAGTTCCCCCTCGGAGATGAAGTGAGGCTCCTCGTCCGTGGGGGTGTCGGGAACGGGTGGACCCATACTGGGGGGAGTGAAGTTTCCCGGATCCGGGAAGAGCCCGTCGATAACCGACCGGAGCACCTCGGGTTCGAGCGTTTCCGTGACCGTGGATGTGCAAGGCCGCAACGTGTTGCGGGCCCCACGGTACGGACGCCCCCAAGGATCCCGATCGAGCGTCTCGAGGAGCTCGGCCCGAGCCCGGGCTTTCGCTTGCAGTATTGCAATCGAAAGGGCCTTTCTGGCCTCCCTAAACTCTCCCACGAGTCCATTTTCCGCGACGTAGTCCGGAGGACGGCGCGCCCTGCAGCGTTTGAGCCTGTGGCTGATGATGCGAACTGCCTTTCGCATCTCGCCCAGCTCCTCGGTCCACCAGTGGACCTGCTTGCACGGAGGCTGCCGCTTGGAGACGCGAGGCATCGCCGCGTCGCAAACCCTCGTCAGGGTCTTGCGCATGTGCTCTGCCTGCGACTCCAGGTTCTCGAATTCGACTGGGTAGGCCCAGCTTTCCGTGAGTGCCCACTCCTCGGCCTGCTCCGGATCGAGCTTGGTAAGGGCCCAACGCGGGAGGAGAGGGGGGCGATGAACAGGGCTCGGACCGGAGGAGGGGGTAAGCTCAAATCTGATGTACCGATGATCAGAGAGCGACTCCACCTCCTCCAGCACCCTCCATCCGACAACTCTGCGGGCGGCCGCATGAGTGGCGAATGACAGGTCGATGACCGATCCACCCCGCGCGCGCACGCAGGTCTGGACCGATCCCTGGTTCAATATGGTCAGGCCGGATTGAAGAGCCCATTCCTCAACCGTCCGGCCCCTAGGTTCCGTGAACGCATTTCCCCAGGAACAGTGCTTTGCGTTAAAGTCGCCCATTACGAAGATCGTTTTAGGCGACAATCTGCCTATGGCAGCCCTGATGGCGTCCAAGTGAAGCTCGAACTCCGCCAGGGGGCGGTTGCGCGAAAAGTAAACGCCTATGACGACGATACTCCCGCTCTCCGCCACCGCATAGCCCTTTCCTCTTTCGAGACATGTAAGCGGTGTGCCAGAACCGGCTCTGGCCACCACCGCTACCACGTCATCGAGGTCGCCCACCCAATTGCCGCAAGGCGGCACGTAATAAGGTTCGCTTATTACGGCCAAGTTCGCTTGCCACTCCGCCATCGCCTGCAGGCACAAATCCTGAGCGGTGGGGGAGTGGTTTACGTTCGCCTGAAATAGTATTGTTACGGGCGTACTAGGCATTGGAGGTGTCCATTGCGCGTACTCCCGTAACACCCGTGCGTTGTTTCGTCCTCGGATGGACGAATTTGCCCTTCACGTAGGGAGGCTGGCAGAACCTCGCCAACGTGGGGTGGGCAGCGTTGAGTCCCCCCGCCGCGCACGCCGCGCAGTGGGGGTTCCGGGCCGTGCAGTCCGGCATCTTGTGTCCGCTCTTACCGCAGCGGAGACACAAGTTGGTCCGGTCCGGGCACGTGTCCGGACAGGTCTGGGCGCCATGGCCGACGTTGTAACACCGGTAACAACGTATCGGTCTGGCTTCCAGTGCCTCCACCCTCGCCGAGGTGAAGCCTACCACGAGGTAGCCCAGCTCGACGATGGCTTTGGCAGCAGCGACGGGGCACATCACGTATGATGCGCCCAAACCGCCCGGTCCTGCACCGATGTGCTTCGTGCGCACGTCGTCGCGCCGGCAATTGCCGGCGCGCGCGATCGCGTCACGCAGCCCATCGACCGTGACTGATTCGTCCAGCCCAGAGACGTAAAGCTCCCCACGCTTTACGGGGCGGACGACCTCAGCCATCCCTACAAGGGCTCCGCGCAGAGCCTCGGCGACGCGGTCCGCCTTGGCCGCGCTCTCGGGTCCCGGCTGGAACTCGAGGAGACGCGCGTCCCTGACGGTCCGCACCACCTTCAGCCCCTCGCGGAGGCCCATGGCCGCGATGTCGACCACCGTCGAGGCCTTTGCAAAGACCTCGCGATAACCGACACCCTTCGCGGCCGCTGCCGGCAGCAGTTTAATGATAACTGCGGCCGACTTCGGCTCGCGGAATACGACCGCAGGCTTTGCAGCCTGTTTCCGCTGTTGCTGCCCCCGCCCCGTCGGCAGGGGAGCAGCTTGCGCCTGGGGGAGGGGAGGGGGCCCGTCGGCCCTCGCCCCTTTACCCTTTTTCCGCTTGACGACCGTGGTCCACGCCCCCCCCTCCGGGGCGGGGGTGGGGGCCACGGGCGCCAGTGGCGGCGCGACGTGCGTGACGCGAGCGCGGACGACGGGCGCCGCGACGACCGGTGTCGCGGCCGCGAGCGCCGCCCGCTGCCTGGGGGCCGGCACCACAGGCGCGGGCACCGTAGCGGAGGCCGCTGAAGCAGCGGCGGCGGCGCGCGCCGCCCTCCGCTGCTTTCTGAGCGTCCGCTTCACGCCCCCCCTGTGCTTCTTTTTTTGGGGGGCCGGTGGCAGTGGGGAGCCTGCCACCCCGACGGCCGGGGCCGCCACCACCTCCACCGGGACCGGGGTACTTGCTTCCCCCAGACCTCGCCGGACGGCGGCGGCAGCCGTGACTGGTCTTGGCCTTCCGGTGGCCTGGTCGCGAGGCGCCGGTCTGGGCGCCGGCGCCTTACCTCGGTCGGCCGCGAGCGGCGGACGGAGGGTCGGCGCGGGGTTCAGCCGGTCCTCAATCGCGGCAAATTGCGCGCGAACGAACGGCGCGACGGCGTCGAGCACGACTCGCAAAAACGCATCGAACTCCCCGCCGCCGGGCCCGATCGGGATGGACGTCGGCGCCGCCCCGTCGGCGGGCGCCGCGGCCGATTCCGTCCCGTCGACGGGAACCGGTTTTGGCCCTGCTACCGCAGCAGGGGCCGGACGCGGTTTTTTAGCCGCAGCGAGCGCGGCGGGCGGTTCCGGAATCGCCGCCACCTCCGCCGCGACAGCCCGGGCCTTCCGCTTGACGGGTACGGGGGGCGGCGTCGCCACAACAGCGGGCGCCGGCTCCACAGCCGGAGCGGAGGCCTTTAGGGCCTTGCGCATTTCCTCAAACTCCTTACGGTAGGAAAGATTTTCCCCCCGCAATGAGTTCAATTCCATGCGCAAACGCGCATTTTCGTTTCCGAGCCTCCATGCCTCGGTTTCCGGATTCCGCGTGGCCAGGGTGTCGACAATGTCCGACAACCTGTTCGCGGCATCCTTCAGCCGACGCACGTAGCCCCCCTTCAGATTGCCCGACGTCTGGGCAATTTGAAGGATTTCGGCCACTTGGGCGCTCGCCGCGAGGCGGAGCTCCCCTGGGCCGAAGGACGAGACGTCCCCTACGAGGGCGGCGCACTGGCTAGCCGCGGCCAGTTTGGCGGCGGTGGCCTTGCGCGCCTTACGCCCTTTTTCCCCCCCCTCGGTGCGGAGGAAGGCCTCCGCACCCGCGAGTACCGACGCGGTTGCGCCCCCCGCGGGGCGCAAAGGCGAGCGCGCGCGCGCTGGGGTGGAGGCACCCGACGTAGCGGCCGAGTCGGCGTCGCTGCTTTGGGACCGGTCCCAAAAGCGCGACCTCGATCCGGCCACAAAAACGGGGGAACACGATATGGGCACGGTTGCCGCCGAAGACGTAGACAGCGTCGCCGAACCCGAGGCCGATGGCATCGATGCTGGAAACAACAAGCACGAAGACGCCGAATCCGCCGCCGCCGCTGCTGCCGAAGACGGGGACGTAGCCGTCGTCGCCGCCGCCGCAGCCGCTGTACCCACAGGCGCCGACATTGCGACAGCGGCTCCCATCCCAGTAGGGAAGGAAGACGAAGGGGCCGCCGCTGTCGCGCCTACAGAGTCCCTGCACACGACCCCGGTTGTTGACGCGAGTGAAGCCCGCGCGGCAACCGGTGTCGTGGAGCGGCCGTCCCCGACGCTGCGACCCGATATGTCGCAGACCGATGTCGTCGGCATGGGTGAAGCCCATGCGCTATTTGACACCGTCGTCGTGGGGCACCCGTTCTCTGCCGCCGCCGATCCGGCCGCCGTATAGACCAAGCTACAGGCAGGCGAATTGGGGCGGGAACAATTGAACGCGCGAATCGCACCGTCGAGCGCGTTCTCCAGCGAGTCTGGGACGCTACCGGACGGTGGGATGTCTTCGTGCTGTACATACGCGCCGTCCCCGTGCACGGGTGAAGCTCGCGCAGAGGTCGACGGCGCCATGTATGCGTACTCGACTATGGTGCTCGCGGCACTCACAGCCAGGCAAACAGCTGAGTTTGCCGCGAGCAGCACTTCCCTATCTATGTCTGGGCGTGCCGCACTGTTACGTGCCGCACGGCCAGACGGAGCCCTATGCGTGACGGGTGCCGCAGGTGGCCCCATCACGTTATTCCTAGCCTCGGGGGCGTCTATGGTGAGATCCACCACCGACGCCGCCCTTCCTAGCGATTCAGGTGCCTCGGTTGTCGCCGTGATAACGGCATCAGCCTGGCACCGCGGGCGGGGCCCGGCAACAGACTTGCTGCGTCGGGCTGATAATTTGGGCGGGACTTTTTTCCGCCGCGTTTCGCCGATCTCGGCCATCTGCCAACCATCCTTGGCCTTCACGTGTCCCCTTTTACAAGGGGCACCCGAAAGCCCAGGGGCCGACTTGGAATCAGGGGCATCCATTACTGGATGCCCTATCTCCCGCCAAGACCAGGAAAGCGCACCGGTGTGTCTGACAACACGAAATAACCGTTAAGTATTGCGTAATGCGCCGAAGCGCGCGAAAACAAAGCGAATAGAGCTTAAAAACTCACCTCAGTCGAAAAACAACTGATTCGCGCCGGAATCGAACTAAAAAACACTGTACACTGTCACTACACAACTATTATCGCAATTTATCGCTTTTCGGGGGAGAAAAAGCGCGGAAAATTGCAATTTTCGAGAAGAGCACGGGCATTTGCGACTGCTTCGCATTTACATGTCTGAAGACCTGTACACACTCCCCCCACCAGTGAAAGGGCATACACCACATAACCTTTTTTTCTTTTTAGCACTTAATCTTCACAATCCATAATCTTGACATCCCCGTGACGCTCGAGTAACTCCACATTTAGTATCTTGGGCTCCCCCTGTACTATCACATTTCCAGCTACATTCATTAACAAGGTTAAGACTCTCTCCTTCAAGGCCGGTGGCACATCGGTAGGACCTCTGGTACTGCTAATGTCCATAGGCGACAGTAACCACTTTCCATCACAGCTGGGCCGTCAGCCTGTCTGCTGTGTATTAGCAATAAAAAAAACTGTGTAGTCTATATGTACATACAAAAATCTAGCAATACAGAAGAAAGACAGAACAGAAGAAGACCTTCGGAGATGCATCTACGAATATGTGTACGTTCTACATATTTTCACGTAGCAGTTAAAAATTCTGTAAATATAGTCTGTATGTAAATTTAATGTCAAATCATTTTATCCAGCTAATACATCTAGTAATATTTTTTTATTGCAGGAGTTCAGCAGACAGGCAGACGGCCCACTTGATAGAAAGCGGTTACCATCGCCTATGGACATTTGCAACACCGAAGGTGCTACAAATGTGCTGCTGCTCTCTTAAGGGAGACTGGAACCTGATCACTAATGCCGGAACACAACTCAAAGTTGTTATGGCGGCATGCTCTAGACCAGGGGTGGTCGCCATCCAGTCGAGCAAATACCCTACCACCTGGCAAAAGATCTTCCAAACTCTCGCCAGGCGTAATTATTATCGATACATTACACATATTTCTACCCTCACACCACACTAATACTATAAATAAGTAAGTAACTCTGTTCCACTTCACGCAAAAACTACAGGACCGTTTTTGATTAAATTTATTATATTGTGAGTGAAAATAAGATAATTTTTAAAATTAGAATGCAGCAGTTTTCACCACACCGAAGGTGCGGAGATCGTTTCAAACAGTGTAATAATGACACGAGAGTAAAATTGAAAAACCAAATTAATATTAAAGCGAGAGCTCTGTATAGGGTGGAGGAGCAAGATGGAATGCTCCTCTGTCTCAAAGGAAGATCTTCCAGCGAGACTATTGTTATTCCGCCTCGCCGGCCTAGGCACATCTATTTTTTTTTTTTTTTTTTGGAGCTGGACCCAACTGAACAGCCGCAGATGGCTGTTTCAGCGATACCGGACTTTGGGGGCTTCACGACTCCGTGAGAGCGGAGGCGTTCAGCCCGGAAGCAGCACGCTCGAGGAGGCACCTCCTGTGAGGTTCGACCTCGGCTCGACCGCTGCGGGGGAGGAACATCTATTATTGTTGGAAATTTGTATATATTCTTTCTACGTTTTGAGAACGTTTGCGACTTTAATTATTGCACAGCGCCATCTATTGGCTTGTAAGTGTTCCACTACAATATGGCACTGAGACCACAATGTGAGGATTAGAGCTATACCTGAATACTCGTCGTGGCTGCCGAACATGAACATGACCATCCCGACGGAGATGAGCACGGCCGTCACATACTCGTACACCTCGTACTTGTTCCGGGAGACCAGCTTGCCCATCAGCATCACCGGGATCACTTTGCAGGACTTCGACAGCACCTGTAACGGAACACGATTGTGATATAACACACGGATATAGAAAAATATCATAATTAAAACATACGTTTCAACGATTTCAAGCGCGGCATTTTATTTGATTTTTAACGGAGGAAGTTTTCAATTCGACTGTACATAATTTTTTTTTCATGTCGGATTTTATTTTTATATTCCACTGTTTTCCGTCAATTGTGCACCGATTTTTAATTAAAAAAAAATATTCGAAAGAGTATATTATTCCTGGGGTAGACCCATTGTCAGCAAGGCAGGATCTGATGAGTGGATCCCAAAGAAATCGAGGGCAATCGTTGTTGAAGAGCACCGAGCGCCTACACAACTTGTGTACGCATGCCTGTAGTACAATTTCTACAGGTGGTGTATGTATTATTTCTAAAGCTATTCAAATATTTGCGTAATTAAAAAGTAGAAAATATTTTTGATAACAAAAACAAAACTAATTTCAACTTAAAAAGCATATAATAAATATTGAATGCATGATGAAAGAATGACTAAACAGATATACAATGCAAAAGTGGATGGATGCAGAAGTCGTGGAAGGCCACGACACACCTTCCATGATCAAAGTAATCGTGTACTAGCAGAAGGTGTTGTCAGGAGCCTTAAGAACAGACGAGCGTGCATGACAAGAGCTATGAATGTCAAAGAAGCGAGTGAGGTGTGTAAGAATAAGCCTAAATGGCGCTCTATTGTTCGTGCCTACCCCGCAAGGGAACTGGCGTGAAGTTATGTATATATGTATAAATATTGAATATCACATCTTAAAGTTGGTGTGAAAATAAAACATAAAAATTACTATATTTTGCTTTGTTGTTGTTTTTTTTTTCTAATGTCTTACTTGGTATGACTTCAGATGTGGTAGAAAATATTATATATATCTTATGCTTTTTAGTTTAAAGTCAATTTTGTTTTTATTAATAGAAATATTTTATTTCGACGTGTCAGCCATTTTCAAGATGTCAACTGTCAATGAGTAATGTCAAAGTTATTATTTAGCCTACCCCCAAATTGTAATTTTAATTTTTTATGTTTATATTTACTCTGTGGCAGCCTAATTTAATTTACCACCGCTTCGCAACGTGTTGTGGCTTGAAGAGAAGAAGAGTAATAACTTTACATTACTCATTGACAGTTGACATCTTCGTCTTCCGTGATCACAGCCAAGCATATTACTACCGCCGCATTGCATTACACGCACACTTTACAAACAAACCAAGACACAAAGAGCCTAAAAATTAATAACCCAGGCACAGAAAAGAAAAAACCAACAAACATGGCACTAGATAGGACTATATATAAGTATAGATATAAGGCCAACACTGCACATGCACTTCCTCACAACACCAGCATGTAACAGGTACACTCTACACTAGTATAAGTTTAGTATTAAAA
This sequence comes from Dendrolimus kikuchii, assembly GCA_019925095.2. NCBI lineage: Eukaryota > Metazoa > Arthropoda > Insecta > Lepidoptera > Lasiocampidae > Dendrolimus > Dendrolimus kikuchii. The sequence goes on from CM034408.1 coordinate 19,741,851, forward strand.
ATAGGATAAATTAATATAATAAGTTATTCTTAAGGTACACCACAACATAAAAATCACTAAATTAATGTCACACACTAACAAAAATAAACAATAAGCGTGTTGGATCCTCACGATTGACACTAATGTGGGTAGTTTTGTAAGTGCCGCTGGCTTTCGGTCTCGCCGCCATTGCGTGGTGGCGAACCAGTCTCCAACGCACGCGAGGTCACTTCGGACGTTCCGTTTTCTCCGTGCAAGTGAACGTTTCACATCCCATTCTTGGAGATCCTATTAAACTTTAGATACAAGCCGTGCTTGCTCTTGGTGTGAGTGTGCCATAACTTAAACCTAAGTGCCATCCGAGGACTTGTTAGTGCCGTGCACTTCAGGAGCTGTCTAGCTGCCCCATTGGAGGTGGATTCCGAGGTTAGTGGTGCTTATTACCCCATTGGTTTTTGTGCAGGATTTGGCATACCTCTCACTCTCAATTATATATACCCTATACAGTCCACAAAAAAATATTTAATAGAACCAGTGAGGCTGTGTGATAAGGATCCGTGATTCAGCATTGCACAGTATGGAGTCTAAAATCTTTCATAGAATTTAAGTAGTAAAAAAGGGTACGGAACTCGAGTCCGTAGAGATGTTAATAATACATACATACATACATAACTTCACGCCAGTTCCCTTGCGGGGTAGGCACGAACAACAGAGTGCCATTTAGGCTTATTCTTACACACCTCACTTGCCTCTTTGACATTCATAACTCTTGTCATGCAAGCTCGTCTGTTCTTAAGGCTCCTGACATCACCTTCTGCTAGTACACGATCAATTTGATCATGGAAGGTGTGTCGTGGCCTTCCACGACTTCTGCATCCATCCACTTTTGCATTGTATATCTGTTTAGTCATTCTTTCATCATGCATTCTTTCCACATGCCCGAACCATCGGAGCATTCCTTTTCTTACCTTCACCCCGACACTCTCTTTCAGACCAATTCTCTTTCTTACTTCGGTATTACGAACGCGGTCCGCGAGCGTCATGTTAGTAATATTTAAAAAAAAAGGATAATACAACAGCGGTACAGTCATACAGTCAGCAAACGAGTGGTACAGGTTTGACAGGGGCATACCTGTGTGGGGAAACTGACGTACTTCAAGGCCTCGTACTGGCACCAGGCGCTGATGACGTTGGTGAGCGCGCAGTACGAGTACTTGTAGAGCGGCGCCGTGACCAGCGGCGCGCCCGTGCACGCCAGGCGCGCCAGCGCGATCGCCAGCGCCGCGAACCGGTTGATGAACACCAGGAACTGCGAGTCGTTGAAGCGCACCAGCGACCCGTCCGGCATCGCGTAGCTCTTACACAAGGAACAGTACATTGCTGACACGAGAGGTGAGACTTGAACTAGTAAACCGTCTCGTGCCTAAATAGGCCTTTCAGCAGAGGTTAACACTGCTTAGTTAAATAAACGAATACTTCTCTAATAATATAAATATGACGAATGCAAATAAATGTGCACACTGTAATCTTCCACGAAGTCAGTAAATAATGTAGTCGGTGTCGATAATACTTGTGTAGGGTAGTCTGAAGGAGATCGCCTTTGGCGATAAGACCGCCCATTATACTTTAATGTATGTGCAATAAAGTTATTCATTCATTCATTCTAATGAAATCAGGCGTTCCCATCACATCCCTATTAATATTATAATTGCGAAATACCTTTGTCTGTCTGTCGGTGTATCTATTACATATATATTAATATTAAAAATGGGATCGTTTCTGGGATAAACATATATTTATCTTTTTGTTATGCATTACGGAAAAACTATTGGGCCGATTTGGCTGAAATTCCGTACATACATACATACATACATAACTTCACGCCAGTTCCCTTGCGGGGTAGGCACGAACAACAGAGCGCCATTTAGGCCCATTCTTACACACCTCACTTGTTTCTTTGACATTCATAACTCTTGTCATGCACGCTCGTCTGTTCTTAAGGCTCCTGACATCACCCTCCGCTAGTACACGATCAATTTGATCATGGAAGGTGTGTCGTGGCCTTCCACGACTTCTGCATCCATCCAATTTTGCATTGTATATCTGTTAAGTCATTCTTCCATCATGGATTCTTTCCACATGCCCGGACCACCGGAGCATTCCTTTCTTTACCTTCACCCCGACACTCTCTTTCAGACCAACTCTCTTTCTTACTTCGGTATTACGAACGCGGTCCGCGAGCGTCACTCCGCAGATGTTGCGCAGTGCTCGCATCTCGACCGCGTTTACTCTACTTTCATGCTCTCTCTTCCATATCCAACTCTCGCTTCCATACGTGAGCGTAGGTACCAGCACCGCGTTGTGTACGGCGAGCTGGGCCTTCTGGCTGAGGTTCTTAGCGCCTAAAAGTTTACCTAACGCTCCATTCAAACTATTCCCCAAATTCACTCTTCTTTCTATATCAACGGTGTACCTTCCATCGCTGCGAAATTCCGTATTATATATAATTTTAATACCGAGGGTGAACAAGGATACTTTTCATCGCAAATAATGGGATTGATTTTGGGATAGATTTATATAAAGGTTATCCCAGAAAGTAGGACAGGATTTTTTGTGATTTGCCATTTTGGTCATTTTAGTCATTTTGATCATTTTGGTCATTTATGTAATTTACAGATAGATATACGAGGGATAGATAAATAAAACTAGAACGGGTTGAAATAGAACGTGAAAGTTTGTATGAGAGACCAATCATTCCTCAAGTTTATAGATATTAAAAATTGTCATCTATAAAAAAAATTCGAATTGATCGTGTACTAGCAGAAGGTGATGTCAGGAGCCTTAAGAACAGACGAGCGTACATGACAAGAGCTATGAATGTCAAAGAAGCAAGTGAGGTGTGTAAGAATAAGCCTGAATGGCGCTCTGTTGTTCGTGCCTACCCCGCAAGGGAACTGGCGTGAAGTTATGTATGTATGTATAAAAAAATTCGATAGTAACTCGATCTGTCCATTTATTACTAATTTAAAGTTATACATAAATGAGTACAGAGAGAGAATAATAGTTGCGAATGGTTGCGAATGCGTAGAGGAAAATAGTAGTGGCAGAGAGGTGGTCAGCCTCAAAGCCTGCATCTTATGTTGCATGTTCCGTCCAACCCCAGATTTTTCCTTTTCACAGTTCAAAAATTAGAACTGGACTCGATTAAATAAAATCAAGTCTAAATTTCACCTCCAATTCTTAGTTGTTTCACTGTTCTACTATACTATAGTGTATAGTACTATACTATAGCTATACAGATTCCATTTCCCTAGTAACTTTCATCAATAAACGCCCAGTATTTTCCGAGAAAAATATCTATAACGTAGAAAGATAGAAGGACAGACAGACGGACAGTGATAAGTGTATCAAACTATTTTTTATACTTTTATTGTAGGAGTTCAGCAGACAGGCAGACGGCCCACTTGATGGAAAGCGGTTACCATCGCCTATAGACATTTACAACACCAAAGGTGCTACAAATGCGCTGCTGCTCTTTTAAAGGAGACTGGAATCTGGTCACTAATGCCGGAACACAACTCAAGGTTGTTATGGCGGCATACTTTAGAACAGGAGTAGTCGCCATCCAGTCGGGCAAATACCCTACCACCTGGCTGTGGGTTGTTTAGTCGCCTCTTACGACAGGCCGCCCGGCCACAGAAAATTGTATTCTTTCTCCGTTCCTGCACGTATAAAAATAAAAACCATTATGTACAGTTTGTACACTTGTTCTTGCTTGTAGTGGTAGATGCTGACAGTAGTTGGTGGAGTGCTGGTGCTTTCTTATAGTACATACATACATAACTTCACGCCAGTTCCCTTGCGGGGTAGGCACGTACAACAGAGCGCCATTCAGGCTTATTCTTACACACCTCACTTGCTTCTTTGATATTCATAGCTCTTGTCATGCACGCTCGTCTGTTCTTAAGGCTCCTGAAGTTTGTTGCTTTCAGGGATTTATTCTCGGATTATTAGGTCTTGGATGCTGATCCCTGGGTTCAACTTAGTGGTAGTTGAAGTCGTATGTTACGACTAGTAGCAACTCGATCACAAAGTATTTGTGAGCATTATTTATACTAATATAATATTAAAGTAACCTAAAGTAGGCCGCAGCGTCAGCAAAACGCTGTACGTTGAACCCTACACATTACATACCTGTGTCATAATCTTCTCCTGTAGTAGTCCCCAGACAAGATAGGCCCCCATGAGGCCTGTGAAACAGAAGGCCAGTTCGGCCCCCTCCCCTGTCGTTGGCTCCGATTCCCCCTCTTTGCGTGGCTTGATCGACTCCGGGAGCCTCTCCAGCGGGTCACCGAAACAGGCGTACAGAGATCGCGACATGCAGTTTGTGCTTGCTGGAACAAATCCAGAAAGAACAAAAATCATGTCAACGCCACACGTGCATGGAAATATAAAATATGTTTTTTACAACTGACTTTTTTTTATCGATACTTTAAGAGTGTATAAAGTATGTACAATAGTCAACATTTTACAAGTAAACAACTGCGACCTCCTAATGCTCAACCCTTAAGACAATTATCGATATACCATAAAGCCGCAAGACTAACACTATCACTATCTCGTAATATAGCAAGAAAATATACCCATTTCACACAAATCATACAACTCCTATATAAACAGAGTGAGACAACCACACAATTAACGATCACGTGCACAAACGCGATCTGCACTCTCATCGCGGACGCATGTGCTAATAGTGAGCTAAAGGGTTAACAACACATTTATATTGGTATATTTTCGGTATTAAAATCAGTGTCACTACAGCGCTGGTTGTGTTTGGTATTTCTTACAATTGACCCTTCCCTCCTAAACTGAAACTGTATACACACTGCAGTTTTTGGTCCTTCGGGCCGGATATTTTGGGAATGCTAGAAAAAGCATGAAAGTAGGAGAAACGCAGTTAAAAAGAGAGCTTTCAGAAGTATATATAAGGTTAATGTAAGTGCCATCGATGAAGGCCTTATGCCTGCATTCTGGCCCTTACCCCGAAGGGTCCGAGGATGGTGTCCAATAAAATTCCCTATGCGTTATAAAAAAATTGATATGATAAGAAACAGCGTGATAAGGGAACAATGTGGATTGAAAGTTGGTTGGTTTGGGCATGTAGAGAGAATGAATGAATCCAGAATCACAAAATAAGTATATGACAGCAATGTGAGTGGTAGAGTCGGTGCCGGTCACTCGACGTACTCGCCATGATCAAATTGAAGATATTTTGAAGAAAGGTCATGCGAAAAGCACTTTAAATAAGAGTGCATGTATGAAGAGATTAATGAAAGTTGATGAAGCAAAGTGTTTGTCAGGATCAAAGCAGGTGGACATCCATCGTCTCTGCCTATCCCTACCCCAATATATATATATATATATATATATATATATATATATATATATATATATATATATATATATTCGTGTATTTACTACATTGTCTTTAACATTTATTTTTAAAAAAACTAAAAATCTACACTAACAAATCTGTAGAAGGATGAAATACATGTACGTATACAAAGCGCCGAAGTGTTTTGCAGCCCTGTAGAAGTTATTGGTGTCTTGGCTTCTAAACAGGAAAACCAAAATCAGGATGTTTAAGACCGTCATTGGGCCTATCCTGATGTACGGGTGTGAGGCTTGGACACACAGTCACAAAGAAGAGAATCAGCTTAGTAGAGGAAAGAAAGAATCTCTTTAAGATTTTTGGTCTAACAAAGGCAGTGGATGGTAGCTGGAAGGTCCGAACCAACCTCGAGATCAGGATACACGTGACCGAGCGCAACATGATAGAAGAAGTAGGTCAAGTAGAACGGATGTGAGAGGATCGCAGCGTGAGGAAAGTATATTTGGCAAGATATCTTTGGAAAGACAGAGAGGTTGACCTTTGTGAGCTTCAGGCACATAATAATTGACAAGAAAATGCGCAGGACAAGGAGAAATGGCGTGTTCTCATTTCGGAGACCAACATACACTGGTACGCTGAGCCAACTAAGTAATAAAAAAAAGTGTAGGGAGTATCGAGATTTTACAATTAATTTAAAAATGATAAAAGATCAGGAGGCCTAATTCGGATAAGCAGATTACAAAAAAAAGTTTAGAATTTTTCTCTGTCTGTTAGAACATCACGTGAAAACTATTAAACGGATTTCAATGAAATTCGACATAAAGCTAGCTTATGTCTCGGGTCAACAATTAGAATACTATTTAGCCCGTGTAAATAAATATAGGTAGCAGAGAAGATGGCGCTGCGGTCGCATGTTTTGGTACCGCCATTGCAATTCGCTAAGAAACACATCGTCGTGACAACGCGACTGAAATTGCGCTGGTACAACCAATTATTAAAAAGGAATAAAATCAGGGATGGGCCGAAATTCGTTTTTTATTCGTTTTAACCGAATTTCGGCAGCTTGAGCCGAACTTCGAAATTCGGCACAAAATCGGTTTAAACGCCGAACATTCGGTGCAAGGAAAATTAAAATACCCACTTGCACTATTTTGACTGAAATTAATAGAAATCATCTATCATAAACGTAAAATAAAATAGGCCATTATAATATATTCATGGTCATTTATTTTAGTTAGGACATGAAAAACCTTAAGTTGCAATGTGATAAAAATTAAATTATTTCTTCTTAATGGAAGAGCCTTATAAATCTTTGCCTAATTAAATAGACATCAAACTAATTCTATCCGGGCAGGAACGGAGAAAGAATACAATTTCCTGCGTTGGGGCGGCCTGTCGTAAGAGGCGACTTAACAAGCCACAGCCAGGTGGGTCTAACGTATGTCGCCATAACAACCTTGAGTTGTGTTCCGGCATTAGTGACCAGGTTCCAGTTTCCCTTAAGAGAGCAGCAGCGCATTTGTAGCAACTTTGCTGTTCCAAATGTCCATAGGCGATGGTAACCGCTTTCCATCAAGTGGGCCGTTTGCCTGTCTGCTGATCTCCTGCAATAAAAAAAAAACCAAAACTGAAATAAACATAGTATTCGTCTAATTCTTCTAAAAATCTCATCAGAATGTAAACTGCTTAATTATAATGCGTAACCTGAACTTTAAAAAAAAATTCTAACGGGCATTAGCAATTACAACTTTAATTTTGATTGAAATCACTTCTTTACAAACTAAACAATACCGGTCTTATTAATAGATACTTAGAAAAACGACAATGATTCAATATTATCAAGTCACGAGTGTCACGACGTGTTGCTTTGAAGCGCGGCGAAATTAAACCATAGTTCGGCCGAATTTTTAATTTTAACCGAAGTTCGTATTCGGCTTAAACCACATTCGGCCCATCCCTAGATAACATAATAAACAGATAATGTTAAAATCTCATAAAATTGAGTTTACAAGCGAAATCATAGAGAAGATATACATACAAACATATTTATTATGTCAACATGAAACCTAACATTGAGGCTACATACGACATCTACGAGTATTACATAACTAGCTATGTTATAGATAACACAATAACACGTGTTGTACCGAGAATAGCGACGGTCACGATATGTTGGCATTTCGAATGAAGGACCTATTTATACTGCTAGTTTCATGCCGATATTATATAGATCGACCAGATTTAATTAATTTGGTTGGAAACTCGAATTGGAATTGTAACTTTGACGATTTTGATAGTCCGTAAACCTGCTGAATATTGAATTAATAGTGATTTTATTTCATCCGTGCGGGAGTGAAGAAAGTATACAATTTCTTGCGTTGGGGCGGCCTGTCGTAAGAGGCGACAAAACAACCCACAGCCAGGTGGTAGGGCATTTGCCCGACTGGATGGCTACCACCCCCGGTCTAGATAACAACCTTGAGTTGTGTTCCGGCATTAGTGACTACGTTCCAGTCTCCCTTAAGAGAGCAGCAGCGCATTTGTAGCACCTTTGGTGTTGCAAATGTCCATAGGCGATGGTAACCGCTTTGCATCAAGTGGGCCGTCTGCCTGTCTGCTGAACTCCTACAATAAAAAAATAAAAAACTATAGAACATTATTGACTAGACACAGATACGTATAAATAATATAAAGAGACGATGGTGAACAGGCGTAAGACGACGCCCGTCACTTTGCACCGTGTACACAGAATCAAATTTCACCAATTTAACATTTTTTTAATTCCTATCTAGGTAAACTCTGAATAACATAGTATATAAGTAGGGCTGAGTCCAGTACGGTATTTAGAATATTATTTCCTTGATTTACCCTACCGGGAATTCTATATATTATAGGTAAACTTCAAGGCGCTAAGAATCTCAGCCAGAAGGCCCAGCTTGCCATACAACGCGGTGCTGGTACCTACGCTCACGTATGGAAGCGAGAGTTGGGTATGGAAGAGAGAGCATGAAAGTAGAGTAGACGCGGTCGAGATGCGAGCACTGCGCAAAATCTGCGGAGTGACGCTCGCGGACCGCGTTCGTAATACCGAAATAACAAAGAGAGTTGGTCTGAAAGAGAGTGTCGGGGTGAAGGTAAGGAAAGGAATGCTCCGGTGGTTCGGGCTTGATGAAAGAATGACTAAACAGATATACAATGCAAAAGTGGATGGATGCAGAAGTCGTGGAAGGCCAGACACACCTTACATGATCAAATTGATCGTGTACTAGCAGAAGGTGATGTCAGGAGCCTTAGAACAGACGAGCGTGCATGACAAGAGCTATGAATGTCAAAGAAGCAAGTGAGGTGTGTAAGAATAAGCCCGAATGGCGCTCTGTTGTTCGTGCCTACCCCGCAAGGGAACTGGCGTGAAGTTATGTATGTATGTATGGCACAAAAACCTCAAACATTTATTCGTGCCGCAGAGAGTCGTGTAAAATAAATACATTTACTTATGATGGTGACATTTTAAAAACTAACTAGTGGCTGCCCAGTGGTCGAAATTCGACCATAATAATTAAATTAAATTATTAGTTTGAACATTATTAAGGTTGTGTTGTCAAAGACTATACTTATATAATCACAGATTTCGCCAAGGCTACACTGTTCATTTGACTTTAACAATAAACAAAAGAGTATATATGCGTGTGTGTGTCAAATACGTGGTAGTGTATATAATGTTTCTTTATTGATTTAATGTATTTTTATGCATAATTAAAAAAAATATATTAGCATTCTGCAATCCTCTATATAAACTATAAGTGTGCGAAATTTCATATTCCTCCGTCCGCGCAATTTTCGTAAAAAGGGATACAAAGTTTTTGCTTCGCGTATTATTATAATGATTTACACAATACTAATATTGTATGAAATTTAGGAGCAGAGGCAAGGACTTGTTATCAAATTCAAATGTTTTTATTCAAAATAAGTTCCACTGGAGAACACTTTTTGAAGGTCATACATGTAAGTTAAAATTTAATTTTTACTTCCTATTCTATGTACACCGCTTCGCAACGTGTTGATGCTGTAAAGGAGAAGAAGCGGCAAGAAACTCCCCAGCAACACGTCTAGCTAAATATTGTGCCTCTTTATATTTCATATTCTATTTATATCTCAAATTCTTTTTTTTTATCATTTTTGTACAGAAGTATGTTACAGAATTACTTTTTGAATTATCATCACTCAAGTGTTTCTTTCTGATTTGATAATAAAAGCGGAGTTATCATCGTTCTAGTATATGGTTCTTTACTAGTCCCAGGTCTGCACTTGTGAGCCTGATGGTAATTTGGGAATCAATATAGAACCTATTCAGATTATGTCTGGTCGATTTGTGGTTATTTTGTACAAACTAAAGCCACTTGAAACATTTTTTGAGGATCATATGAAAGTCAAAAATTAAGTCTACCACCCCCATAGTATGTACACCGCTTCGCAACGTGTTATCGCTGATATTTTCTTAAGTTTTCGCCACTACACTATTTCTATTTCTTTATTTTCTCGATGACAGTTCTAATGTAATAGTTCTAGTATTGTGACCAAATAAGTAATTGTATCGATTGCAGATGTTTATTATGTTTTGAACAAAGACAAATACAACAAAAACATTCAAATATATTTTTTCACGCCGCTCGAAACAATACCCATCCCTCTTTTACGGCAAACAAGATATTAGATTTATTAAAAAATGCATGTGCGGAAGTAACCGCCGAATACTGGGAAAAAATTGTGAGAAGAACCCAAAATATTATAGCGTCGGATTGGGAAATTCATGTGGCATTTGATAATATAGAAGTAAAGGTACTTATAATAAATGTTGGGGAAAGCTCATCAAGTGAGTGACGATTCATCAGATTTTATTTAAATTAATTACATCTTGTAATGAAATGTAATATTAGTTAATACATTTGTACAAAATTTCAAAATTCAAAATTTCCACAGAAGCTGTCATCGAGAAAATAAAGAATTGGAAATAGTATAGTATACATAATAAAACTACGTTTTAACAGTTTTAAGCGCGGTAATTTATTTGATATTTATTATTCCGACGTTTCGGCCACTTTTCAGTAGCCGTGATCACGGAAGACAAAGATGTCACGTGTCAATGAGTATTGTTAAAGTTTTATTTACCCTAACACCAACTTGTTCATTTTAATTATTTAGTTTTAATTTTGTTTATGATTATTACTTACTCTATGGGAGCCTAATCTAATATACAACCGCTTCGCAACATGTTGTGGCTTGAAGAGAAGAAGCGGCGAAAGAAACTCTTCAGCAAACATGCCTAGCTCTAATATTTGCGTTATCGCTGTTTAAAAAGAAGGGAGAAGATGTATGTTATACAATTCCAGTCTCCCTTTAGAGAGCGGCAGCACATTAGTTCAAAAAATTCAAATTCAAAAGTTTTTATTCAAAACAAGTTCCACTGGAGAACACTTTTTGAAGGTCATACATGTAAGTTAAAATTTATTTTTTACTTCCTATTCTATGTACACCGCTTCGCAACGTGTTGATGCTGTAAAGGAGAAGAAGCGGCAAGAAACTCCCCAGCGACAACATTAGTAGCACCTTTGGTATTAGAAATGTCCATAGGCGATGGTAACCGCCTTTCATCTAGTGGGCAGTCTGCCTGTTTGCTGAACTCGTGCAATAGAAAAAAAACTACTTTTCGAAAAATTATCATAATAGAAACACCTACATACATACATACATAACTTCACGCCAGTTCCCTTGCGGGGTAGGCACGAACAACAGAGTGCCATTTAGGCTTATTCTTACACACCTCACTTGCCTCTTTGACATTCATAACTCTTGTCATGCAAGCTCGTCTGTTCTTAAGGCTCCTGACATCACCTTCTGCTAGTACACGATCAATTTGATCATGGAAGGTGTGTCGTGGCCTTCCACGACTTCTGCATCCATCCACTTTTGCATTGTATATCTGTTTAGTCATTCTTTCATCATGCATTCTTTCCACATGCCCGAACCACTGGAGCATTCCTTTCCTTACCTTCACCCCGACACTCTCTTTCAGACACCTGATAATAGAGACACCTGTCTCCATGAAAGACTTTTACACAATAAAAACAAATAATTTTAAATGTTCACTCAAATCAATAATACCCATTCGTCTTGGAAATTCAATCTTAAACGTAATATATAAAGCTGAACAGTTTGTTTGTTTAAACGCGCTAATCTCAGTAACTACTGGTCTGATTTGAAAAATTCTTTCAGTGTTGGATAGCGCATTTATCGAAGAAGGCTATAGGCTATATATCATCACGCTAAGACCAATAGGAGCGGAGCAGCAATGAAAAATGTTTCAAAATCGGGGGGGGGCTTGGAAGCCGGGTGTAATGTTAAAGCGGTAAAATATAATGTGTGTGGGTAATAACGGTGAAACCGATAAGGTTATCTGGACGCGGTCACGCGATCCACCGGAATCGAATGAAAAATACATGACCTCTTTACTTGAATCAATCAAAGGACGGCTAACATAAATAGCAATTATTTTTTGATTATAAAAACAAGGCAGACAAACACACACATTGCATATCTCGAAGGTAATCAACTTCGGGCCATGGTTGATACAAGGGACCACTTTGGGACCGATCTAGGGTTGCCAACCATACCTTATAATAAGGTATCCTACTTTATTTTTGGTAAATATACTTTAATAAAGTATGTGAAAATACTGTATTTCTAATATATACTCTGATGCGTAAAATGAAACACTTATATGGATGATTACTGAACTATTATCGATCCAGTTCACTGAAAGAGTTTATTTAGTAATTAATCAAAAATGGCGAGAAGCAAGGAACAGGGACATCTATAAATTTAATAAAAAAATGAATTGTTTAAGGATAGATAGATAGAAGGATAGATTTTTATCCGTGCAGGAACGGAGAAAGAATACAATTTCCTGCGGCCGGGCGGCCTGTCGTAAGAAGCGACTTAACAACCCACAGCCCGGTGGTAGAGCATTTGCCCGACTGGATGGCTACCACCCCTGGTCTAAAGTATGTCGTCATAACAATCTTGAGTTGTGTTCCGGCATTAGTGACCAGGTTCCAGTATCCCTTAAGAGAGCAGCAGCGCATTTGTAGCAACTTTGCTGTTGCAAATGTCCATAGGCGATGGTAACCGCTTTCCATCAAGTGGGCCGTCTGCCTGTCTGCTGATCTGCTGCAATAAAAAAAAAAGAAGGATAAGGAAAAATTTAAGGATAATGAAAAGTTGGTTAGTGTGTGCTAGAAGCACACAAAAATAGTGTCTCCAAGATAAGAAATAAATAGAATTTTGAAAAATACTTTTTTTTCTTCCAAACATTTTATTTTTTTCCTACTTAAAAAATGTATTACTTTTTTTTTAATAGTTGGCAACCCTAGGCCGTTCATAGACACGCAGATGGTAAACAACTGAAAAACATAATATTATTAAGAATTTTACAATAGGAATGTGGACACAATCATATTACAATAAATAAAGGGTCAAACAGAAGGAACTAGGAGGGAAGGAGGGAAAGAAGGGAGAAGTACGATAATATCTATTCTAGAAAATTCATTCAAATTCAACAAAGTTCAAAAAATATAAGTATATTCTTTAGTGTCTATGACAAAATTCTATGCCAGTGAAGTTGGATTAAGAAATCTCACGTGATTATGTACAGTCGCGGTATGAAAACGTCCGTCACCTTAAAGACGACTTTTACTTGCACAAGCACAAGAAACAGTACTGCCAACGTTTTAATAAATTTAAATACAGAAACGTGAAAAAAGAAAAATTCAATATTGACAATGACAGACACTGTGATTAACAATAGTTTTACTCATCCGAAACAAGGAGAACATAATCTTTTTTTTTATAACTGGAGTACAAGTAAACAGGCTGACGGCCCACCTGGTGGAGAGCGGTTACCGTCGCCTATGGACGTTTGCAACACCAGAGATGTCACCAACGCGCTGCCGGCCTCGAAGAAATTTTATGACACCCTTTTTGAAAAACTCCATATCGTAGCGCTGTGAGAAACCTTGGCTGGAAGCTCATTCCAAATCCCCACGGTACGCGAGAGAAACGTTCCACGGGTCGAATTTCGACCACTGGCCGACTACTAGTCTATATACATACATAACTTTACGCCAGTTCCCTTGCGGGGTAGGCACGAACAACAGAGCGCCATTTAGGCTTATTCTTACACACCTCACTTGCTTCTTTGACATTCATAACTCTTGTCATGCACACTCGTCTGTTCTTAAGGCTCCTAACATCACCTTCTTGTACTAGTCTATATAATACATATAATAAAACTGTAGAGGTCGAATTTCTATACAATAAAAAAAAATGCTAAAAACCGAGTCAGGGGGATGTAAGAAGTGAAATAGAACTAATTTAGAATTTTTTTAATTTTTTTCTCTGTGTGTCTGTCTGTTTGTACCGGCTAATCTCCGAAACGACTGGACCGATTTAAATAAAATTTTGTATGGTCCTACCTTATATCCCTGGTCAACATATAGGATACTTATGATTCCGAAAAATTAAAGAGTTCCCGTGGGATAGTTAAAAAACCGCACCACGCGAACGAAGTCGCGGGCATCAGCTAGTACTAGACAACTACACTTAAATTACACCCTTCATACATAACCAGTAATTTTGACTAAATACAACTGATACCATCATATAACAATTAACATACAGACAATAGAGCATGACATTATGAAAATTCTGTTTTTGCCAAAAAAAAAGCGACTTAAATTCAATTACGTCAATATATACTAGTATAGGTATTATAAATATGGCTTCATAATGAATTCATATAACGCCGAGTAGATCAGTCATGCGAGACCAGCGATAAAGTGAGATTAAACAGTATCACACTTTTATAGCACTATCGAGGTTAACACTGCACTGATAATCAAAATTGGTGTTTTATCTATATAGGTCTTTTATCCGTGCAGGAACGGAGAAAGAATACAATTTCCTGCGTTGGGGCGGCTTGTCGTAAGAGGCGACTTAACAACCCACAGCCAGGTGGTAGGGCATTTGCCCGACTGGATGGCTACCACCCCTGGTCTATAGTATGTCGTCATAATAACCTTGAGATGGTTCCAGTCTCCCTTAAGAGAGCAGCGGCGCATTTGTAGCAACTTTGGTGTTGCAAATGTCCATAGGCGATGGTAACCGCCTTCCATCGAGTGGCCCGTCTGCCTGTCTGCTGATCTCCTGCAATAAAAAATAGGCCTATGCCCTTAAACATCGTTATATATTTCTTAATAAGGGGTTATCCACAAATTTCATTATTTTTTTGACCCCTCCCCCATCTTTGTTACAAGCTGATTACAATCTTCAGACTCTTCCCTCCTAGTGAGACATTTTTTTTTATTGCAGGAGATCAGCTGACAGGCAGACGGCTCACTTGATGGAGAGTGGTTACCATCGCCTATGGACATTTGCAACACCAAAGTCGATATAAATGCGCTGCTGCTCCCTTAAGGGAGACTGGAACCTGGTCACTAATTCCGGAACACAACTCAAGGTTGTTATGGCGACATACTTTAGACCAGGGGTGGTAGCCATCCAGTCGGGCAAATGCCCTACCACCTGGCTGTGGGTTGTTTTGTCGCCTCTTACGACAGGCCGCCCGGCCAGAGGAAAATGTATTCTTTCTCCGTTCCTGCACGGACATGATATATTTTGCAATTTTACATCAAAAAATTATTAAATTAAAACAGCAGTTCCGTAATTAGTTTTACTAGTGGTCGCCCGTGGTCACAATTCGACCATAATAATTCATTTAAATTATAAGTTTGAACATTATTAAGGTTCTGTTGTATAATCACAGATTTCGCCAAGGTTACACTGTTAATTTGACTTTAACAATAAGCGAGAGTATTTATGCGTGTGCGTGTGTCAAATACATGGTAGTGTGTGTATTTTTTTTATTTTTTTTCTTAAACATATTTAAAAAAAAATTGCATTGTGGACTCCTTCTCTATATAAACTATAAGTGTGCGAAATTTCATACTTCTCCGTCCGCGCAATTTTCGTAAAAAGGGGTACAAAGTTTTTGCTCTGTTTTTGCTTCATACATACATACATACATAACTTCACGCCAGTTTCCTTGCGGGGTAGGCACGAACAACAGAGCGCCATTTAGGCCCATTCTTACACACCTCACTTGCTTCTTTGACATTCATAACTCTTGTCATGCACACTCGTCTGTTCTTGAGGCTCCTGACATCACCCTCCGCTAGTACACGATCAATTTGATCATGGAAGGTGTGTCGTGGCCTTCCACGACTTCTGCATCCATCCACTTTTGCATTGTATATCTGTTTTTGCTTCACGTAATAATATAATGATAAAATGGCACGCCATTGGCTTTGTTGGCACAATACCGAAATCAGGCAATCCTACGATTGAGACGATAGTGTCCGGCGATTTTGACGAGATAATACTTAATAGCAGAATTGGGCCCCTGAGGGAAAACGGTTACTATCGCCTATGGACATTTGCAATACGCTGCCGCTCTCGTGCGAATTGCCACCATAATCCTCACTCATACGAAATTCTTCGAGCTTCAAGGCTATACATGATACGCCGATAAATCTATGAGTGTGGTATCACCACGATCGAACCTATCTTAACACTAGTGACTCCAGCATGGCTCTACCACATCCAAATAACGGATGTTGGAACTCAAAATATTATACTCACATATTTTATCGAAGTACTTCGATCTTTTCAGATAAGTGTAGAGTACGAAGCCTGGCAACATTATAGTTGCATATCCTGCCAAGTTCAGCAACAACCGGAAAAACCTGTGAACATTTTAACATACATAAATATATTTAAAACTAGGATATGCCCGCGAGTTCATCCACGCTCGACTTGAAATTCCCGCGGGATTGCCGGGATAAGAAAATCACAGATTTTATTACATAAAAAATTTGCTATCGATCACTGAAAAAATCACTTTGGTATTCGATTTTCTTATCTGGCTAACTTAAATCATCCCCAGAAAAATTCCCGCGGGATTCGCGAGATAAAAAGTAGCGCAGATTTTAAGTCTAAGAATTTGCTGTCGATCAGCGAAAACCGCATCAAGATCGGACCAGTAGATTTAACGTGAATCACGAACAAACAGACAAGTAAAAAGAAAGCATCATGTTCTCCATCGTTTATATAGTCTATTCCAGTTGTTTTTTTCTTAAATAGCTTCAATATACAGACACGGCTTGTTTAGAATTTTATACATACATACATACATACATACATAACTTCACGCCAGTTCCCTTGCGGGGTAGGCACGAACAACAGAGCGCCATTTAGGCTTATTCTTACACACCTCACTTGCTTCTTTGACATTCATAACTCTTGTCATGCACGCTCGTCTGTTCTTAAGGCTCCTAACATCACCTTCTGCTAGTACACGATCAATTTGATTATGGGAGGTGTGTCGTGGCCTTCCACGACTTCTGCATCCATCCACTTTTGCATTGTATATCTGTTTATTCATTCTTTCATCATGCATTCTTTCTACATGTCCGAACCACCGGAGCATTCTTTCATTTCATTCATCTAGATCTAGAATTGTAATCATTTTCGAATATGAAAAAATTATTGACTATAAACAAGGACAAAGAAACTGAATTTAAAATTGCAAGAAATGACGTTATAGTGCTTTAGCATAGGTAATTATATGTATTAGTATTTTGTTGTCTCTCATCGAGATATGAATCAATTAATAAAAACACTTTATTGCTCACCAAAAATTAAACTAGGTTCTCAAAAATTTGTTTACATTTTTGACACAAAAATAATGTAAACAATGCAATATTACATTAGTACTCAATTATAAAAATTTTGATAGTTATTAAAAATATTATCCTCATACATGCAATATTATGGCCAATAATTTAATATCAATATCAGTAGGTGTGTAGCTAATCTAACTATAGAATATCTTTACTAGTCTAAACTAATATTGTAAATGCGAAAGTTTGGATTGATGTTTGTTACTTAATCACGCCAGAATGGCTGAACGGATCTGGATGCTATATGGCACAGAGGAGACACATTATAGCCTTGAATAGCACATATGCTACTTCTATCCCAGAAAAATGTACAACTACTACTGTTTCAACTATTATGCACAAAACCAACACATACATACATACATAACTTCACGCCAGTTCCCTTGCGGGGTAGGCACGAACAACAGAGCGCCATTCAGGCTTATTCTTACACACCTCACTTGCTTCTTTGACATGCACGCTCGTCTGTTCTTAAGGCTCCTGACATCACCTTCTGCTAGTACACGATCAACAAAACCAACACTATAGACACAAATTAATTATGTAGTCTTGACTATGTTACACTGATTTCGGCTGTAGTAATAATATGACTGCGGGGTAA
Source organism: Dendrolimus kikuchii (assembly GCA_019925095.2). Taxonomy (NCBI): domain Eukaryota; kingdom Metazoa; phylum Arthropoda; class Insecta; order Lepidoptera; family Lasiocampidae; genus Dendrolimus; species Dendrolimus kikuchii. The sequence continues at coordinate 19,759,678 of CM034408.1, forward strand.
ATGTTTCGATTATCAGTTATCAGTCAAATAGATTATAAGCTGAGTGAATTCAAAAGTAAAACCATGCAACTGTTTTATTCATGCAATTGACATTTTAAATTTTTTCACATTACACTTTAGTCTATGAATAACTTCTATATGGTGGTAGGAAATCGGAACAAAATGAAATTATAATAGCAATGTTCTTCAACAGAAGTCTAATGTTGAATGATAATAGTTGTCTGATATCTCACCATGAATATTCAACATCAGGCAGCATGCCTGACTGTTCATAAGCATTCAGGAGCTGATGATAGAGGTGGGCTATCAGCCACATCAGCAGCATACATGTTGCCACCACACATCTGCCAACAAATATCAACATGTCATCAAAAATTCTACTTAACCCTTAAGACTATTATCAATATACCAAAAAGCCGCAAGACTAACACTATTACTATCTCGTAATATACCAAGAAAATATACCCATTTCATACAAATCATACAACTCCTATATAAACAGAGTGAGACAACAACACAATTAAGGATCATGTGCACAAATGCAATCTGCACTCTCATCGCAGACACATATGTGCTAATAGTGAGCTAAAGAGTTAACATAGCAATTACCCAAAAATTACAGGAAAGAGGTTTATTGCTTCATAAAAGTACTGTTTGGACCAATGACCTTGTAATGACTTACAACTATAACATATGGGACATTTTTAAGGTTTCATGTTGAGTATTTTCTTATGTTTTTGTGAATTAAAATTATGTTTTAACAGTTTTATGCTCAGCATTCTATTTCATTTTTATTTTGGTGTTTCGTGACTATGAGGACAAGGTTTCAACGGGCACTTTTGAGTATCTCTGAAACGGACTAAAACATTGGAAATAAATATCAAATAATCATCATCCATATGTCATCGAAAAAACCTAAAATATAGAAAAATTAAATCAAAGAATTTTCACAAAATGTGTATAGTGGGGAGTCTGTTGCCACTACTTCTCCTTGAACATCAATATCAGGCTGTGAAGCCGTGTACATAGAAGAGGAAGTAAACCTAACTTTTCACTTATGCATGATTATATTAAAATAAATTTAAAACTGTATTAAAACTGCAAAATAATTATGATATTTTCTTAAGTTTTCGCGACTTGTATACATAATAAAACTACGTTTTAACGGTTTTAAGTGCGGTAATTTTATTTGATTTTGGTTTTTCCGACGTTTCGGCCACTTTTCAGTGGCCGTGATCACGAAAGACAAAGATGTCAAGTGCCAACGAGTATTGTTAAAGTTTTATTTAGCCTTTAATTTAACGTCGGAAAATCCAAAATCAAATAAATAAAATTACAGCACTTAAAACCGTTAATTAATTAATAATTATGAGTTAGAAAATATTTTTATATACTGCTTCTTGTTTATCATAGTAATGGAGGCTCTTTAATTTTTCCTACAGTTCATATGGCCTTTGATATACTTCATTAATAGACATATAACTATTGATTCCATCAAATAATTTGATATGAAAACAGGTAACAAATTGCAAATATTAAACTAGATCACTGCACTCTAATAACCTTGGTCCCAATTTTCTAATTACAATGTATCCTCTCTGGCGGCACAATTTCCAAGTCCACACAAACATCGCTCTATGTTTATATCAGCCAACTGGAAGTTGCTAGAAGTGTTGTTTTATAATTGAGTTGCATTATTTTACATTAACTATCAGCCAGTGTAATACAATTTCATGATATACATACAAGTGAACTATACTTTAAACAGTATAATTAAAACCATGTTTTAAATGTGGCATTTCATTTGATTTTTATTTCAATGTTTCAGACACTTTTGAGCAGCTGTCATCACGGAAGACAGACATGGCAAAGATCAATGAGTAATATTAAGGTCAAAATTTTAACAAGATGTATCTTAGTAGTTTCTTAAGGTTTCGTGACTTGTATACATAATAAAACTACGTTTCAACGGTTTTAAGCGCAGTAATTTTATTTAAAACGTTAACAATACTCGTTGACACTTGACATCTTTATCTTCCGTGATCACGGCCACTGAAAAGTGGCCGAAACGTCGGAAAAACCAAAAAGTCTAGATATTCACATAAGAGATCCTTTTATTCTTTTTTACTAACTACCCGCTTTTTGACATACTAAAATATATGAATGAATACATGACATACCTTTCCCCCAAGTTAGTACTTTAAACCATTTAATACTATGACATCACTATGCAATACAAAAAAAAAAACATTAAAGCTAAGATTAAATACAATTAACCGTAACTGCACAATTATTCTACATAATTATTCCTAGCATATGGAGATTTAGCATACATATTCCGTTTTTGTTTAAACTTCCTTCCCCCATAGGATATTTCAGAAGTGCTAGGGATTCCTAACATTTCTTCCCACTTCTCAGTGCTCGGAATCTCAATAACTTCTTCCGGGCAAGACTGTTTTACTTGCTCATTCTCATTATTTGTGTCTTCCATTTGTGTGTCAGTTCCTTTATCTTGATTAGTATCCTCCTGCACTTCTGTTGCCAACTCTTCGTCTGGTGTATTAGTTGTCTGTGGGTCGAAACGCACTAGTTGATCGATGTGTCTGTTTACCACCTCACTATTATTCTTCATTTTAATTCTGTAACTGGATGGCCCTCCTTTGTCTACCACTGTACCTGGCATCCATTTTGGCCCATTTCCATAGTTTCTGTACATTACTTTTTGTCCTACTTGTGTTTCTCTATGCTTCTTCTGTGCATTTCTTTCTATCTGTTGGTTCATCTTTTTAGTTTGTATATTATCTGGATGTAAACTATCTAGCAATGTTCTTAAGCGTCGATTCATTAATAGTTCGGCTGGGCTCTTTTGTGTTGTAACACATGGAGTTGTTCTTAAACTCAATAGCATGTTTGGAATCTTTACGTCCCAGTTCATATTGTCCATCTTGCGTAATTTATCCTTGACGGTTTGTACCATCCTCTCGGCCAGCCCATTTGTAGCAGGATGATAAGGGGCTGTAGTCACATGTTTGATCTTATTCGCCTCCAGAAAATCTTCCATCTCCCTTGATATAAATGGGGTACCATTGTCTGACACTAAAGTTTCACATATGCCATGAGTTGCAAATAAGTTTCTAAGGTGTTTAATCACAGTATTTGAAGTCATGTTGTTGATTACAATTACTTCAGGCCATCTTGAATAAGCATCCACCACAATAAAAAACAGTTTATTTTGGAATGGCCCTGCGAAATCCACATGTATTCGAGACCAAGGTTTTGTTGGAGTTATCCATTCATGGCTAGTTTTTGGTGGCATGTGTTGATTTTCTGCGCATCGTTGGCAATCTCTGACTAACTCTTCTATATCTTCATTTAGGTGTGGCCACCAAACATAACTTCTAGCTAGTGCTTTAGTCTTTACTATTCCATTGTGAGTATTATGTAAAAACTGTAGTATTTGGGTTCGCAATTGTGCTGGAACCACAACCCGACAACTGTGTAATATGCAGTCTTCCATTAATGATAAATCATTTCTGTGTAACCAGTAAGCACGAAGTTCACCATCATTTACTTTGGCAGGCCAGCCACATTTCATGTGATGAATAACTTGTGACAGTATTCTGTCTTTTTTTGACTCTCGTGCAATTTGTTCTGCTTCCACTGGAAAGTCATCTGGCCTTTCTGCCATTAGAAGAACATCATACAGCTGAGGCTCAGGTTCCTCTGGAACTGGCTGTGGCCAACGGCTCAAACCATCGGCGTTGCCAATCTGAGAACCTGGTCTATATATTATATCATAACTATAGGAAGTTAATGCTATAGCTATACGAGTCAAGCGGGGTGACAACATTGTAGGTATCTGCTTTTTAGGATCAAATATACCTAGTAATGGTTTGTGATCTGTTATGATAACAAAATGTCTGCCCATTAAGTAATTATGAAATTTTTGTAGGCCAAACATAATAGCTGCTGCTTCCTTGTCTAGTTGTGAATATCGTCTTTCATGAGTATGCAAGGTACGAGATCCCATTGCAATTGGGCGCTCTTGCCCGTCCTCCATTACATGAGCAATTACAGCTCCGACTCCGTAGTCTGAACTATCACAGGTCAGTACCAATTGTTTTTCCAAATCATAGTGAATTAGTGTTAAGTCACATGACAGTAAACGTTTAGCGGTGTCAAATGTTCGCTGTTCTAAATCTGTCCAACGCCATTTTTGTGATCGATCCAATAACCGATGTAGTGGCTCTAATAATGTAGCCTTGTGTGGTATGAAACGTTCATAAAAGTTATATAAACCTAAAAATGCTTGTAATTCTGCAATGTTTTTAGGTTCTGGTGTCTTCATTATAGATTCAACCTTGCTAGGAGCGGGATGAATACCTTCAGCATCTATAATAAATCCTAAGAATTCTACTTTATCCTTAGCAAATTTACATTTCGCTTTGTTAAGGCGCAGTCCCGATCTAGAGATTCTATGTAGTACCATATCCAAACGCTGATGCATCTCCCACATAGTGCGGCCACATACTATAATGTCATCTATTAGAACTGCTACCCCAGGAATGCCAGCCAGCAGTGCTGTCATCAACCGCTGGAAAATACCTGGGCATGCTTTAACTCCAAAGGCGAGCCTGTGCACCGTATACAAGCCCTTGCAAGTATTTAACGTTAAAAGTTTGGCAGTGTTGTTATCCACAGTGACCTGTGTGTACGCGCGTTCTAAGTCTAATGTTGAAAAGAATTTACCACCCGCTATATTTGCAAATACTTCGTTAGCTGTTGGCATCGGATATGTATCAGATTCTGTAGACTGGTTAACAGTACTGCGATAATCACCACATAATCTTATATCACCATTCCTTTTCACAATTGGTACCACTGGTGTAGCCCATTCTGAGAATGCTGTAGATTTAAGTACTCCTTCTGACACTAGGCGATCTATTTCTTTTTCCACTCTGTCCTTTATAGCATAAGGAACTGGTCGTGCCTTCAAAAACTTAGGTGTTACCTCCGGTTTTAAGTGAATAGTAACAGGATGTCCACGGTATGTACCCAGGCCCTCCTGAAATACATCACTATATTTGTCTATCAGTTTGTTTATATCATGTAAATCTATTTCAGACACAAAATGAATATTCAGTGTAATTTCAAGTGGCTTCAGCCAGTCACGCCCTAATAAATTGGGACCGTTTCCTTTGGCTACTATTGCTGTTAGATCACGCTGCAAGCCTTTGTAAATAACCTGAAGCGTAATCCTACCCAGCAGCTTAACTGGCGCGTCCGTCCACGTGCGTAGTGTGTATGGTGCGGTATGCAGTATGAGACGTGGTTGATGCCGTCGCAGTTTTTGCCATGTACTTTCATTAACAAGTGAAAAACTGGCACCCGTGTCTACTTGCATCACCACTGGTATCCCCTCAAGAAGAATTGCCACTTCGTAGGGTTGCACGCGGCTGCTGCTACTGACGTTGTAAATTCCATTCAAACGCTCGCCGTGTTCAGTATAGTTGACGTTTTGTGTTGTTTTCACAGACTTCTTCTTAACCATGCAAATTTTTTCTATATGTCCCTTCTTTTTGCAAAATCGACATATCGCATTGATAAACCGGCACTCCCCACTGTGGTGCCCTCCACAGCGATAACAAAAACGAGTGTTCGTCCTTGTTTGTACTGCATTGATGTCCATTGGTTCTGGCACCGACACTGCTGACAAAGAACTGTCGTAAAACGCAGGTACAACTGATGTGAATGATGTTGGCTGCGCAGCGCAAGTTCCCTGCATCATACGCATATCCCTCCCCGCACTTTCCGCGGATAACATTGCGTCAACCACTTCATAATACTGCAAATTGTCCTTTTTTAAAAGTTCATATTGAAGTTTCTGATCTAACATACCACACACAAGCCTGTCCCGTAACATACGTTCCAAGTCCTTAAAGTTACACGATGTGCTTAATTTCCGTAATTGCGCGATGTATTCAGATGCACTTTCACCCGGCTTTTGATCGCGTTTGTAAAATTTATATGAGGTTGAAATTTCATTACGTTTAGGGCTATAATGTTTTGTTAAACACGTAACTATTTCTAAAAAAGTCACTTCATTCGATTTGCGCGGCGTTATTAACGCTAATAATGTCTCGTAAACCTGCACTCCACACACGGTAAAGAAATTTGCACGTTTTGCACTGTCCTCCCTTATGCCGTTTGCCTCAAAACAATAATTTAGGCGTTCAATGTAATTGTCCCAGTTTCCGGTTTGTTGATTAAATTCTTGAAATGTAACAGCTCTAGCTGCCCTTATTTCGCCGCTAGTTTCCATTTTTAACACTCGTCGCCACTATTATGTTTAATAAAAGTCTAGATATTCACATAAGAGATCCTTTTATTCTTTTTTACTAACTACCCGCTTTTTGACATACTAAAATATATGCTGGAAGAGACCCACTGTATTGTTCCAGCTGGTCCACTTATCGAAGGAACCGCAAGATGCGAAGAAAGGATCATGAGGAAGAAGTGGCTACTGCTACGAAGCCTGCATCATTTGTAGCATCTGGTGTGGAAATCTTTCCTGTAAGTCCTTTCCTTCCCTTTTACCCCGCTCCCGCCCGTACCAACAGTAAGGTAAGAAATTAGGTAGTAAGATATATAGGAGGACAACTATTTTATTGTCTTCCTCTTCACAGTATTTTAATTAAAGTTTGTAATTATTAACTTTCAGCGTTATTATGAATTGAGATTTGATTGGATTGCATCTATAATATGCAAGAATATCAAAACAGCTAAGTTTATTTTTAACAAAGATCACACAGGATTTTTACAATACATTATTGTATTAAGTTATAGTAACTTAAATAGACCAATTTAAGTCTGTTCATGTTTTAAAAAATAATACTTATGCACTTTGCAAAGCTAATTACTAATATTATTTGCAGCAAAAAGTAGACTATTATGTCATACGTAAATATGTGTGAAATCTACTCTCTTATTACGCTTACTCACCAACTACAAAAATAAATAAAGTGCAACTAACCCGATTACTACCTTCGAACGCATTTTTCCGAACTTTAATTAATTACGCAGGCCACAAACAAAGCACATTAATATAAATTATTCCATAATCAACTCCTGAAATAAGTTTTACTATTGTTTTCTTTTAAAAACCCATTTCTCTCAAATAAAATAAATAATTACAAAATATATCCTATCACCTCAAACGTCAGAGTCAGACTGACAACTAGTGACAAAAGTGACAACTTGACAAGTATAAAAATATAGAGACGTAAACGCACTCTGTATTCGATTTTAATTTAATCAATTAACTATTATTGTAATCGTTTTTTATTTGTTTCAACTACAATACAATTACTTTATGCCAAAGATAATTTCGTTTATGTTATTGTTTGGATTTAAATTATTGCTAGCCATTAGAACATTTTGTATAATATTAAAATTTAAATAAATTGACATTCCCTCAGAGTCTCCACAGATATATATATATATATATATATATATATATATATATATATATATATATATATATATACCTTTAGATTTAAAAGTATTTACTTTAAATTTTGAGCCCTTCTAGTTACTATAATAATTACCAGATGATAAAATGATAGACGATTAAATCAAAATTGAAGATTTGTTTTTAATTTTTATTAATTATTCATAATTTAATTAGTAGCTTGGCATCTCAGATTCATCGAATACCAAAGTGCAAAATAATTTTCATGACTATCTATTATGTTAAGCTATACATTCTAGTTTTCTATAGTAGTTTATTGTAATTTATTATATTGTTACGTGCGAGTGCGGGCACGCACTTAGGATTGGAAAAAAACACCAGTTTTTTTTAATTAAACGCTTTTATTTTTTTGTAAAGTTGACCTTTCACACACAATTAATAACGCACTACCCCGACGATGAGATGTTTACTCACAATACCGTCACCGATATTGCGTAAACCATCTTCTGCTAATGCAATGCTCACCTCTGAATTTACCGCACGTAGCTCGCTTCTGGATCTCCTCTTAAGCTACACAAAACTCCTCCTTCACTGAACTGCCTACTAAACTCTCCATTAAACTATTCACTGTCGTCTACTAAACTTCTCTCTAAACCTGTCACTATCTTCTATTAAATTTCTTCTCCGACTCTCTCATATTGCACTTCTCACTTCACTATCTCCAACTGAACTCCTCGTTAAGCGCGCCTTACGTTGCTTATTTACCCGGAAGAATCTTCTGGAACCCATAATTTCGATCTTCTTTTAATTATTCTTTTATGTACTGTTTATCTCTTTCTAAACATTTATCTATCTCTGTCTTTTCCTTCTTGAACAATTTATTCTAGAGTTTCGATCTTCATTTAATTATTCTTCTGTTCATCATCTATCCTTTTCTAAAATATATTACTCCTTGTCTTTTCCTTCCAAAATCTACTTTTTTCTGAAAATCTTGAAACCAGCATACGTTGCCAGAACGTTCTACCCTCGGTCGCCACAATTTTTATTTGAGTTGCGGTAGCTCAGTGATTAACGCACTCGTATCCCAAACTTAAAGCTTACGGGGTCGAATATTAGTCAAAAATCATGCGCTATGCAGGCAGGTTCCTAATTGAATGTGTATATTTTTCAATTACCACGTGCTAATGGTTAAGGAAAATTACACAATGAAACCTACACATCGAAATAACCGATGAATCAAACCCATCAATTCACTTTGGACAAGTTTGAAGGGTATAATGTCCGTTCGCCTATAAATGAGAGGCCCAAGCTAAGTAGCGACACATTTATAAGCAGTAATTATTTTATTTATTATATGTATAACCGAACCTTAAGTGGGCGATTAATTCCATATTACAGTCGACTTAATATAAAAAAGACTACTATTATCTTGATGCTCGTATTATGCTGATTTCTAACTAAATAATCGATAATATAGTAAATAATAATTATCCATCAGTCGTAATTTCACTTCTCTATTCAATAACTTTTTTGTAACGTGACACAGGAGAGTTTTTGGCGGGAACTGAAAGGAGATGTTGTGCTGTGCAGTTTTATTTTCTAAAAATGTGTAAAATTACTCTAAAATGAACAATAGTTGTAGGATATTGATAATTTTTGAGTAGTAATTATGTGTTTTTGCGAGAAATGTGAACTATATAGCCAAATGTGGCCTTTCGAGTTTTCACAAGAACTCCGTTGAATGGCACCAGCTGATACCCTACACTTCAGCTGTGCTACACATAGGCTTAAGAAAATAAAGAAACTATATTGTAAACTAAGATCTGGCTTAAAGGCCTAGCTGCCAAGCCATAAACGTAAATAAAAATAAATAACGTGACACAGGAGTTTTTGGCGGGAACTGAAAGGGGACATTGTGCTGTGCTGTTTTATTTTCTAAAAATGAGTAAAATTACTTTAAAATGAACAATAGTTTTCTAGGATATTGATAGTTTTTGAGAAGTATGTTATGTTTTTTGTAGAACATGAGAACTGTATAGTTAAATGTGACCTTACGAGTTTCACAAGAACTCAGTTGAATGGCGTCGGTTGCAGCCGACAAGTTTTACAATACAACTGCGCTACTATACGAAGAATATACATCAGAATTGGCTGTATGGACTAAAAATTCCTTTGCCTGCCTTTGTGGCGAATTCTACAACTACTACTACTGACTTTGAAAATAGATGGCGTGAAAATGAGTCCTTGTGCCTAAATATTGTCTATAATTAAAGTAAAATATAAAAATAAAAAAGCATTAAGAATTTGACATTATTATTCGTTTTAGTTTTTATAATTATCGCATAAAAATCTTTTAATTTTATACTAAAACTTGAAGTTAACTCGTATGGAATTTGAATGGAAATATAATAATTATGACGTGGTATGATGTTGTGATGTTCGGTTTGGAATTTCTGGCAGCCGTATGCGCTGTGGCTGTCTGCGGACCGTGCTTGCTTGCTTGTGCCAGGCGACTTCTTATTGGAGACGAGTTACTACAGAAAGGAGGTCAGCCAGTATTTGAAACTGAAGTTCTTGGATGCGATGAACCGTCCTGCCCCTATTACAAGAAAAATATACGATATTTAATGGTCCCAGCAGCGAAACGAAAGTGTTTTAAATCACCTACGCGGCAAAACTTATAATTTTTGACTTGCTTTTTATTAGCTGAATACACGCCTTATTATAAAAGATGGTTTTTAATCAAGTTATATAGCAACAGCCTTATAGACTTTTTCACAAGCAAGAACTGCGTTTCACGAGTTAAATATGCTGCAATGGACGTGTGGAGTGACGCGAAAAGACCGTGTCAGGAACTCCCGCATCCGCGGCAGTCTTCATGTCCGTGACGTAGCAGATGAATTTCAAGTGTCGCTTACGCTGGTACGGCCATGTCTGACGTAGACCGGCTAAATATGTGAGGAACTAGGTCTAGCCATGCCGCCTCCGCCAGGTCCTGGTCGAAGGGGAAGGCCCAAGAAATATTGGCTCGACGTTGTAAAGGATGATATGCGTACCAACGGTCTCAAAACGGAGGATACTGAAGACCGCGCTAAGTAGAGTAGAAAAAGTAGGAAAGCGGACCCTGGGCGTCGGAGTGAACGCTCCGAACGCAACCGGGATTTAACGCTCGGATTATGATGATGATCCCTATAGACTTTTTCACTTCACTTCCATTTTTGTCTAAATGACTATGGAACCCTAAAAAAATCATGTGTATCACAAACTCATACGAACAAAGTAGGTAGACCAACGCGCCAGAGCTCTCAGAGTGAAGCCGACTAAAGGCAACCGATTTTGGAATAGGGAGCCGATCACATCGCAGTGCGTAACGAGAGCTTAGTAATAATCGTATTATCGTGGAAGGCCACGACACGCCTTCCATGATCAAATTGATCGTGTACTAGCAGAAGGTGATGTCAGGAGCCTTAAGAACAGACGAGCTTGCATGACAAGAGTTATGAATGTCAAAAAGGCAAGTGAGGTGTGTAAGAATAAACCTAAATGGCACTCTGTTGTTCGTGCCTACCCCGCAAGGGAACTGGCGTGAAGTTATGTATGTATGTATCACGGATAAAGGTAGCTTAGTTTCCATTAGTTACATTACATCCAATAATTACTATTACCAAAAGCAAATCACGTGTTACTACATAAGCCTAACACAAGTTTAATAAATTCTCCACTTCATTATTCGTCTGAGATCACAAATAATAACTAGCTGTTTCTCGCGGCTTCGTCCGAGTAGATAGATTAAGAATAGTAATATTTTCAACAAACCCCCCCCCCCCCCCCCTTAGGGGTTGATTTTCCAAAAACGCCGATAGACGTGTATGTTTATTTCTAACAAGAAGCAGGTATATAACATTGCAAGCGTCTTGCTTTCTAATTTTTTTTAACAAAAACAAAAGCGACTTCACACTAAAACCAAAAACTAATCGACTTCTTTCTTCTACAATATCTTGAAGTCGGTTCCAAGTAAAACATAAAAGAACAACAACAAATTTACAAAATATAGTCATTTTTATGTTTTACTTGACATGGATTTCTAGATTTAATTGTTTATTTAACGAAGTAGGCACGGGACAGCTAGTGAAGAAATAATACCAAAACATTGTAGCTTACATTGTTTATTTTTCTTCACAGAACAGTAGCTAGGTATATTTTATGTAAACAGCAGTTAGGGTTACTTTATTGTGTCATAAAGACCTAATTTAAATCTCGCGGTTGTACTCCAATGACTTCATCGTCAATTTGCACCTCTGGGTCTCGTTTATACTTGGGTTGCGGATTGCTTCTGTTGGAGACGCGTGCGCAGGTCATATTACACCGATTGTTAAATTTACCATATGTCGACTTTACCGAGGATACGTTGCCTAAATATGGAGTTAGTAGGATACGCCTCTTTGCCTGTAATTGACATAATATATATTATATATAGTGCAGTTTAGCAGAGATGGAAGGTACACCGCTGATATAGAAAGAAGAGTGAATTTGGGGAATAGTGTGAATGGAGCGTTAGGTAAATTTCTAGGCGCTAAGAACCTCAGCCAGAAGGCCCAGCTTGCCATAAACAACGCGGTGCTGGTACCTACGCTCACGTATGGACGCGAGAGTTGGGTATGGAAGAGAGAGCATGAAAGTAGAGTAAACGCGGTCGAGATGCGAGCACTGCGCAAAATCTGCGGAATGACGCTCGCGGACCGCGTTCGTAATACCGAAGTAAGAAAGAGAGTGTCGGGGTGAAGGTAAGGAAAAGAATGCTCCGGTGGTTCGGGCATGTGGAAAGAATGACTAAACAGATATAAAATGCAAAAGTGGATGGATGCAGAAGTCGTGGAAGGCCACGACACACCTTCCATGATCAAATTGATCGTATACTAGCAGAAGGTGATGTCAGGAGCCTTAAGAACAGACGAGCGTGCATGACAAGAGCTATGAATGTCCAAGAAGCGAGTGAGGTGTGTAAGAATAAGCCTGAATGGCGCTCTGTTGTACGTGCCTACCCCGCAAGGGAACTGGCGTGAAGTTATGTATGTATGTATATATAGTGCGATCTAAATATACAGCGTTTGTCAGAAACCGTAGTTTTAGAACACACTGACGGCCTCTGTGGTTGAGCAGACTAAGCGTTTGCCAGCCGACCACACTACAACACAGAAGCTCCAGGTTCGATTCCCGGCATGGTAAATTTTGTAAAACGAACTTTAAGTTTTTTACTATGGTCTGGGATCGGCCCAAAAGTGGTCCGATGTAATAATTAATTATAATTATAAAAAAAATATTAGGGTAAGTATGCCTCCCCCTACCCTATTCCGCCACCCCGCTACTTAAAATTCGTGTATCAAACATCTATAGATTTACCGCTTTTTTTTAATCAAAAAGCGAGTTAAAATGGGCTGGTCATAAACTTGGACGCAGCGCGGGGCTTTGCGATGAGCGACACGAGGTGTCTAGGCTGAACGTTGGCGACGTAATACTTTCGTTTCTGCCGCCCATCGCGTTGCATTTAGGTGTTGCTTACAGGGACGAATCCGTGTACAAATTTTCCGGGTTTACGTAATATAGAAAGCCGGTAAATGAAAAGGTGGTTTAAACTCACAGGGCAATACCCGGCGTAAGCGAAACGTTGCTTAACAAGGAATAAAACTACTGTAAACGCAACAACAAATGCGTGAAACCACTTCATACTGACTCTTAACAAACAACCCACAGTATTTCAGATTTTATATATTTAGGTTATTTCATTATTTTGTTATAAGAAGAAAACGTTTGCTATTTATTCTACATGATTTTGTCGTCAGTGACGTTTGACTTGACACTTAGGTATTTTTTAATATAAATTGCTTTCTTCAATTATAAAACACGTAATGCGTGAAAGAAGTCTTAATTCAAACAAAACTTTTTGTACTAAATTTATACTCGTTTTCACGGTACTTTGCAGGTATTTTAGTCCAAGGAAATGCTTATTGTTACTATTAGATTTTACACAAATGAATCCTGAACTGAATTTGTTTAGGGTTCTACATCTATTTGCATAAAACAGAACATTCGTTAAAACGAATCATCATCCTCATACAACTAGCTTAGGACGATACGAAGAGATAGAGAACAACTAAAGCCGCAGAAGGTGCCAATGCGAAATCGTACATAGACCAACGAGAGCCTCAATGACACCATAGTCCAGCGGCCTCAAACCACGCTACTGTCGGGTGATGGATGTGCTAGCTGATCCCCGTCGCAGCGCGGTGATCAATAGGAGATCGGAGCCACCACCACGCTCACCTCCTCGGGAATCGGGTCGAATAAGGGGACTTCCTTGGCGAACCAAACTTATGAAGTGCGGTGTTCTGGTCCTCTTCGTGCTTACGGTTATCTTGTAGCGTTTCACAAAGACCCGGAAGCACGGTAGAAGGCGTATGGCCGGTTCCCATATCTTACTATACTTATATATTCACATGCCTAACCATCGATTGAATTTTAACATTACTTATATGCAGCTTGTGTCAAATTTTAACCAATAGTAATAAATAAACGGTCCGTAAGATATAGGATCCGGCCATTCGTGCATGGGTAGTCCGCCGGCCAGTATTTCACAACTCCTGCAGTGAGGAGTATGCAGACCCGGTCCCTGCGAGCCCCATATATCCCACGGTGTAAAGCTTGATTCTCAAAAGCACTTCCCCGCTGTTAATAAATAAAAGTTAGCATCGGGTCTTAGCTCGACGAGTGTAAGCTCGGATGAAGAGCTTTCACTGGAAACCCCAACCTGCCTCAATCTAATTAACTTAGTAATAAATACGAATAAAATAAAAAAACAAGATAAATAAATATACATCCCGAAAAATGGGATAATTTCCGGGATAAAAATATATTTGTCTCTCTGTTTGTTATGTTTTTACGAAAAACCTACTGGGCCGATTTGGCTGAAATTTTAATAACGAGGGTGGACAAGGGATACTTTCATTCCGGGCAATGGGATAAGTTCGGGGATAGATTTATGTAAAGATTATCCCAGAAACTAGGATATGTTTTTATTTTGTGATGTGCCTTTTTCGTCATTTTGGTTAATTTGATCATTTTGGTCGATTTGGTCCATGTGGTCGATGTAGTCGATTTGGTTAATTTCACTGAAGTAGGAAACCTATGGAAATGAAACGTCAATAAAAAATGCGTGCCACTGTGACGTCATCTGGCCACTAAACATGGCGGTTTTAGTGCTGCCCAGAAGATTTTAATGTTATTAGGTTTTATCGATAAAGGTCCTTAGCTCATTTTATTTTCAATATTATTGAGTATTAATTATTTGTAGAATTTATACTTTAATAAGAAGTAAGTATATTGTTATGTGCAAAGATACTTTGATTTAGATGTGTGAAATCTAAGACAAGTTCGTGTTTCAAATTTATCAAGTAAACGATATGACGATTTTTAAAAGTTGCTACACTGATTTGATAAAGTTGTCGTTTGACAACACAGTGACCACAAAACATAAACATATGGCGTAGTACAGTGCCATCTGCCCATCTCTAGCATGCTAAATTTTATCGTCGTTTCGTATGTTGCCGTCTCGCTCGCACTTGCGTATATGCCGGAAAAGGATAGAAGCTTTATGTCGGCGATAAAACGTTAGCATGCTAGCTATGCTGTTTTGGATATCAAAATAAGAGTACGTGTTTTTCCTATGAAAAACACGTACTGTTATTTTGATATCCAAAACAGATTAATTAGATTGTAATAGAGAGGTAAGTAGTCTAAACTACTTACCTCTCTATTACAATCTATTTTAATTGTGTTGCTGACTCTAAAGTCCGTAACACATTACCGCAACTCACCTCAAGATAGGTGCGCTGCACCATAAGTGAGAGTGATTCAAATTTTAAACTTATTAAGGGCCGCGTGATAAAAATAACAAAACACCTACAGAACATTTATTTAATTACAAACGTCATTCCTTATGACTTCCGCTGTAAAATCACTTAATTATTAAAAATTTAACGAATTTACAATAGTTTTTATTAAAGTAAAACTAATAAAGGCATAAGTTTATAATATGAGTTTTATTTGTACCTTAGATGTTTTACATGGAATACAAAATTCAAAGAAGTGACACCATTAGTTTTGGTTTATTCCTCTAAAGATGTCAAAGCATATTACTTTTATCTAAGTAGGTTCAATAGCTTCACTATAAAGAGTCTGTATATACAAAATCTAACATCTCTTGAAGCTAAAGAACAGCAGAGTCCTTAAATGTGCAGCTAATACCAAGGTAGAGGTGTCAGGACCGGCCAAAACAGGAATTGTTTCCAACTGGTTTTCTTTTAATATGCCAGTTTTATGTTGGCTGGCATGTCGCTGCAAAATATTGAAATATTAGTTTAGAATAATTGTGTCCACAGTATTTTTTTCATAAAATTTGCTTAAATTATGACATTATCATTCAAATTGGGCAAATACATTTCTTGGATGGAATCACAGCCACAAAACCCATAAGTTTTTCTAAAATAGTTATATAGAATAAGAATGACATAGACTACAACTAGTCGTAACTAGCATATCAGTAATAATGTAGCAGTAACAAGTATACCAAAGGCTAAAAGTGAAAGTACAAATTTCAATTATACGAGCAGTCTCCACGAGAAGACATATTTAGGCCTTCGACTGCGAAGACGGAGCAGGAATTATATAATAAGCCGACAGTCCAACGACTATCCTGCTGATCATCGTCCCACCATACAAAACTTGTATATTAATTTTGATCCTTTTATAGCACGTTTTGTTATAAAATAATATGTATGTATTAAAATATGTATATAATTAAAAAAAAGTATATCAATACTAACTATAAAAGTATATACAGTATTAACTTACTCTTACAAATTTCAAGGGCACGGCATCATCTCGTAGTCGAGTCACATCCAGAGTTTTGTTGAAACATTTATCATCAAAATGTAGCGAGCAAATATAAATATATTTTGCATTTGGCTTTATATTTTCCATTCCAATGACTTCCAGCCACTTTTTCTATATACGCTCATTTCTTGGGATCCTATAAAATATGTTTTAATTATTATTTTTGTATGTTTTAAGCGGGGTAGCATGATAAAATAAGAAATTTTATATAAGCAATCATATTATATCGATATCAAAGTCGATAAATAATGTACAACCCCAGCTAATAAATTAACATTATTTAAGCGTAAAAATATAGTTAAATAGGTTAAATCCATTCATGACCTATAACTGCACATAAGAACCTTGCTAATTATAATGAAAATCTTCCTTTATTTTCCCGAAAACATTAACAATAAGCAATATTTTGAATGTTATTTACAGCGTACCTGTGTATGGTTAAAGATGACTGATTTGGTGTTTTTCTTATGCCGCACCCTATTACACTGCACATAGACATATCTGCGACGTAATTATTTATATTTGGCTTCAATTATTTTAAATCACAAGCAAAATATTGAAAGATAATTAGTTACTTTGATTTATACCACGACTTTTTGACAAGACAAGTACCGGGTGCACTGACTGATAATGACATTTGGTGCACTAAACATGGCGGATTTTCGGCCTCATTAGGTATTTACGTAAATTCATGTTCCACTTTATGTACGCACTGAAATACTGTTATATTGTTTTCCTGCGAGTTACAGTGCTGAGTAAGAACGAGATAGATATATGTTTATGTGTGTGCCTTCAAAATGGATGCTATTTGTATAAGCAATTGTACGTATAGAACAATATGTCGCGTCCCTATTATAGAGGTCCATGGTTAATTTGGTCATTTTGGTGTACATATGTAGTTTTAATACCGAAAATTGGCATAGATACTTTTCATCCGGGAAAAGGGATAGTTTGCGATATAAAATAAAGTTCATCTTCCGGGGCAAATAGCAGTAACATAAGAATTTAATACAATGTAACCTGTGATGTAACCAAGCATAAAGCAAGAAAGAAAAATAAAATAATAATATAATATTTTCTCATTTCATAAATTTAACAAGAAACAGTAAATTAAGGTGTTGGTTTGATCCTATTTAGGTAAATTCACTTTGACATCAAATTCAAAATAATTTTTGTTGAAAGCTAAATAAAACGAATCACAAATTAAACAAAAATGTTACATATAGTTTTATGTAATTTTGTAAGTGTCGGGGTGAAGGTAAGGAAAGGAATGCTCCGGTGGTTCGGGCATGTGGAAAGAATGAATAAACAGATATACAATGCAAAAGTGGATGGATGCAGAAGTCGTGGAAGGCCACGACACACCTTCTATGATCAAATTGATCGTGTACTAGCAGAAGGTGATATCAGGAGCCTTAAGAACAGACGAGCGTGCATGACAAGAGTTAAGAATGTCAAAGAAGCAAGTGAGGTGTGTAAGAATAAGCCTAAATGGCGCTCTGTTGTTCGTGCCTACCCCGCAAGGGAACTGGCATGAAGTTATGTATGTATGTATGTATGTATGTATATGTTTACTTATAGAATAGTTTAAAATTGTTATTTTCTTAAATTTTCGCAACTAGTATTTACATAATAAAACTACGTTTTAAGGGTAGTGATTAATATGTTTTTTATTACTCCGACGTTTCGGCCACTTTTTAGTAATCGATCACGGAAGGCAAAGTGTCAGGTGTCAATGAGTATTGTTAAAGTTTTATTTAAATCTAAATTTTATATCGGTTAAATATATTTTTTGAGGTTCTTTGCCCAAATAACAAAATAGTAGTCGCCGTTCACCTAAACAGAATCCTTCTTTATACTTGGAATGAGAGGCACTTAGCCGATTTTAGTATTCTATTTATGATCTGGTTTCTAGACGTAACTTTAAAGATAATGAAGTTAATTGTGACTTGAATGAATGAATGAAAACTCGTTATTGTTCATCATAAAATCTAGACAATTAATATGGATACATTTGCATTAGAACAATCGGCGGCCTTATCGCTTATAGCGATCTCTTCCAAGCAACCCAGTGTCTAAGGAGATTTTAAACGAAATTTCAATATAAGAATTTTAGTGGTGTATTATAAAACTAAAATAAAATATAAATAAAGTACTATATACTTATATATATATATATATATATATATATATATATATAATTAGATATACGATGATATTATAAATATATATACATTTCGTTGCAATTAAGGCTGGCACAAAAGGTGCAAACTTTTTCATTACTTTGCAGAATTGAAACAATGCTCACGTCCCTTTTATTGTTAATTTCTATTAGTCCACTCGCTTGTTGAGCTCATTCTTGTTACCTTACAGTACCTGGTAATGGGATGGCTAAAAACAGCTTTTTTATTGGTTTACTAGCTGACCCGGCAAACTTCGTACCGCCTCAGAATCAATCAATATAAAACGTTGATTTCTGAACGACGGGACGAACATCAAACGTTTGAGGAGTTTTTGGCGGGAACTGAAAGGAGATGTTGTGCTGTGCAGTTTTATTTTCTAAAAATGTGTAAAATTACTTTAAAATGAACAATAGTTGTAGGATATTGATAGTTTTTAAGTAGTAATTATGTGTTTTTGTGAGAAATGTGAACTGTATAGTCAAATGTGGCCTTTCGAGTTTTCACAAGAACTTCGTTGAATGGTGTGGATTGTAGCCTACAATACAACTGCGCCTTGCTTAAAGGCCTAGTTGCCAAGCCATAAACTTAAAAAAGAAATCAAACGTTTGACATTCAAAACCAAAAAAAATAACTTTTAAATTTAATTGATTTCTAAACGACGGGACGAACATCAAATGTTTGACAGGAAGAAATAGTTTCTAAGGGAAAGCGAAATTGTTGTTTTTACTACATTCCAAGCAATTTTTTCATATTTACTCATCTTTTAAACCTTCCCTGGACTTCCACAACTATAATTAATATAATTCAAAACCAAAATTAGCCAAATCAGTCAAGCCGTTCTCGAGTTTTAGCGAGACTAACGAACAGGAATTGATTTATATATATATATATATATAGATTACAGCAAAAAGCTGAGCTACAAACTACAAACTTATGACGTTATAAGTGCTCTCGTACAAAATTTATGGGACTTTTTTTTTATTTTTTATTGCAGGAGTTCAGCAGGCAGGCAGACGGCCGACTTGATGGAAAGCGGTTACCATCGCCTATGGACATTTGCAACACCAAAGGTACTACAAATGCGCTGCTGCTCTCTTAAAAGAGACTGGAACCTGGTCACTAATGCCGGAACACAACACAAGGTTGTTATGGCAGCATACTCTAGACCAGGGGTGGCGGCCATCCAGTCGAGCAAATACCCTACCACCTGGCTGTGGGTTGTTTCCTCTTCATTCTTTCTCCGTTCCTGTACGGATAGACGTTACGTAAAATGACCCAAAAAGTACTTAACTCAGTTGATTTGACTGTCCGCTACCTTATTAACTAATTATAAAACACATTTCTTTCCGGGCTGTTCACTATTTTTATTTATTTTTTACTGATTGTGCTTTATTTTAAAAAGAAAAGAAAATATTACATGGTCCTTAATACTACTACAATGTTACTTTAGAGTCTTATACTTTCATGTTATTACATCTTATGTTATTCTTAAATTTACGGTTTTAGTGTCTATGATATCTTTTATATATTTTCCTATTTATTTATTTATTGCGCCGCCATAACATTGTCCCCTGGCGCCAATTGGCATGGTGGCCATTATCTATTGTTTGCCGTTCTGTCATGATTTAACATACGTAATCTGAATGCGTGTCGCGGACACCATCGATGATATTATTAAATGTGAGATACGAAACGCATTTTACACGGATACGACTTTTCAAGTTCAAAAGGTTTTGAATTAAACTTTTTTAGAATCGTTGCGATTTGAAACTCGATGAAACGAAAAGGCAACACTAAAGAAAGATAAACACATAAATCTATAGAATGAGGTAGAATACATTATATTAATTAATCATTTCGACGGGTCCAAGGTTATTTGTTTTAAGCGACATTTGCGAAATTGTGTCGATAGAGGAGTTTGAAGTTTCAATGACCCACAAAAAGACTTCATTAGTAAACTACATATTATATTTACAAAAGAAAAAAATCTGTAGTTTTTAGTTGGAAACCAGGTTCATTATAATTCCTTCAGTTTGAGACATTAGGGTGTAAGAAAAGCATCAAGTCAATTTTGTCACAAAATGTCGCTTAAAACAAATAGCCTTTCACCCCTCGATTTAAACATTATACTCATACATATGCAGTTGGAAATGTTTTGAAGTTGTCGTTAGTACTTCAAATTTTGAGTTTTTAAGCTTAAATATGATAACGATATAATATATGAAATGTGACGTCACGAAATTCAAAATCCTTCCACCCCTTGTCACAGTTTGTTTCACTTCTACTGCGTGTGAACTGCACACATACACACGACTTCTTTTTAAATAAATTCCATTGGAGAACATTTTTCGAAGGTCATACATAAAAGTTTAACATAGTCTACCTATAATAACGTTTTAACGGTTTTAAGCGCGGTATTTTAATTTTTTTTTAACCCATTTCCAAAAGAAGGTTTTCAATTCTGCTGTGTGTTACGCGATTTCTTCGTCATTTGTGGATCAATTTTTAATTTTTTGTTTGTTCGAAAGAGACCCAAGGTGGACCCATTGTCACCAAGTCAGGATCTGATGAGTGGATCGCAGGGAAATCGAGAACTGCCCTTGTTGACGAGCATCTACACCGGAGAGTGTATCTGCCAGTAGTACAATTTCTACAGGCGCTGAATATATTATTTCTAAAGCTATTCAAGTATTTGCGCAACTAAAAAGCAAAAAAAACATATTTAACCGACTTCTTATAAAACATCTTGAAGTCGGTGCGAAGCAAAACAAAAAAAATTGTATATTTTGCACATTTGTTGTTTATTCTTCAAGATATTGCATGTGAAACACATCTAACAAAAACATATTTTTTTTGTAACGATATTAACAACGACGTGGTGTTATCTCTTTCTAAGAGGCATTTACTGACAACATTGAATCTCTATATTATACAGGAAGTTATTATCAAATGAGTTAAAATGGTGCAAAAAAACGAAATTATGTATTGTAGTTAAAAGTCAAGGGCTGAGAAGAAGGTCAATGGAATTTGCAAGAAAACACATTACCGCCATCTTTGAGCAATTTATTGTCTGTATAGATTGTAGTTATCGGCAAACAAATTGCTTAACCCTCAGTTTTCAGTCAATAGTTTTTAATATTGTTGTAATTGTAATTTAATATAATTGTTCGTGCCTACCCCGCAAGGGAACTGGCGTGAGGTTATGTATGTATATGTATGTAGTTTTTAATATCATGCCGCAATCTAGTAGTATCATTAGCATTGTGCTGACGCATAAGTCTACTAAAGATTTTATATTATTAAAGAATTATGAAAGTCTGCTACCACTACGCTTGTCATTCTCACGTTATATTCTTAGCTTTTTGTTGTTACCTAGATATTTTTCTTTGCTGTTTTTTTTTTCAAAAATGATCCATCTTAGTGATACAATATTAAACATAACTTCACGCCAGTTCCCTTGCGGGGTAGGCACGAACAACAGAGCGCCATTTAGACTTATTCTTACACACCTCACTTGCTTCTTTGACATTCATAACTCTTGTCATGCACGCTCGTCTGTTCTGAAGGCTCCTGACATCACCTTCTGCTAGTACACGATCAATTTGATCATGGAAGGTGTGTCGTGGCCTTCCACGACTGCTGCATCCATCCACTTTTGCATTGACTTCAGATAGCAGAGAGTAGTAATCACTGTTGAGTGCTGATGAGGACTGAAGTGAACTGATGAATTTTGGTAACGGTAACCTTATGTACAAATATTAACTTGTCGTACAGCTAGTGCAATACATAGCACGATGTGTGAGCGGGACGGATGATGTACGAGCGAGATAGAGCAACTAGTAATTGAGCGCTTTCGCGTTGCGCCAGCCTGTTCTTTGTTGTTCGCTGCGATGACTGAATGTATGCAGCTCCCATAAACTTACCAAACGGATCTGTAACAATTTTGAATTAATTTAATGACTACAAATTAGTTTGGATACGTATTATATTTATTATAAGTAGTTAAACATCTTCGCCTATGACAAAAGTAGCTATTTCAAAATTATAATGTCGATACTGTTGGTAACGTAAAGATAATTTGTTATAAACTATACATTAATTCATAACCTCAGAGGCATGTAAAAATCACTTGCCGTATCCGACGCGTTTTTATAATTAACCGCTTCGTAACTTCACGGCGAATGGTAAATGCGGTAATCTACTCGTTGGTGATTTGCTTGCGGTTTTTCATTCACAACCTATTCGCATACAGATGACAAATTAAGTGATTACACTGCTATTTTTACAATTTGCGTTAACCGCTCGTAATTAAAACATTGTTTGAATGAAGTTACGCCTACGGTTTTACCTTATACATGAAGCAAATATGATTTACAGCCAATTTCAAATACCCTAAATAAATACAGATTAAACTATCTTATTATTTAATATACAGTACAAGCGATTATAGACTGTGTAACAAATCGCTGCCAGATGGGAGCGTGCCCAGAAGGCTGGCTGCATTGCCGCGCTGTATGGCGATGCTTATTTGTTGGGCGAAATGTGAGCCAGCCTTCTGATCACGGGTGGCATCAAAGAGTTTCTTGCAAATCTCTTTGAAGAAACTCTTTGCCGACGGACCCCACGGACCTAATGTTTCAACTCCAAACGGCACAAATATGTACCCCGTTCCTAAGGTTCCATATTTGCGCCGTTTGAGAGCTTCAGCTTTTGAAGCAGCGATATACAGATAGGTATTCTAATTAAACATTGCTGATAAGTTTTTCATACATACATACATACATAACTTCACGCCAGTTCCCTTGCGGGGTAGGCACGAACAACAGAGCGCCATTTAGGCCCATTCTTACACACCTCACTTGCTTCTTTGATAAGTTTTTCGTTTTATATAAAATATGATATTATTCTTCCTTTACACCTGGGGTAGGGGAGTCGTGGTAGCGTAATGGATAGTGCACGCGTCCCAAACTCAAAGGGCGCTGGTTCGATCCTGGCCCGGAACGCATGCACCACTTAGTCAGTTTTCTGATCTAATGTGCATATTCTTACAATTACCATGTGCTAGTAACGGTGAAGGAAAACATCGTGATGCAACCTGCACATCGAGATAACCGATGTGTCAAACCTGCCAAGCCGCCTTGGACAAGCGTGGCGGGTATACGTCCGTTCCCCCTATAATGTGAGGCCCGAGCCCAGCAGTGGGACATTTATGGGCTGATATTATACACCTGGGGTCCAATTCTGCTGGAACTCTGTCCTCAAAATTGCCGGATACTATCGTCTTAATTGTAGATTTGCGTGATTTCGGTATTCTGTTAATTCCAATGGCGTACCAGAAGCAAGCCACTTTATCTTCATAAATATTTATAAGCGAACACGCGAAATAAATGTTTAATATTTTGGTAGCTTTTACATACATACATACATAACTTCACGCCAGTTCCCTTGCGGGGTAGGGACGAACAACAGAGCGCCATTTAGGCTTATTCTTACACACCTCACTTGCTTCTTTGGTAGCTTTTCAATATGAAAATCGGCTAATGCCATGTCTGCTAATGATAATACCAATTCTGTTTCTACTATTATTCCGTCGCGATGACATCGAGAAGATATTGTAGATTTAATAGACTGAGAAAGATGAGATTAGCATCTACACCAAATTGTTCTTCATGTCAGATATGTAAGATAGATGATGTCTTTCGTGTATTAGTGGAATGTGTCCAAACTAACAGCCTTAGAAATGGTATAAATTTATTTGATATAGGCTGGTGCAATAGCATTTAAAAAAAATCATAAATATCTTGCACACGCCACCTAATTTAAATATATTGTTACGAGTTGCAGGACTCGAATTAAAATGCCGTTTGGATTATTATAGAGTTTATTAGAACTATACAAACACGTATAACACAGGTACAAATATAACTGAACACAACCAGTCCAAACATAATGCACGATTCAATAACACGCGCAAAATAGATTACCGAATGTACACAAGTCTTGCTTCGCTCGTGGTTATCGCTTGACTTCTGATCTCTCCATTGGGGAATTGCTTTATACTGCACAGATGCAATATGTCTGCCCGACCGCGTGGACCGAATTTCTTAGAATCAGTTTGTACTTTTAAATCTGTTACACCTGGCAGTGATTACAATACAACAATAGGCCGTAAAAGATTACAATACACAATGGGCTGTTTTTTAAATCACAAATTTTAAACACAAAGTAAACAAAAGAAGTCCAAATGCCGAAAAGGTAATAAAATGTGTTTCTACAGGGTTGCAGGTGTGAATCTGTCTTTGTCGGGACCTAGGTCGTAACAATACGTTGATTGTTAATTATTAAAGCGAAATAGCCAAGTTGTCGCTAAGCCTTTAGGAAGAATTAAAAAAAAACATTTAATAGATTACGAACTATTGTTACTATCTCAATAAAATCGTACTTTGAAAATCTTCGCAACGCTAAGATATTGATATAGCAGAATTGGGACCCTGTAAGTTTTGCTCGCGCAAGGTGTGGTTCCAGACTCAAAGGTTGGCAGGTTTGAATCGATTATTTTTTAAGTAATGTGCATATTGTTTTTTTTTTGGAGATCATTAGACAGGCAGACGGCCCACTTGATGGAAAGCGGTTACCATCGCCTATAGACATTTGCAACACCAAAGTTGCTACAAATGCGCTGCTGCTCTCTTAAGGGAGACTGGAACCTGGTCACTAATGTCGGAACACAACTCCAGGTTGTTATGGCAACATGCTTTAGACCAGGGGTGGTAGCCATCGGGCAAATGCCCTACCACCTGTCTGTGGGTTGTTAAGTCGCCTCTTACGACATGCCGCCCGGCCGCAGGAAATTGTATTCTTTCTCCGTTCCTGCACGGATAAAATTACATTTCATCTAGCACGTGGATCAATAAGTCCCGGGACTAACTAAGAAAAACACATTTTTTTGGCAAAACTCGACTTTACTCGTCAACATAGTTTCCTTCAAGAGCAACACAATCAGTCCAACGTTTCTCTAACATTTGAATACCTTTCTTATAGAACGATTTACTTTGGCCTCGAAATAAGCGTTCGTTTCGGCGATGACTTCCTCGTTTGAATAGAATCTCTTTCCTTGCAGCATTTTTTTGAGGTCTGCAAACAGGTAGTAGTCGCTGGGGGCAAGATCCGGTGAATATGGTGGGTGCGGAAGCAATTCGAAACCCAATTCATGTCAGATATGTAAGATAGATGATGTCTTTAGCGTATTAGTGGACTGTGTCCACACTAACAGCATTAGAAATGGTGAAAGAGCACTTTTTTCTTCTTCATTTGGAGCCGTTTCTCACCGATTTCTTTCTTCAAACGCATCAATTGACAAATGAAATGTTTGCTATTGATCGTCTTACCTTTTTCAAGGTAGTCAATGTACAAAACTCCATGAGTTTTCCAAAATACTGAGGCCATAACCTTACCGGCCCACATTTGCGTTTTTGGCCGCTTTGGACGCTTCTCACCGACTGCAGTCCACTCGGCTGACAATCGCTTTGACTCTGGAGTGTAGTGATGGATCCAGGTTTCGTCCATTGTCACATACCGACGCAAAAAAACCGGTTTATTTCGGCGAAACAGCTCCAAACAGCGCTCGGAATCAACGACACGTTGTCGTTTTTGACCCACCGTGAGCAATCGCGGCACCCACTTTGACAACAGCTTCCTCATAAACAAATGTTGATGCAAAATAGCGTACACACTACCGTATGATATCTTGAAGGTATCAGCTATCTCAGGCAATTTTAATTTACGGTTTTCAAAAACGATTTGGCGAACTTTTTTTATGATTTCGGTTGTAACTACCTCATTTGGCCGGCCGGAGCGTTCAGCATCTTCTGTGTCTGTACGACCAAGTTTAAACTTAGCATACCATCGACAAATGGTTGTTTTTGATGGAGCAGAGTCCCCGTAGCACTTTTTAAGCCATTGCTGAGCTTGCACTGTGTTTTTTTTCATCAAAAAGCAATGATAAATCATCACACGAAATTGTTTCGAATCCATTGTTTTGAGAATATCAAGATTAGCGTCACTTAAATCACTGTAACTCGTGAACCAAACATCAGAATATCATGAAATTTTGACAGGTATCTTATGAAGGTTGGTACTCATGAAAAATGATACGGAACTTTTTTGACAATGCCATCCATGCGTCAGTCCCGGGACTTATTGATCCACGTGTTATATTGTTACACTTACTACGTGCTAACGGTGAAAGAAAACATCGTGTTGACAGATGTGTCAAACCCGCCAATTCGCCTTGAACAAGCGTGACGGGTAGACTAAAAACACCTAGAGGTGCCTTCGAAATTTGATGTAAATATGACGTAACACTGATCTGCAGGGATGTGGACTATGGGAACTATTGCGTCTGCCAGTATGAATGAATGAATGAATGAATGAATGAAAACTCTTTATTGTTCACCATAACTTAAACCTAGATATTTATTATAAACTCGCCATAACAACCTTGAGTTGTGTTCCGGTATTAGTGACCAGTTTCCAGTCTCCCTTAGGAGAGCAGCAGCGAATTTGTAGCAACTTTGGTGTTGCAAATGTCCATAGGCGATAGTAACCGCTTTCCATCAAGTGCTCCTGATCTCCTGCAATAAAAAAAAAACACATTTAAATTAGAACAATGGGCGGCCTTATTGCTTATAGCGATTTCTTCCAGGCAACCCGATGTCTAAGGAGATATTACAAAAAAATAATAATAATTGGTGGCTTAACTAAATTGAAACTAATTCAATCGTAATGGAAGAAAAAAAATACAATAATAAACTAATAAAGACATACATAATTAAATAGATTAAAATAATATAAATTACATATACTTACATGCGAATAATAATAGAATTCCATTTACTTCAACACATTTTATTTAGCGGACAAATAATGGTCAGTAATCAAAGTACATCAAACCACGTCGATAACAATCATTGTCGTAATTATAGCACATAAATAGAATTAACACTTGAGGAACAAACGGCCATACATCGAATTGTAACGCCGTCGCCGCCCTTCTACGGGGCACCTCCATAAGCGTAAAGGAAATCAGCAATGGGCAGCGTCGACCGAAATGGCCGGCCCCATTGTCTTTATGTAAAGTCCGACCAAAATAAATTGGCAATCACTTCGAGTAGCTATGTACTTTGTTGCTTTATTTTATTACATACATATGAACCCATGTATGAGAATATAAATATCAGCTTTTTTTATTATAAAAAAATTTTGTAACTCAAATTATCGATGAGAGCCGATTTGTCTTTTTTTTTTTATTGCAGGAGATCAGCAGACAGGCAGACGGCCCACTTGATGGAAAGCGGTTACCATCGCCTATGGACATTTGCAACACCAAAGTTGCTACAAATGCGCTGCTGCTCTCTTAAGGGAGACTGGAACCTGGTTACTACTGCCGGAACACAACTCAAGGTTGTTATGGCGACATACTTTAGACCAGGGGTGGTAGCCATCCAGTCGGGCAAATGCCCTACCACCTGGCTGTGGGTTGTTAAGTCGCCTCTTACGACAGGCCGCCCGGCCGCAGGAAATTGTATTCTTTCTCTGTTCCTGCACGGATTAAAATTGTCTACAGTTGTAGCAACATCCGGAAATAAAAGTTCAGTCAAGAAAAGCGTATTTCATTTACAAAAGGGTAGGATATAGGGCTGCGGTCGCGTTTGACGACACAACGCGAACGAAGTTTCGCTATCACATGCTAGTGTTAAATAATTTAGTATTTCAATCAGATACGTTTTGGTGTTTATTTACAACCAAAAAAGGGGCTAGAGAAGACAGGCGAAAAAAAAATATTGCAACACTGTATTCTGTAACACTCCAGATTATTAGATTGAAAAGTGGTCTTTATAACTAATTTAGGTTAAGACAAAAATATTATAGTGAGATCTTTCTGCTTACTTCCAAATAAGTAATTTAGTACAGGAAGTATAAATTTCCTGCCGTCCGTGTAAACACTAATTATCCTAATGGGTTAATAGCTAAATAAACAAGACATTAGAAGTCCAACTGCACATATGTAACTCTCCGGGTGAACGATGGGCTGGTTCCTACCTCGGACAATGGATCAATATGGCGATCCAAGGAAATAACGTAGCTAGGCTAGGCTCGATATTCTACTTAGTATTAAGAGATAAGTATCATTTTTCATTCGACATTTTTAGTTCCTCAAACAGGCAGAAGTCCCACCTCATGGAAAGCGGTTATCATCGCCTATGGACATTTGTAACATTATGAACAAAGTATATTAGGTATTAGTACGACGCCATAGTCATCCACAAAACTTCTAGTTCCGTAAACAAAACGCTTTGATTACAAAAATTAAAATGCATTTTACTTATCTAGACCGTCCGAATATTGAATTATCATTTATCACGTAACTTTAGTAGAAACAACACAGAACGGGGAGACGAGTGTACTAACTCCGTTTTGAATAAAACAAAAAGCATACGATTTGTCTATGAACAAAGTATATTTTAGACTTCCTATCTAACATTACATTTATCATCTAAGCAATTTCCAGTTTGTTACACACCTTAAAATTAAAAAAAAAACTGTCAGTCGTAGAACTGCACGTCAGAAGTGATGAAAATTTTGTATCCGAGCATGAAGGTGACGCGAGCTCAATGCTTTTTCCCCAACCCAACGGTGCCCAATGTGTCTAAAGAAGTTTTCACTTTAAAAATATATCTTAAAGTTCTTTATATTTGTTATTATTTCCGATTTAAATATTTAACAGGTATAAATATATTGAGTTAATTAAAAGTACCGAAAAAAAAACAGGCGCCAGCAGCTATGTAAAAGAAGACTGAGGCCATAGAAGGCAATTCTTTTAAGAATAAAAAAAAACGCATTTACATAAACAGTGAAATGCGATTTTAATCGCAGATTATAAGAGCATAGATTTAAAATAAAATATTCTATTTCGTTCGGCGATTGCTTCAACGCTTTAATTTGCGTTGATTTTGCCAATGTCGGAGTGGCTATATAAAAATAACAGGTGCTGAGTGATCAGAAATTAATTTATAATGAAAACTATGAACTGTGGTGGACGTTTTCTGAGGACCTGAGGACAACACAAAACATTAATTGTATTAGACTAACTACGTTATAAAAAAATATTATTAGTATATAAAAATTTACATAAAGTATATATTAATTTAGAATGGACAAGAGTTAAAAGGTAACTGACATTCACGGGACGATCACAACTTGAAGGTAAAATATCATAAATATGAGTGGTAATTTTGGGACAATGAAAGAATATATGTTCCACTGTACCTTCGTCTAGACCACATTAACACAATGAGTGATCTCGTATTCTTAAGATAATAATCAATTTAGGTCATACTGCCGCAAGTACGCCGCTATCTGCAATAGTTACACATTTGCGGCGTTTGGGGTGGAAACTCTGGGTCGGTGGGGTCCTAACGCTCTAAAACTTTATCGAGATATTGCCGTACGCTTAGTAGACCTCTCACGCGACCAAAAGGCTGGATTCTATTTTGCTCAAAGGGTAAGCATTGCTATCGGCGTGGTAACGCCGCCAGCCTTTTGGGAACGTTCCCGGTAAGTGACAGTGGTTTGGGACCAATATTTTATCTATAATTTTGCTCTCCTTTTTTATTTAGTTTTAGTATTTAATTTTAGGTTTCTATTTTATAGTTTAGTTTAATTTTAAAATAGTTTTTAAGTATTTCGTTTTAATTCACTAGACTGTTAATTACTTCATAAACAGGAAATTTCTTAATAAACAATAAAAATCAATAGCTATTTAGGTCAACATAGGTAAATGTCAATAAGTCTCACAGTTTGGGCTACCGAAGCCCGCATAAAGTGGAGGAGAAAAAGTAGGAAAGCGAACTCTAGGCTTCCAGGCAAACACGCTGAATGTCGTAAATCAATCTTCCTGTTCTCATCAAATCTCTTATTAAATGTGAGTGGTTTATAAACCGATTTGGATAAAATTACTCCACTAGTAATCCTACACTGTGGACACGTTCTAATTGCAGAAGCATAGATAAGATAAATGAAAACAATTATGATGTTGTTTAACTATTAGACAATATTATAAATATATATTTACTAAAATTAGAATATACAAATAAAGAGAGAGAGAGAGAGATAAGAGAGACATAAGAGAGACAAATACCTGTTCTAAACTAATAATATAGCCTAGATTTTCAGCGACACTTTGAGTTAACTGTGTTAAACTATATAATCATTGCAATACTGATTTTCAGTCTCTAACAACACTATATCTAATATATAAAATTCTCGTGTCACAGTGTTAGTTACCATACTCCTCCGAAACGGCTTGACCGATTCTCATGAAATTTTGTGTGCATATTGGGTAGGTCTGAGAATCGGACATCTATTTTTCATCCCCCTAAATGTTAAGAGTAGTCCACTCCTAAATTCTTTTTTAATTTTTACATATTTTTTTTTAGGATACGGCATTAAAAAATACATACAACCCTAAATTTTCACCCCTCTACGATCAACCCCTATTTTTTATTTGTTAATTATAAACTTTAATTTTTTGGCAAGATTTTTAATCTTATTTTGTCATGACTTAGAATAAAAAAAATATATTACTCTTTTAGATTCACAATTAGGACCGGTAGGTGGCGCTGAGATCGGGTTCTGGAATCCTCCTAATCACCTGGAGCGATTTTGGTGATTTTGTTTTTGTGTGTTTGAGTGGGTACCCGGATGGTTTAGATTCGCAATTAGAACCGGTAGGTGGCTCTGGGATCGGGTTCTAGAATTTTATTTTTTAAAGGCAGGACAACGTCTGCCGGGGCCGCTAGTACATATATATTTTTATCTACTTAATTATTTGTAATGGTAATAAAAGAGAAAAAATGGTACAGCCATGCTGGATTGATAATCAATTATCTTATTTTTTTATTGCGCGAGTTCAGTAGACATGCATACGGCCCATCTGATGGAAAGCGGTTACCATCGCCTATGGACATTTGCAACACCGAAGGTGCTACAAATGCACTGCTGCTCTCTAAAGAGAGACTGGAACCTGCTCACTAATGCCGGAACACAACTCAAGGTTGTTATGGCGGCATTCTCTAGACCAGGGATGGTAGTCGGGCAAATACCCTAGCACCTGGCTGTGGGATGTTTTGTCGCCTCTTACGATAAGCCGCCCCAACGCAGAATATTTTAGTCTTTCTCCGTTCCTACTCGGATAGTTTTGAAGGGGTGCCCCGTATAGGGTGGAGGAGCGAGACGGAATGCTCCTCAGTCTTAAAGGAAGATCTTCCAGCGAGGCTATTGTTGTTCCTCGCAGGCCTAGGCTCATTTATTACTGTTAGAAATTTGTATATATTCTTTGTACGTTTCGGAAATCATTTGTGACTTCAATTATTGCACAGCGCCATCTATTGGCTTGTAAGTGTCCCACTACAGTTTCATAAGACGCATGAAAGTTCCGATGATCCAAGTCTCTTTCCCTAGATCCCATTCTCCAATTCCATTCCCCCATCCTTATCCTATCCTATTCTATTCATTCCCTCTGATCCCTCTATCCAACGTCCTTTATTCCATCGTCCTGCCTTAACCGCATTTATGCCCTCCTATCCTAAAGGCTAGCAACACGTTGGTTTCATCCCTGATGTTGCAAACATTTGTAGGCAACGGTAATCACTTTCTCTTAGGTAAGCCCTGCCTGTTTGCCAGCTTCTGGATAAAAACAGACAAAACATTCACATTTGCAAGGGAACTGGCGTGAAGTTATGTATGTATGTATACATTATGTAATATAAGTTGACAAATATCAATCTCCTTTATGGTCTGAATTGGTTGAATGCACAAATCGTAAGAAGCCATCAACAAAAGAGCCTCGGCCTTGTCCGTAGTTCGTTCAATTCGCGTCAATCAGACCTTTATTCAAATCAGTCTAACATTTTTTTGTGTAAGGTTGAGCCACTTACACGAGTAAATTCAAGGGTCAATAGGTTTACAATTAATTCTCAAACAACGTACAAGGAGACGGATACGCTTTCAAACATTCTTGGGCCCATATTGTAAAAAGATGAGAGTGACTTTGAGATTTCCATTTATTACGTTGGTTTTTTATAATTGTAGTGGGTTTACTCTATATATTAATACGTGAAGCTAAAACTTTGTACTCCTTTTTACGAAAATTGCGCGGACGGAAGGGTATGAAATTTCGCACACTTATAGTTTTTATAGAGAAGAAGCGACGAATGCTAATTTTTTTTTAAAGTATGCATAATAAATACATTAAATCAATAAAAAAAACATTACATACACTACCATGTATTTGACACACACACGCATATATACTCTTTTGTTTATTGTTAAAGTCAAATTAACAGTGTAGCCTTGGCGAAATCTGTGATTATAGAAGTATAGTCTTTGACATTAATTATTATGATCGAATTTTGACCACGGGCGACCACTAGTATGTATTAAATTGCGACATACAACTCTTATAAATGTTTTGTGTTATAATAGTATGTCTTTACATAGTATAAAATATAGTCGTCTTCTACGTCTGTCTGTCTGACTGTCTGTATATCCACTAACTATTCCTAAACTTCGCAAAGAATTTTTAACCAGTTTTCACCATAAGCTAGTTGATTTTTCAATGAAGGCTTATATATAAAATATAAAACCTAATAAAGTTTTTATTATTTATTTATATTTTATTTATAATTTGCAAACAGTCTTTTTCTTTATTTCTTCGTTATCAGATACGTGTATATATGGTTTCTGAAATATTTTAAATTGTACAATGTACAATGTCTTTTAAGCCAATGATTCGGACTTAGGCTTCCAAAACTATGTTAATCACTTTATATGTATAATAATATAATATTTTATGTAATATTATTTTACGCGTAGCAAGTGAAACGTTTAAAATATTTTCAACAAAATATATGTAGGGAGTCATATTAAAGTTTTTGCCATAGAAAAATCATAGTATTATTCTTCCATGGTTTTACAATAATTTCTACTACTACTGCTACCGTTAATAAAATTAATTAGCTTTTTAGAAAATATAACAAAAATGTTAACATATCATACATAAATTATAAGCTAGTAAAATGAAGAATAAATAATTGAATACAATGAAAGGAAACTTAACTTATTCGTATTGTATCTACACATAGTTCCTCAAGACTATAAGTAGAGTACTGAGCCTAGATCACAGTCTTATAATTATATCAAAACATTACTTTCCAAGTGTCCTCAAAAAGACTTTTCAACTCGAGATTCTAACCATTAACACCATAGATAATTTTGTCCAAAGACATAAACACAAGTTGATAGATTGCTCCATAAGTTGTAAACATTACTTTGAAACTATAGTTTGTTAATGTACATCAAACCGTCCAAGTATTACTAAAGTGGTTTATTCCCTTCGTTCTGACAGTTGGACAGTTGTTCCCGCGGATTTCTGCCGAGCGCGTGTGCGGACGGCGAGTAGCCGCCGACTTCGCTGCGACCGCGAATCACTGACCAAACCACGATATTTAAAAAAAGAACATTATTTGTTTTTAAAAAAGAAGTTATTTAGTTGGCTTGTATTTTTATGTTAAGTGTTTAATTTTTATTTTGATAAAAGTAAGTGACATTTTTTAATTAAATTTTAAATAAGTTAAATATTAAATTAAATTTTGAAATTATTTTTTGTATATTTTGCCGCCAATTTTAGAGCTATATATGTATGTCTCGTATTAAATGTTGTCTCAGAATAAAAATTGCATGTAAAACAACAATTAAGTCACACAGTTTGGTTTGCTTTTATGTAGTCTAGGTTTTCTCACAATGTTCTGCTTTACTATCGCCATGTAATAATTATAAAAATTATACGCGTGATACCAAA
Source organism: Dendrolimus kikuchii (assembly GCA_019925095.2). NCBI lineage: Eukaryota > Metazoa > Arthropoda > Insecta > Lepidoptera > Lasiocampidae > Dendrolimus > Dendrolimus kikuchii. The sequence goes on from CM034408.1 coordinate 19,794,200, forward strand.
AAAATTACCTTACCGGTGCATAATTCTCGGCCAGGAATCGAACTCAACTCAATGAAAAGAGACGCGAATCCCTTGTCTACTGAGTAAAGCTATTTATATATACGTCCATATATAGTTTAAATATTTTTGTTGCTTTTTGATAGTGCATTTAACAATTTTAAAGAGTAAGCTTGACAGTTTTAACTTGATCCAAAGTATAAGTGGATATGAAATGATAAATGTATGACATTTAACTTCTTCATTACAACTAGAATTATCATTACGTTATGATACATACATACTATAAGTCGTGGTAGCGTAATGGCTAGCACACGCGTCCCAGACTCAGAAGGCGCGGGTTCGATCCTGGCCGGAATGCATGCACCTCTTAGTCAGTTTTCTGATCTAATGTGCATATTGTTACAATTACCAAGTGTTAACAACGGTGAAGGAAAACATCGTGATGCAACCTGCACATCGAGATAACCGATTTGTCAAACCTGCCAAGCCGCCTTGGAGAAGCCTGGCGGGTATATTGTCTGTTCCCCCTATAATGGGAGGCCCGAGCCCGGACATTAATGGGCTGATATTATTATATTTATATATGATACATACAATGGATAAAGCTAGAGATAATAAATTGCTTATTACACTAATCTAGAAGGTTACCAATATTTTTTATTCCAAACAAAACAACCGTTTTTTACACACCTACTTAAAAATGTAAGTGCTTCGGTGGTTCGGGCATGTGGAAAGGATGCATGATGAAAGAATGACTAAACAGATATACAATGCAAAAGTGGATGGAAGCAGAAGTCGTGGAAGGCCACGACACACCTTCCATGATCAAAATGATCGTGTACTAGCAGAAGGTGATGTCAGGAGCCTTAAGAACAGACGAGCGTGCTTGACAAGAGCTATGAATGTCAAAGAAGCAAGTGAGGTGTGTAAGAATAAGCCTAAATGGCGCTCTGTTGTTCGTGCCTACCCCGCAAGGGAACTGGCGTGAAGTTATGTATGTGTGTATGTACTTAAAAATAAATATTGTTTTCCGGTTTGCTGTATGCCATAGTAGCATAACGTATGCATATTATATTTCTTTCAAATAAATCATAAATATGACAAATAAAATTTCTTATGCTGTAAAATTAAAAAGGATATATAATATTATATTTTCGGGTACTACTTTTATGATTATTATTTTATAATATTGATATTTTTTACATACATACATAACTTCACGCCAGTTCCCTTGCGGGGTAGGCACGAACAACAGAGCGCCATTTAGGCTTATTCTTACACACCTCACTTGCTTCTTTGACATTCATAACTCCTGTCATGCACGCTCGTCTGTTCTTAAGGCTCCTGACATCACCTTCTGCTAGTACACGATCAATTTGATCATGGAAGGTGTGTCGTGGTCTTCCACGACTTCTGCATCCATCCACTTTTGCATTGTATATCTGTTTAGTCATTCTTTCATCATGCATTCTTTCCACATGCCCGAACCACCTGATATTTTTTGTTGTAAATTATTTCATTTGAGAGTGTAACATTTTAATATCGCACGCCTAATGAGGCAAAATGTATTGATGCTGCAATTACCTTATACTGATAAAGACCTTTTTCTATTCTATTATTTATTATTGTTATTCTATTTTATTCTATTCAATATAGAAGAATATTATTCTTCTAGGCGTTAGGTGTAAGTTTGTATGTTCCTTCATACTGCTAAACGCCTATCCGTCAATTATCCGTGCAGGAACGGAGAAAGAATACAGTTTCCTGCGTTGGGGCGGCCTGTCGTAAGAGGCGACTAAACAACCCACAGCCAGGTGGTAGGGCATTTGCCCGACTGGATGGCTACCACCCCTGGACTACAGCATGTCCCCATAACAACCTTGAGTTGTGTTCCGGCATTAGTGATCAGGTTCCAGTCTCTCTTAAAAGAGCAGCAGCGCATTTGTAGCACCTTTGGTGTTGCAAATGTATATAGGCGATGGTAACCGCTTTCCATCAAGTGGGCCGTCTGCCTGTCTGCTGAGCTCCTGCAATAAAAAAAAAGACAATTCCATAAAAACAATAACCATAAAACTTGTTCCAGCCGTTCTTGAGTTATAAATGGTGTAAATAAAACGACTTTGTTTTATATATACATTAGCGGCCCCGGCAGACGTTGCCCTGCTCTGAAAAAATAAAAATATAGGACCTGATCCCAGCGCCACCTACCGGCTCTAATTGCGAATCTAAACCATCCAGGAACCCACTTAAACACACAAAAACAAATTCACCAAAATCGCTCCAGGTGATTAGGAGGATTCTAGAACCCAATCTCAGCGCCACCTACCGCTTTCAACGGAATAAAAAGTCCTATGTCCGTTTCCTGGTTCTAAGCTACCTCCCCACCAATTTTCAGCGAAATCGGTACAGCCGTTCTTGAGTTATAAATAGTATAACTAACACGACTTTCTTTTATATTAAGTATAGATAATATTGAAATTTGTTTTAGCATTTGTCTGCATGTCTATTGCATAATTCACGGACAGATTACAATAGAAAAACCAAAAATAATGGGGTAGACAGATTCAATGGCAGAAGCTCTAAACATTCTATAGTACCTACGTGGGATATTGGTCTCTTTGGACAAAATATCCTTCTAAAAACATCCATTGCATTTACTACATATTATACTTTTTAGTGTAATGTATATATTGTTACATTTAACACGTGCGTCCTGAGAAGCAAATATCGTGAGAAACTCCACGCGATTACTGATGTGTGAAAACCACCAGCCCCACTTGAATAAGCGTGACCGGTTATGAAAAAAAAAGTACTTAATATAAAATTGTCTACCAATTTAAACATGGTTATAGGCATGATTTTAAATAATATATTTTATTTGAAGGGCTAATCTATATATATAAAAGAAACTCGTGTTTGTTACACTGTTTATAACTCAAGAACGGCTGTACCGATTTGGCTGAAAATTGGTGGGGAGGTAGCTTAGAGCCAGGAGACGGACATAGGATACTTTTTATTCCGTTGAAAGCGGTAGGTGGCGCTGAGATAGGGTTATAGAATTCTGCTAATCACCTGGAGCGATTTTGGTGATATTGTTTTTGTGTGTTTGAGTGGGTTCCCGGATGGTTTAGATTCGCAATTAGAACCGGTAGGTCAGAGCAGGACAACGTCTGCCGGGGCCGCTGGTAGCTGTAATAAAAATAACTATATTACAAGGTAAATAAGAAAAATCTATTGTTAAGCCTCCATGTTTTAAAAATATTAATTAATACAATGTAACAATTGTATTTACCATATTTAGCATGGTAAATCATTAGCTGTTGTGATATGTGGCTTATTTCTGATAAATGACTTGTGGTTATTATATTATTTATCAGCCATTATTATGCACTAGCTTTTCCCATTGACGTAATCCTAAGTACAACAAGGAAAACTATCATTTACATCACAAAAGAAAATATTATGATTCAATACCTAATTAGAGTGTAATAGATTTGTTTTGTATGAATTCAGCAGCCAAGTATACGGTCCTCCTGATGGAACGCGGTTACCATCATGTATGGACATTTGTAACACCGAAGGTGCTACCAATATGCTGCCACTCTCTAAAGGCAGACTGGAACCTCCTCACTGATGAACTCAAGGTTGTTATGTCGGCATATTATAAACCAGGGGTGGTAGCCATCCTGACAAATGTGTTGCGTCTACTTATATAACTTGTTGCTTTCTTAGAATATTTTGATTCTTCAGATATCATAATTTTTCACTCAATTAATTTATTTATTCGGCATACAAAACAAGAAGCAGCTAAAATTACATACTAGAATATGCCCGCGACTTTGTTCACGCTTGACTTGAAATTCCTGGAACGCAAAGTAGCGCAGCATTAGAAAAGAGTATAAACTATTGTTTTAGTGAAAACTGTGTCTGAATAAGCTAATTTCTATGCACCCGAATAACTACAAACCGCTCCCGGGAAAATTCCCGTGGGATCCCCGGGATGAATGAATGAATGAACGAAAACTCTTTATTGTTCACTATATCTTATCTTATAATCTGTACTGAAATTATAAAGCTGAACAGTTTGTTTGCTTGTTTGTTTAAACGCGCTGATCTCAGGAACCGTTGGCTCGATTTGAAAAAAAAAATCAGTGTTGAATAGTACATTTATCGACGAAGGATATATTTTCAAAAAAAATTAGGGATCCTTACTAAAAGTCCAATAATGTAACCCAAGGTGTAAAAAAATGACCCGAAAAGATCCTTGCACGGCGTGCGCTGCGAAAAGTATTGATTATAGAACAAAACAATGTACTACTATTTTGCAGAACATATAGTTGTCTACAAAAAATATTGCGTAACCATATGTCCAACTATTGTAGTTATCTCACAATAAGTGTTTTCTTTAATTTTTTTAAATAATTAAAATGCCGTCGTATTAATCCTTATCAAAATAAATTACTCCATATTCAATACCTTTCTAGAACTTTTTGAATTATTCAATTCGGGCGTTTCATTCGAAAGATATCGCGATATTTAAAATGTAAGTATTAGTGTTGTAGCCAAATATACTCTTAATCTCAAGAAGTATTGGTCTGATTTGAAAAATTCTTTCAGTGTTGCATAGCCCATTTATCGAGGAAGGCTATAGGCTATATATCATCACGCTAAGACCAATAGGAGCGGAGCAGCAATGAAAAGTGTTACAAAATCGGGAGGGCTTTGAAAACAAATTCCACGCGGACGGCGTTGCGGGCACAGCTAGTACTTAAATATAGACAATTGATATGGATACATTTGCATTAGAACAATGGGCGGCCTTATCGCTTATAGCGATCTCTTCCAGGCAACCCAGTGTCTAAGGAGATTTTGAAGAAAAAATGGATGTATGGTTTTTGATGATGTACTAAACTAAAATAATAAAATCACAATCATCAACTAGCATTAAAAATAGAGAGGTGGAATGAAAGATAAGATGGACGAAATGATTGATATAATGCATGAGAAAAGCCTGGATGCCCTATGTCTGACAGAGACAAAGCGGAAGGGGTGCAGCGTCGATGACCTCCCCGGTGGCATGCTTGCTCTGTGGTCCGGCGTGGACCTGGACGAGCGTGCAAGTGGGGGGGTAGGCGTCGTACTCTCATCCCGCTTTGTGTCTGGAGTAAAAGACTATTGTCTGGTGAACCCGAGACTTCTCTGGGTACGTCTAAAACTGGGGATCACGCGAGTTTTTCTGGTCGCAGCTTATGCTCCCGTAAGCTCAGCGGATCCCCAAGAACTCGAGAAGTTTTGGGAGTCTGTGAGAGAAATTCTGGATTTGGCTGAAGGGAACGAAAGATTAATTATGTGTGGTGATCTTAATGGCTGGGTGGGGACCAAACGAGACGGCCTTGAGGCTGTCCTTGGACCCTATGGTGACAAGAGAGTGAATGATGCTGGTAGGCCAATCATAGACGTATGCATGGAAAGAAACTTGCTTGTGTCGAACACCTTATTCCATCATAAGGATATTCACATGTATACATGGGGAATGAATGATCAGAAAAGTATGATTGATCTGATTTTAATAGATAGTCGCCTCCGAAACACAATAATGGATACAAGAGCCTACAGAGGCCCCACTCTTGAAACGGACCACTACCTGGTGATAAGCCGGTTTGTGGGCCTTTTCAAGAAGTGGAGACACTGGCGAGTGCGTATCAATTTCGGGGAGCTTGAAAGAATAAAGTGTGAAAAATTGGAAGATGTTAGTGTAAGGAGTATGTATGCGCGCCTAGTCGAAGAAAGGCTTGCAAAAGCGGACTTCTCCGACTTAGATGTAGATAATGACTGGGATAGTATGAAAGAAAGTATAGTGGAAAGCGCAAAAGAAGCATGTGGATGCGCAAAGAGGCACATAACAACGAAAGATGATGAATGGTGGAACGCGGATGTTAAATCCAGCGTAGAGAGAAAGAGAAAAGCCTGGCTGGATTATGTTGCTTCTTTGCAACAGAATGACAGTATGAAAGAGATGAAGAAAGAAATTTATCGCCTCTGCAAGAATGAAACCAAAGCTTTAGTGAAAGAGAAGCGCGAAAGAATAAAATTGAAAGAAGAAGAGAAGCTGACGGAAAACTTCGAGGCGAATACCAAACTCTTTTGGAGAGAGGTTAAGAAATCTCGGGGTTGTTCGTCAGCTTCCAGAATGGAAAGAATAAAATCTAAAGCTGGGGACGTTCTTGCTCACCCACAAGAGGTGTTAGCGCGATGGAGTGAATATTTTAGAGAAATGTATGATAATATCCCGGATGCTGGCACCACGACTGAGTCTGTGACCGACTCCGAGGAGTCAGCATCCGAGATCACTTTGGAAGAGATCGAATGGTCGATAAGAAGTCTGAAAAATGGAAAGGCAGGAGGAATCGATAGTGTGTCTGCTGAGATGATCAAATATGGTGGAACCTGCGTCCGGGACGCTTTCCTGTCCTTATGCAATTTGTGCTGGAGGACGGGAAAGGTTCCCAAGGACTGGAGGCGCGCTGTCATCGTGCCCTTGTATAAAGGCAAGGGGTCACGTATGGAGTGCGCCAGCTACAGGGCCATCAGTTTGATCAGCACAGCATCTAAAGTGTATACGAAGATTATTGAAAAGAGAATGAGAGTGGTATCCGATGGATTATTGTGGGATGCACAAGGTGGCTTCAGAAATGGAAGGGGATGTATGGATCAAGTTTTCTCTCTCCGCAATATCGTAGAGAAGCAGCTGGCTATGGGCCGGAAGGTTTTCTGCGGTTTTGTGGATCTAGAGAAAGCATTTGACAGGGTTGTGCGGAAGGACCTCTGGGACATATTGCCCAGATATGGGATTAATGGCCAGCTGATGCGTGCTGTGCAGTCCACTTACGAGGACTGTATGGCATGCGTGCGGCTGGATGGCAGCCTGTCGCCCTGGTTTGACGTCAATATTGGCGTCCGACAGGGCTGCGTGCTGTCGGCTTTGCTGTTCATCCTATACCTGGACGATTGTCTCCAGAGAATAAGATTGATGGATGTTGGGGTGCGGATGAGTGACCTAGTTGTAAGCACCTTGCTTTATGCGGATGATGCCGTGCTTTTAGCCGAATCGCCATCAGAACTGCAAACACTAGTCACAATGATGAAAGATGACTGTCAGGCGAGAGGCTTACATTTGAATGCGAAGAAACCAGAACGAATGCAAGGATAATGGTCGATGATGTTATGCTGGAGCAAGTGAATGAGTTTGTATATTTTGGATGTGCTTTTAGCAGGGATGGAAGATACACCGCTGATATACAAAGAAGAGTGAATTTGGGGAATAGTGTGAATGGAGCGTTAGGTAAACTTCTAGGCGCTAAGAACCTCAGCCAGAAGGCCCAGCTCGCCGTACACAACGCGGTGCTGGTACCTACGCTCACGTATGGAAGCGAGAGTTGGGTATGGAAGAAAGAGCATGAAAGTAGAGTAAACGCGGTCGAGATGCGAGCACTGCGCAAAATCTGCGGAGTGACGCTTGCGGACCGCGTTCGTAATACCGAAGTAAGAAAGACAGTTGGTCTGAAAGAAAGTGTCGGGGTGAAGGTAAGGAAAGGAATGCTCCGGTGGTTCGGACATGTAGAAAGAATGCATGATGAAAGAATGAATAAACAGATATACAATGCAAAAGTGGATGGATGCAGAAGTCGTGGAAGGCCACGACACACTTTCCATGATCAAATTGATCGTGTACTAGCAGAAGGTGATGTTAGGAGCCTTAAGAACAGACGAGCGTGCATGACAAGAGTTATGAATGTCAAAGAAGCAAGTGAGGTGTGTAAGAATAAGCCTAAATGGCGCTCTGTTGTTCGTGCCTACCCCGCAAGGGAACTGGCGTGAAGTTATGTATGTATGAGTCGCGAGACTCGAATTAAAATGCCGTTAAAAATACTACAGAGTTTATTACAACTATACAAACACATATAACACAGGTACAAATATAACTGAACACAACGAGCCCAAACGTAATGCATTCAATACAACGCGCAAAGTCCGTCACTTATTAGATTCCCGATTGTAGTATACACGTCTCGCATCGCTGGCGGTTCTCGCTCGACCCACTCCTCCCTCAATCGGGCCAATGCTTTATACTGCATAAATGCAATATGTCCGCCCGGCAGCGTGGACCGAACTTCCTAGAATCAGTTTGTACTTTAAATCCGTAACACCTGGCTAATGATTACAATACAACAATAGGCCGTAATATACGAACATTTTGAAGGTGCTCTAGCTTACCTAGTTGTTCCTGGGTTATGTCTATATAGCAGGCATCTGTATAATCAAGCAGAGGAAGAAGCAAGGATTGTTCAAGCATAACCTTAGTAGCAGTAGGTAGGAAATTCTTCAACCTCCTAAGAGGGATAAACAATATCCCACATTTTATTACACAAAATTCGCTATCGATCAGTGAAAAATCACATTGGATCCGATTTTTATCTGGCCATTTTAATTTATTCCCAGAATAAAATAATTCAATAACAAATATGTCAATGTCTTTATGACAACGCGAATAAAGTTTCGCTGGTACTGTTAGTAAAAAATAAATAAGTAATCTGTACAATCCTTAATCTAAGCGGCGTCGTTCTACAAATTGATATTATGCCGATTTCGCTGTGATCGCTTACCACATATTTGGGGCACGGTGCTCATGTTTAGATCATTGTGAATAATAATGCTTTGTAATATCCAACTACTTCACGTCATTACTTTGAACACAATTTGTTGTACTTTTTATTCCACTACACTACACTAAGCAGCTGAAAATATCTAACAGCATCTCTTGGTCGTATACCTGTAGTAGTAGGTAGTTTTGGATTTTCGGACAAAATTCAATTTCGAAATGTAAATAAGGCTTCAAGTAACTTTCACGTCATGCAACACTTAATGACATAATCCGTCGGGCTCTTGTCACCGTCGGGGTACCTGCCGTCCTAGAACCGAACGATGGTAGGAGACCCGATGGTATGTCATTGGTGCCCTGGAAGATGGGTCGCCTTTAGTATGGGACGCGTCTTGCGTCGATACTTTGGCAGCGTCCCATCTTCCAGCTACTAACATGTCTGCCGGTACAGCTGCTGCACAACAGGAGGCCCTAAAACGCCGCAAATACTCAGCCACTGCGGCTTTTGGGGTCGAGACCCTGGGACCATGGGAGCCTGAGGCGCACAAGCTTTATCGAGACATAGTCAAACGTCTGGTGGATGTCTCACGTGACTAAAAGACTGGTTTATACCTCGGACAACGCATCAGCATTGCCATTCAGCGAGGCAATGTAGCCAGTAGGCCAGGGCACGTTTCCGACTGACAGCGGTCTAGAACTAGATTTTATACTTTAATTTTAGTTTGTATATATAGTTTATTTTTAGTTTAATTTATTTAGGGAAATTTGCTTTTCTTGTAATCACAAATTAATTTACTGTACTGTAGTACAAGGCGGTCTACAACATCGTTTCATTATGGAAAGATGACCAATGTGAACGAACGTTTCGCCTCCACGTTCCTTCTACGTACCACAGAGCTTTGGAATGCGTTATCAGAGTCTGTGTTTCCCGAAAAATACAATCCGTGTGTCTTCAAGTCTCGTTTGAATAGGTGTTCTCTAGGTAGCTTGCTTCATCTTCCACCGCATCATCGTCTGACATTAGGTGTGATCGCAATCAAATGCGAACCTACTTATCATAAAAGAAATCATCGTCAGAAATAATGTAGATGATACTTGGGTTCTTCTGATCAGCAAATAAAACTACTCTTTTCTTTTCATCTTATTTTCAGGACAAAACTTATCCTAAGTACCTATCCCTTGTCATTTCTTATCAGATTTTATTTAAAACTTTCTTAAAAAATACATTTAAACTTTTTATTTATTGTAGATGATTATATAGTGTCGGGGTGAAGGTAAGGAAAGGAATGCTCCGGTGGTTCGGACATGTGGAAAGAATGCATGATGAAAGAATGAATAAACAGATATACAATGCAAAAGTGGATGGATGCAGAAGTCGTGGAAGGCCACGACACACTTTCCATGATCAAATTGATCGTGTACTAGCAGAAGGTGATGTTAGGAGCCTTAAGAACAGACGAGCGTGCATGACAAGAGTTATGAATGTCAAAGAAGCAAGTGAGGTGTGTAAGAATAAGCCTAAATGGCGCTCTGTTGTTCGTGCCTACCCCGCAAGGGAACTGGCGTGAAGTTATGTATGTATGTATGTATGTATGTAGATGATTAATTAAAAATGTTTTATTACTTTGATATCTAACTTCAATTTTTTTTAATCTTTTGAATGAAACGTCCGAATTGAATAATTGAAAAAGTTCTAGAAAGGTATTGAATTCGTCTTGAATATGGAGTAATTTATTTTGATAAGGATTAATACCAAGGTACAAAATAAAGAGTTTTTGAAGCGACGGCATTTTAATTATTTAAAAAAATAAAAGAAAACACTTATTGTGAGATAACTACAATAGTTAGACATATGGTTACGCGATATTTTTTGTAGACATTTATATGTTCTGCAAAGTGGTAGTACATTATTTTGTTCTATAATCAATAGTTTTCGCAGCGCACGCCGTGTAAGGATTTTTTTCGGGTCATTTTTTTACACCTTGGGTTACATTATTGAACTTTTAGTAAGGATCCCTAATTTTCTTGAAAATATATTATAAGCTATAGCCTTCCTCGATAAATGTACTATACAACACTGAAAGAATTTTTCAAATCGGACCAGCGGTTCCTGAGATTAGCACGTTTATACAAACAAACAAACTCTTCAGCTTTATAATATTAGTATAGAGAGGCGGTACGAAGTTTGCCGGGTCAACTAGTAAATAATATAATATACCATAATTTTATTAATTTATTGATTACTATCTGTATACCCGGCAGACGTTGTCTTGCCCTTAAAAAATAAAAATCTAGAAACCGAATATAGCGCCATCAACCGAGACCAATTGTTAATCTAAACCATTCTCAAATCTACTTGAAAAAACACAAAAAAATATCAAAATCGGTCCCACCGTTAAATAGGTGTTCAGCGGCGCCACCTAGCGGGTTCAATCGTGAATCTAAACCGTTCCGGGATACACTTGAACATGCACAAAAATATTTCACCTAAATCAGACAAATGAAAATGAGCTTAAATGCAGTCACCATTGCCAAAATCGGCCGGGAAAGATCATAACAAATGATCAATGGCTCGACTGAAGTTTTTTTATGATATTTTTTTTATTGATGAATATCATATTTTGATACTTACTATCCTATTCCGGACGAAGACAGTTCCAAAAACACAAAAATCATAAAAATTGATCGTGTAGTTCTTGAGTTAAAATGATGTAACTAATACGGCTTTGTTATATATATATATATATATATATATATATATATATATATATATAGATATCTCTTGATTGATGCAAATAAATCACATAAGAAACTTTCATGTAAATAAAGTTGTAATTATTTAAAGATATATCAATAATTCATACTTGTATACCGATAAATCCTGGATAATCGCTCGTTGCAATCATCGATGTTAAAGCCGTAGTTAAGTTAATAACTCACTGCATCCGTGCATATCGGAACAACTTAATAAGCATAGCCGCGGGCGGAGAGATAAAAGATTGCAATAATTCAACGCACGCCTTAATAAGATTATGAAATTGTTGTAATTTTCTATTAAACGACATTCCTATTTTTTTATTGCTAAAAGCTGGCAAATTGGAAGACAATTATTAAACGCGAACTGCAGAATTTTTGCGGTCAGATTATACCTACCACATTTACAAGGCATTCTAAGTTACGTAACAAACATAAAATATTAACCATTTTTTTTTGTTGCAGACAAACAATAAAACAGTTAAAATGTTGCGACCACACGCACTTGAATACAGAGAGGCGCCATAAAATCAAAAACTCGACATCGCGACACGGAACGACTGTCAATTGCGAATTATCTGTGAGAATTAAAAAAAAACTATTCAAAAATGGAATTCGCATCAACATTAGAGCCATTGGCTGAATACTATTTCACCAATGCCACAGATAGTTATTTCCTAGATGCTAATGAGACGAGTGGAAATGAGTCGTTCCCATTTAGAGATAACATACTGAATGAGAATGGAACAGCTCATCATTTCAGGCCGAAGGGAAAGATATTTGGAGTGGTGGTGGAGGTTGTTTACATGATAGGAATTATTGGGAACGCTGCCGCAATCGTGGCTCTGAGGCGAGGGGAAAGGAGAGTCAGGAATAGGAAGCATCTGCTGTTGTTGACTTCTTTAGCTGCTAACGATCTTGTTGCCTTGGTAAGTTTCATCACATTTAGTTCCGATTAAGACTTTGGGCCCGTGGGGGCCAAGTGCACACAAATTATTTCAAAATATTTAAAAAAAAGTCTGGTCGATATAACAGGAGACCGGAAGGCTGGAGCTTACCTCGCTCAAAGGTAGCTTTGTATCCAACGAGGCAATGGTGACAGCCTTCTGGGTACAATGCCCAGCGACAGTGGTCTGGTGGGGCTGGACGGGCTTTAATATACGCCTGGTTTTTTTTACTCTAAATTATATATATATATATATATATATATATATATATATGAATATATATATATATATATATATATATATATATATATATCTTTAATATATATAAATTACGTGTCACGTTGTTTTCCGCGATGGACTCCTAGACTACTTGACCGATTTTAATCAAATTTCTACACCGTGTGCAGTTTGATCCGAATTGAAAGATAGGATAGCTTACATTTGAACCCGGTAGGTGGCGCTGGAATCGGATTCTAAATTTTATTTCTTCAGGGCAGAACAACGTCTGCCGGGACAGCTAGTATATATATATATATATATATATATATATGACACATGTATGTAGTGTTTTCGTAACTTTTTTTTTATTGCTGGAGTTCAGCAGACAGACAGACGGCCCACTTAATGGAAAGCGGTTACCATCGCCTATGGACATTTGCAACACCAACGGCGCAAATGCGCTGCTGCTCTCTTAAGGGACACTGGAACCTGGTCAGTAATGCCGGAACACAACACAAGGTTGTTATGGTGACATGCTTTAGACCAGGGGCGGTAGCCATCCAGTCGGGTAAATGCCCTACCACCTGACTGTGGGTTGATTTGTCGCCTCTTACGACAGGCCGCCCGGCCGCAGGAAATTATATTCTTTCTCCGTTCCTGCACTGATAAAAACTTTTCGCGACTAGTAAAAATAATTAAAACTACGTTTTAAAGGTTTTAAGCACGGCATTTTATTAGATTTTTATACCCCAATTAAAACCCTTTAAAAAAGTATTTTAATCATGGAAACTTCCTCTATGGTATTAATTACATAAATTATAGATACTTAAATTTGTGGCATAACTGCATATACCAAAAGCAACATCTTCTTCAGGTGGGTATGATGTGCGCGATGATAATTGGCGAACACGTGCCGGGGGTGAAGGAAACCCAGGTCTACTGCGCTGCGAGGGTGGTGCTCAGGACCTTCGGCATCGGCAGCGTGTGCATCGCGGTCACCATGGCGCTGGAGCGCTATCTGGCGCTCACGAGGCCTTTCCTCTATCAGAAGGTGAGCTCTTTAAGTTTATGAATGCCTAGTACTTTTTTCCGAGGCGAAATCCCGTTTACAAACAGCTGTTTGGAGAATATAAGCGAGGTGGTTGGGGCACGCAGGCCTGGGCCCCCAATTAAAATGACACCATAACAGTTGCTTTTGTACAGAAAACCATTGATTATGACGCCAGTGTACGACCAAGCTGATTTGATTTGGTAATATCAGATTTGATTGGCGTCACGATATCCACTAAAACTGCCCGGTGTTCTTCCTGTCCCTATGGACTAAGGCTACAAGAATAAAACTGTGACCATAACCCCGGATGGCATGCTAGGCGGGGCATGCTTTCGCAACAGGCCTACCTTTCCGTTGACTCAAGGGAAAGTAATCCCCGGTAATTCCAGTCTCAATTTTAGACTAATTGGATGCGGATGTTTAGTATCTTCGTGAGACCTGGCAAAGTAAAGTACAAAATAATAGGGGCGCCACTTTCGCAAATTTTTCTAAAGTCTAGCAACTCCAATATCGGTCAAGAATACGACATCAAACATCATTCAAGTATCAAGTTGATTTAGTTACGACGTACGTACGTATTTTGAAAACCTATATAGCCTATGATGTTTACTTTAATAATTAATATAATTTTCTAAGCAAGAGCTTAAACACCTTTTTCTTAACACCTTATAATATAATAATAAAACTACGTTTTAACGGTTTTAAGCGCGGTAATTTTATTTGATTTTGGTTTTTCCGACGTTTCGGCCACTTTTCAGTGGCCGTGATCACGGAAGACAAAGATGTCAAGTGTCAACGAGTATTGTTAAAGTTTCATTTAGCCTACCGCCAACTTGTTAATTTTAATTATTTCATTTTAATTTTGTTTATGGTTATTATTTACTCTATGGGAGCCTAATCTAATTTACTACCGCTTCGCAACATGTTATGGCTTGGAGAGAAGAAGCGGTGCAAGAAACTCTTCAGCAAACATGCCTAGCTCTAATAATTTTATATAATATTAAAATGGGTGGAAGGAAAAATAAAAGTAATTATCAGTCAAGTTGGTTTGTGTTCCGTTGTACGCAGAAAGAGCTCACAGTGTCTTGAGGTCTGGCAGCTGGTTTTTGCTGGGTTTGGGTCTTAATAGTTTTGATAATTGGATCCCAAACAGGTGGTACGTGCCAACCATCTTCTCTATTGAAATTTGGGTGCTTTTTTATTTCAATAGCCTCACGCATCATTCTAGGTATAAAACGATTCTCTTTTGCGAGGATTTGTGGGTTATCGAATCTGATGTAGTAGTTGGGTTTATCCAGCGTGTGTTCACCTTGTAAAGTTAACAGAACAACTATCTGCTTAAAAGAAGCTAAACTAACCAATACAAACCTATCATGTCGGGTGTTTTTTTGGTAAATATCGTCGAATTATTATGATTTTTTTTTTGCTTCAAATCCACTAGACATCGTTGGTAAATTTTAAAAATCACTGCTCACGTGGAATGTGGTATTATTGCATGCGTATTTAGTTATTTTTTAGCGGATTTTAGACTCGAATCAACGTTAAAAAAGATGGATAAAATCGCTTTGTTTATGTTGTTTTTTTTAAGTTTAAGGCTTGGCATCTAGGCCTTTAAGCCAGACGCCGTTGTATTGCAGGCTACAATCGATGTCATTCAACGGAGTTCTTGTGAAAACTCGAAAGGCCACATTTGGCTATATAGTTTCTCGGAAAAACACATAATTACTACTCAAAAACTATCAATATCCTACAACTATTGTCCATTTTAGAGTAATTTTAGAAAATAAAACTGCACAGCACAACGTCCCCTTACAGTTCCCGCCAAAAACTCTTGTTTATGATTCACCTACCTTGACTACAGATAAAAAAGAATATTGTCAGAAGGCAAAACAATTGCTCTCGTTCTAGACGTTATGGTTAGGTTATAAATACTTAGTATCCACGCAGATACAACGTGGATAGTTGGAAAATACGCTGTGGATTTAACGCGTTTCAGTAGTTTTCTCAGCATATACAGGGATCTTCGAAAGGGGCGTAAAGAGATAATGGTATGGAGGCAGTTGGCGACGGTAACCACTTGCTATCAGGTGAATCTTTATCGACAGATAAATATTTAAAAAAATAACTTGCTAATGCCTATAATACCATGGAAGAAGAATGCTAAGGAGTGGCAATCCCCATGAAAAATAAAACTTCAAAACCCACCCAATCAAAGTTGATGTTCTTGTTTTCATTTGCAATCTTCAAGCAATGTCTTATAATTTAAAACCAGGGCCGTCTTTACCCGGGGCTAAGGGCGCGTGGCACCTAGGCGCTGGGACTTAGGGCAGGCAAAGGATTAACCTCAAAAAAAATCATTATGAATGAATAAATGAATATTCATTTGTAAAAATACAGGTAATAGTTGTACATAAGATGGTAACAAAGTCAAATGTTCTCACTGTACTTGAGCCACACATGGTCATACAAATATTTAAGTACATGTCAATCTAAAAACAAACAAAAAACATCACAAAATTCGAATATTATAAACGTAAATCAATCAACAATTCACAAACAAACCAAGACACACAAAGAGCCTAAAGATTAATAACCCAGGGACAGAAAAGAAAAAAACAACACACATGGCACTAGATAGGACAATATAGATATAAGGCCCACACTGCACATGCACTTCCTCACAACACCAGCATGTAACAGATACACTCTATATTAGTATAAGTTTAGTATTAAAACTAGAATAAATTAATATAATAAGTTATTCATAAGATACATACACCTCAACACAAAAATCAATAAATTAATGTCACACACAAGAACCAAAACAAATAATAAGCGCGGTACGGAACTCGAGTCCGTAGAGTTGTTAATAATAATAAAAAAACAACATAAATCAATTAATTACGTATATTAAAATACAGAAATAAAACAACATCAAGAAAATCAAATAAATGAAATGTCAAAACCCAAAAACATAAAAATGTAAACTTGACTTGCCATCCACCCTATCATTAAACAATTAAATTCTAAATTCAACGTGTGGTATCTCGACGATGGGACCTTAGGAGGTAATATAGATGCAGTGAAAAAGGATCTAAATTTTTTAATAGAAGAGTTTGGAAAAATAGGTTTATCTTTAAATTTTTCCAAATGCGAACTTTTTCTTGCCGGTTCGACGAAAAATAACATAAGCACTATTTCCGCTTTTACAGATTTGGCCCCCAATCTAAAAATTGTTAATAAAAATAATTTAAACCTCCTTGGGTCTCCCGTCTTTACGTATGTATTGCGTTGTTCCCCCCTTTGGAGACATTCCAGTATTTTAAACAATTTAGACAATATTATTCGGCAAACATTAACTTCCACCTTAAATATTTCTTTAGATGACCGATCGTGGACCCAAGCTTCCTTACCGATACGACTAGGTGGCTTGGGGATACGCAAAATTTCCGACGTAGCACTACCTGCCTTTCTGTCCTCAGTCCATAGTACTGTGGACCTCATCGGTAATATAATAAATCCATCACTCAGTGATTTTGAGGTCCCATATTTGACTGAGGCCAGAAATGCCTGGTCTTTGGCTTGCCCGAATGAAAATTTTCCTTTAGATCCAAAGATGCAGAGGCTGTGGGATGGGCCGCTCAGTAAGTCGGTGTATGACAATCTCATGTCATCTTGCACCGGCGAAACTGACCGTGCTCGCCTCCTAGCTGTTTCTAACTGGGAGTCTGGTCTGTGGCTTCAGAGTCTGCCCTCGGCGAATCTAGGTACACTCCTGGATGATACTACATTCAGGATTGCTGCCTGCATTCGCCTGGGGGCAGACATCGTAGTCCCACATCGTTGTCGGTGCGGAGATAAAGTTGATAGACTTGGTCATCATGGCTTGTCGTGTTTGAGGAGTGCTGGTAGAACTTCACGACATGCGGCAATCAACGATATCATCCGCCGGTCTCTTGTCACCGTCGGGGTACCTGCTGTTCTTGAACCGAACGGACTGTGCCGCGACGATGGCAAGCGACCAGACGGAATGTCGTTGGTACCTTGGAAGATGGGACGCCCCTTAGTATGGGACGCAACTTGTGTCGATACGTTAGCGGCTTCCCATCTTCCAAATACAGCCGTCACTGCCGGAGGAGCTGCCACACTTCAAGAAACCCTGAAACGCCGCAAATATGCATCCATCGGTGACGGATACATATTTGTGGCTTTTGGGGTTGAGACTTTGGGGCCATGGGGACGTGAGGCTCATCAACTTTATCGAGACCTTTCAAGGCGATTGAAAGAAGTCTCGCGTGACCAAAGGGCTGGCCTATATTTAGGGCAACGTATTAGCGTTGCCATACAACGCGGGAATGCGGCCAGCATTTTGGGAACGCTCCCCACCGAGAGCGATCTGGACTACATCTTTTACTTGTAAATATGTATATAATAGTAAACCCCGATTTTGAAACATTCTTCATTGGTGCTCCGCTCCTATTGGTGTTAGCGTGATGATATATAGCCTATAGCCTTCCTCGGTAAATGGGCTGTCTAATACTGAAAGAATTTTTCAAATCAGGCCAGTAGTTCCTGAGATTAGAGCGTTCAAGCAAACAAACTCTTTAGCTTTATGTATTAGTATAGATTGAACGGCTTAAAATGGCTATTTATTTAATTCAATTTTTCTTCATTTTATTAATTATTCAAGTTCCATTAATACAGAATCTCAAACAGAAATAATATATTTGTAATAAATGTAATAACAGCCCACGAATGTCCCACTGCTGGGCTAGGGCCTCTCATTACTGAGGCACGGACAGTATACCCGCCACGCTTGTCCAAGGCGGCTTGGCAAGTTTGACACATCGGTTATCTCGATGTGCAGATTGCATCACGATGTTTTCCTTCACCGTTGTTAGCACGTGGTAATTGTAACAATATGCACATTAGGTCAGAAAACTGCCTAAGTGGTGCATGCGTTCCGGCCAGGATCGAACCCGCGCCCTTTTTTGGGTCTGGGACGCGTGCGTTAGCCATTACGCTACCACGACGTATAGCACGTTTTTACCGTGTTTATCCGTGCAGGAATATATGTGTGTGTGCAGGATAATATGTTTATGATAGCTAAAATATGATACAAATAATTTCGAGTGTAAATTCTCTAAATTACGAGAGAGTAACGATGGTAATGCTTGGTTGTAGACTCAGTTCTGTCAGTGTTCAATTTCAATATGAATTAACAAATGACACGAGAGGCTTATGATAACTAAAATAGGAAACAAAGGCTCTAATTTTAAAGGGCCGGCCCTGCGCGATAGTATACTCACTATTACAACGGTTTACAATTATAATAATAATAACCTAGATACCTTAAAGATGAGTCAAACAGCCAACCGCAACAAACTGACACGTTACACGAAGGTTGATGGAAAAAACCGATATTTGTCATTAGTAATAAAAAAAGGTAATAAATAGTTAATCAATTAAACGCCCATTCATTCACACAACGATCCATTATATGCATTAGAGCAACGTAGAGTAATTGGAAATCATCGATTAGCTATAAACAAGCCCACCCGTGGACAGCAATCAAACATGAGGACACTGCAGACCAATCAAAAAGACACGTGACTTACCTAAAGCGAAGTTCAGTCAATTGTACAAAGCTTCATATCTGAAAAAAACTCATTTTTTGAGATATACTAAGTAAGCTTGTATTTCAAGTAACAAGCCCATAGTAATTTACAAAACATGAAAAATGTTATATAATAATGATTTATTTCTATTAAATACTGTTACAACACTTTTTTAATTATTAATTTCATTTGGACTGTATTTTTAATCATAAAAGAAAACTGCACGTCCATAATGTATAACGATTTTAATAATTATTTATTTAGGTTTACGGCTTGGCAGCTAGGCCTTTAAGCCAGATCTTAGATTACAATATAGTTTCTTCATTTTCTTAAACCTATGTGTAGCACAGCTGAACTGTAGGTTATCAGCTAGTGCCATTCAACGGAGTTCTTGTGACAACTCAAAAGGCCACATTTGACTTTACAGTTCACATTTCTCACAAAACACATAATTACTACTTAAAAACTATCAATATCCTACAACTATTGTTCGTTTTAGATTAATTTTGCACATTTTTAGAAAATAAAAATGCACAGCTTCTTCAAATAAAGTTTTTCTTTCTTTCTTTCTATGTATATTTAACTAATAAAATAGTTGAGATAGATCTATTCAAGTTATGCCTTATGTAATGCTCTGCACCACCTAAACAGCCAGATTAGGTTAAACTATTCCTTAAGTTAGCTTGCCTGGGTGAAGTTGCTTTAAGCGATAAGGCCGCCTATTGTTTTACCATGTATATATCAACCTATAAATGTCCCACTGCTGGGCTTGGGCCTCCCATTATAAGGCGAACGGACAGTGTACCCGCCATGCTTGTCCAAGGCGGCTTGGCAGGTTTGACACATCGGTTATCTCGATATGCAGGTTGCATCACGATGTTTTTCTTCACCGTTGTTAGCACGTGGTAATTGTAACAATATGCACATTAGATCAGAAAACTGACTGAGTGGTGCATGCGTTCCGGCCAGGATCGAACCCGCGCCCTTTGAGTCTGGGACGCGTGCGCTAGCCATTACGCTACCACGACGTATAGCACGTTTTTACCGTGTTTATCCGTGCAGGAACGGAGAAAGAATACAATTTCCTGCGGCCGGGCGGCCTGTCGTAAGAGGCGACTTAACAACCCGCAGCCAGGTGGTAGGGCATTTGCCCGACTGGATGGCTACCACCCCTGGTCTAAAGTATGTCGCCATAACAACCTTGAGTTGTGTTCCGGCATTAGTGACCAGGTTCCAGTCTCCCTTAAGAGAGCAGCAGCGCATTTGTAGCAACTTTGGTGTTGCAAATGTCCATAGGCGATAGTAACCGCTTTCCATCAAGTGGGCCGTTTGCCTGTCTGCTGATGTCCTGCAATAAAAAAAAGACTATATTGTAAACTTACATTTTTTGTAATTGTTTATTGGGTGAGCAATAAAGTATTGTAGATATATCATATTCATTCATTCGGTCTGTGAAGGCAGAACAGGCGATAAAACAACAAACAGCAATAGATCGTCTGTCCGCTGAACTATTCCATTCAATTAAGGGTAAATTGCGTGGGAGACAGGAAATCGCCCGTTCAAATCTCCTTAAGCGGTTAATTTCCATTAACTTCCTTCAGTTACTGTTGATCAACTCATATTCGTAAAGTGTACGATTCAAATATGACTTTCTAATGGACGGTTACTAGGGAAACTACATAATTATCTTTACTAGTGGTCGCCCAGTGGTCGAAATTCGACCATAATTAATTTAAATTATAAGTTTGAACATTATTAAAGTTCTGTTATGTTAAGACTTTACTTCTATAATCACAGATTTCGCCAAGGCTACACTGTTAATTTGACTTTAACAATAAACAAAAGAGTATATATGCATGTATGTGTCAAATACATGGTAGTGCGTGTAATGTTTTTTTTATTGATTTAATGTATTTTATATGTATACTTTAAAAAAAATAATAGTATTCTGCACTCTTTCTCTATATAAACTATAAGTGTGCGAAATTTCATACTCCTCCGTCCGCGAAATTTTCGTAAAAAGGGTTACAAAGTCTTATCTATACTAATATAATAAAGCTGAAGAGTTTGTTTGTTTGCTTAAACGCGCTAATATCAGAAACTACTGGTCTGATTTGAAAAATTCTTTCAGTGTTAGACAGCCCATTTATCGAGGAAGGCTATAGGCTATATATCATCACACTAAGACCAATAGGAGCGGAGCATCAATGAAGAATGTTTCAAAATCGGGTTTTTTTTCCTTTTGAGAGCTTCCGCTGCGTAAACGGTTAAAGTTTCGCAAAATCATGTGTGACAGAAGTTAGCGTTAGCCCAAATTCCACGCGGACGAAGTCGCGGGCAGAAGCTACTGATTAACATACGGCGCACTAGTTGCCAAAGTAAACAAAATTGTGCAAAACTTTGGATGTTATGAAAAAATTATAAACTGAAAAGAAATTTAACTCTATTTTACACTAGTGGGCGTGGTAGACGTTGTCCTGCCCTGAAAAAATAAAAATCTCGAGCCTAATAGCAGCGTTACCTACCAGGTTCAATTGGTAGGTTTAAATCAACCACACATTTTATCCGTGCAGGAACGGAGAAAGAATACAATTTCCTGCGGCCGGGCGGCCTGTCGTAAGAGGCGACAAAACGACCCACACCCAGGTGGTAGGGCATTTGCCCGACTGGATGGCTACCACCCCTGGTCTAAAGCATGTCGCTATAACAACCTTGAGTTGTGTTCCGGCATTAGTGACCAGGTTCCAGTCTCCCTTAAGAGAGCAGCAGCGCATTTGTAGCACCTTTGGTGTTGCAAATGTCCATAGGCGAAGGTAACCGCTTTCCATCAAGTCGGCCGTCTGCCTGTCTGCTGAACTCTTGCAATAAAAAAAAAACAACATTTTATCAAAATCGGTCAAGTCGTTTTTGGGTTCTAGCCAGACTAACAAACAAAAATTGGTTTTTATACATGCATATATAAGAAGAAAAGGATAATATGTATCAAAAGTAGATGTCGCCTCTGCAGCGTAGGCCTCTCCTAATAATCTTCAGATCTCCCTATTTCCAGCTAACTTTTTCCAGATATCTTCTCGAATACTTCCTCCGATATCCTTCATACCCTTTCAGAACGTTCATAGTACACGGATACTTGGCCGATTGTATAATATCTTGATAGCAAAATGTTACGAACACATAATAATGTCAGATCTAGTCAATCCAATGACCTTCCTCGATATGTTTTTGCTAAAAATAAATACGTTACATCAATCACAAGCAATGCGCCTGTCAATAATTCATTCAGGGGTTGGATTTAATATGATAGATCATTCAGATCTAGGTCAAATGAGCAGGTATTTCTAGATCAAATTTGTTTTAACATTGTTGCAATGGCGAGATGTGTTTGTACTGCGTTATCTTTATATATATATATATATATATATATATATATATATATATATATATATATATATATATATATATATATATATATGTAAAATTCTTCAGTTTGTCTGCATGTCACTCTGAACGCCTTTTAAACGGTTGGACAAATTTAGATGACATTTTCTTAAAGTAAAGTGGGTCCAGGGATGGTTTAGATTCACAATTGGACCCGATAGATGCCGCTGTATTCGGATTCTCTACTGGGTCCGTAGTTAGAGTTGGGTAGGACATGATTTTAATATGAGTTTGTAAGAGTAACAGGAAATTTGGCACTGAACTAGTACAATGTGCCACTTCAATTAAGGCTGGAAGATTTGTATGGCTTGGACATTTAAAGCGATGAGGCCGCTGAGGCGGTGAGCGTCATTCCCTCATTTGTCCCGTACAAAACTTCTAGTTCGGAAATGTTCGTTAAGAATCGGCTGTAATCGGCCTCGGTCACCTCATTTTATTAGCAATCGTACATGTCATGTTGTCCCTCTTTGTCATGTGAATATCCGTAGAGGCGTTATTGTACTGTTGTCCTCGTTCCGTCCTTATTCTAACATTTGACACGCCAGTAGTAGCGGGACAAAATTTTTAAATTGTGAGCCGTATCGGTACAAATCTATTTTGTATCGGACAAATGTACTGCCCCACACATCACTAGCCCGTAGTGACATTATAATTTTTTAAACGGTGAATCTTCCGAACGCATCATTGTACGTGGTTACGGATAATGATATGCATAGGGGATTAACTTGACGTTTCAAACGGCTTATAAATTTTATTATTGTTTAAAATTATAATTATTTCTCGAACCACATTTCTGGTGGAGTTGAAACATTAGGTCCGTGGGGTCCGTCGGCAAAGAGTTTCTTCAAATAAGCATCGCCATACAGCGCGGCAATGCAGCCAGCCTTCTGGGCACGCTCCCATCTGGCAGCGATTTGTTACACAGTCTATAATCGCTTGTACTGTATATTAAATAATAAGATAGTTTAGTTTATAATTTTATTTTAAAAGCAATTAAAAACTAATTATTTCTACAAGAGAATTTTAAAATTGATAGCAAGGTATTTAAACATAGGCTTTTATGTATGTACAGCATTGTTTCAGAATATATTTTAAGTGGTTTTAATAAACCCCATTGTAAACAAAATTCTTCAAACACGAGAAACATACGTATTTATATCGATACGCTGCAGAGATAGCAAAACATCATAAACATTCCAGACGGCGTTATGACTGTACCCCGAAATAGGCTCACGAGTGGTTTTTGATAGATTTCTCCAATAAAACAGTTGTAAAAGTTTTCCTTGCAAATACGTTGCGAATTTCATGTGTGGCACGTGTGAACGGTGCTGGCGCCAGGCTCAAAGAATCATCAGTGAGGGGCCATCCACGAATCACGTTGCACGAATTTCATGATTTTTTGCCCTCGCCCTTCTCACAGCTGGACACATTAGACTTGGAGTTTTTGGCGGGAATTGAAAGGAGATGTTGTGCTGTGCAGTTTTATTTTCTAGAAATGTGTAAAATGACTCTAAAATGAACAATAGTTGTAAGATATTGATAGTTTTTGAGTAGTAATTATGTGTTTCGTGAGAAATGTGAACTGTAAAGTCAAATGTGGCCTTTTGAGTTGTCACAAGAATTCCATTGAATGGCACCAGCTGATAATCTATAGTTCAGCTGTGCTATACATAGGTTTAAGAAACTGAAGAAACTACATTGAATCTAAGATCTGGATTAAAGGCCTAGCTGCCAAGCCATAAACCTAAATAAATAAATAAATTACTGAGACTCCTACCTCCCTAGTGTGACATCAGATATTCTGCAATTTTACATCGAAAAAGTATCATTATATTAAATACGTGAAACAAAAACTTTGAATCCATTTTTACGAAAATTGCGCGAGCGGAAGAGTATGAAATTTCGCACACTTATTGTTTATATAGAGAAGGAGTGTAGAATGCAAATATTATTTAAAAATTATGCATAAAAAAAATATTTAATTAATAAAAAAAAACATTACACACACTACCATGTATTTGACACACACACGCATATATACTTTTTTGTTTAATGTTAAAGTCAAATTAACAGTAGCCTTGGCGAAATCTGTGATTATAGAAGTATAGTCTTTGACAACAGAACCTTAATAATGTTCGAACTTATAATTAAATTAATTATTATGGTCGAATTTGCACCACTAGTTAAATTAAAACAGCAGTTTCGTAATTAGTTTTGTTACTATTAAAATTATTTTTATTCAACACTATGTTCATGCAGATAGAGTTGAAAGTATTTTGAATTTTTAACCGACTTCAAAAAAAGGAGGAGGTTCTCAATTCGTGGGATCTTTTTTTGTTTTTTTTAATGTATGTTCATCGATTACACCGAGATTTATGATCCGATTTACGTGATTCTTTTTTTGTTCGACGCGAAATAGTTGCCATTTGGCCCCCTAAAAATTTAACATAGTTTGGCCCAGTAGTTTTTATTTTACGAACATTTTTTTGATCCCGTTATTTCGTTAAAAGTTTTAAATTTCGTAACGTCACGCGTTACGAAATTTAGGATCTCTTCCACCACTTCCTCGATAACACGTGTGATGTAATTTAAGGATGGCTCTTAATGCATAACTTGCGACGCATTGTGTCCAAAATTACGTTATTCATCGCGAAGCTGGCAAACAGGCAGACGCCGGCTGACGGAAAGTGGTAGGGGATTTCACTTGGATAGTCTGTGTTTACGTGGTGTCGTACCGATCGAGCCGCCCTAAGAGCTATAATCAAGACATGATTCCAGCATGGCTCTGCCACGTCAATCGCTATTAATATTATAAATGCAAAAGTAAATCTGTCTGTCTGTTCCGTTTTCGCGGAATATATATACATATTTTTTCGATGCCGAAG
Organism: Dendrolimus kikuchii; assembly: GCA_019925095.2. Taxonomy (NCBI): domain Eukaryota; kingdom Metazoa; phylum Arthropoda; class Insecta; order Lepidoptera; family Lasiocampidae; genus Dendrolimus; species Dendrolimus kikuchii. Next base: position 19,819,771 of record CM034408.1, read on the forward strand.
ATGAACATAGGATACTTTTTATCCCGAAAAGTGGATGGATGCAGAAATCGTGGAAGGCCACGACACACCTTCCATGATCAAATCGATCGTGTACTAGCAGAAGGTGATGTCAGGAGCCTTAAGAACAAACGAGCGTGCATGACAAGAGCTATGAATGTCAAAGAAGCAAGTGAGGTGTGTAAGAATAAGCCTGAATGGCGCTCTGTTGTCCGTGCCTACCCCGCAAGGGAACTGGCGTGAAGTTATGTATGTATGTATGTATGTATAAAAATATATTTGTCTCTCTGTTTGTTATCCTTTTATAGAAAGACTTATTGGACCAATTTGACTGAAATTGGGTACATATGTGATTTTAATAACGAGGGTGGCCAAGGGATTCTTTCATCCCGGATAATGGGTGTCTGCGATAAACAGAACTTTTTCAATCATTACAACCTCATTTTATTCTACATAATATTATTATACATCACACCTGTCACTCGCCTTACAAACGTCTAACATAAATATTACATCCAAATACTATTATAAATCTAATTACATAAAAAGCTGTAAAAACATTAAAAAAAAAAAAATTGCAGGAGATCAGCAGACAGGCAGTCGTCGGCCCACTGGATGGAAAGCGGTTACCATCGCCTATGGACATTTGCAACACCAAAGGTGCTACAAATGCACTGCTGCTCTCTTAAGGGAGACTGGAACCTGGCCACTAATGCCGGAACACAACTCAAGGTTGTTATGGCGACATACTTTAGACCAGGGGTGGTAGCCATCCAGTCGGGCAAATGCCCTACCATCTGGCGAATATACATCTGAAATCGACACAGACTTTTAAATTTAATATATTAACAAAACAATGGGATAGATTTATGAAATGGTTATCCCGAAAACTGGGATAGGTTTTGTGATTTTTGTCTATTTTGTCCATTTCGTCCACTTCGTCATTTATGTAGTTTACAGATAGACGGGGATGGAATAGTTTGCGATGTTAAATAAAGTAAACCTTCCGCGGGAAATAGATAAAAATTAATAATACAATGTAATCTGTACCACCTGCTCTTTAAACACCTACGCACTAGAGATTGAAACTCTAGTATTTAAAATATATACCGTTATGCTCTCATTTCTCATGTAATACGACTAGTGTTAATCTAAATATACAATTCTTACACTAATTTAAAACATACAATTAAATATTAAAAATAAAATAACTTACAAATAGATTAAAATAACAAACAATATATAAGTCCCAAATCTCCGTCCGCTGAGAACGTTCCCAAAACGCTGGTCACATTTCCCCGCTGTATGGCAACGCTAATACGCTGCCCCAAATACCGGCCAGCCCTTTCGTCACGTGAGACATGTACTAAACGAGTTTTTAGGTCTTGATAGAGTCGATGAGCTTCGGGACCCCATGGGCCTGGTTCTATTTTCTATCCTAAGCTGTACAATGTACATATATATAGTCTAGTTTTTTTAATTTTATTAGTTTACTAGCTGTCCCGGCAGACGTTGTTCTGCCCTGAAGAAATAAAATTTAGAACCCGATTGCAGCGCCACCTACCGGGTCCAATTGTGAATCTAAACCATCCTCGAATCCACTTGAACACACACAAAAAAAATTCATTCAAATCCGTCCAGCCGTTTAGGAGAAGTTCACTGTCAACACACGTACAGAAGAATTATATATAATAAAGATATTCATGTATTATAAATATTCTTAAAAAATTTAGATAGGAAATAGAAGTAGAGATATAATTATTTATTAGGATGTCTTCTTCCACCCAACGAGGGTCCAACGAGGAGAGACGATGGCAGCTGGAGGGTCCGAACCAACGTCGAAATTGAACACCTCGTGGTCGAGCCTCACATGCTAGGAGAGATAAAATCTCACCGCCTCCGTTGGCTCGGTCACATAGAACAGATGGGAGAGGATCGAAGCGTGAAGAGAGCCTATTTCTGACGATCGGATGGGCGACGTTCGGTCGGTCGCCCCAAGTACCTTTGGAGGGACAGAGTGGAGGCTGACCTGTGTGAGCTTTAAGCCCATAACTGGCAAGAAATAGCACAGAACAGAAATAGTTGGCGTGTTCTTGTTTCGGAGGCCAAGAAACATTTTGGGTCGCTGAGCCAACGGAGTTAGTTAGTTAGGATTTCTTGGCCTTTTAGCTACAACGGAGCCCTGCAAATAATATGCCTACACGACGACCATGTATATCAAAGCTATTTTGTCCAGAAACTACTAGATGAATATGGATAAAATTCAATAGAAACATATATTTTATCCGTGCAGGAACGGAGAAAGAATACAATTTCCTGCGGCCGGGCGGCCTGTCGTAAGAGGCGACTTAACAACCCACAGCCAGGTAGGCCATTTGCCCGACTGGATGGCTACCACCCCTGGTCTAAAGTATGTCGCCATAACAACCTTGAGTTGTGTTCCGGCATTAGTGACCAGGTTCCAGTCTCCCTTCGTGCGGGCGACCGGCGGGGAAACCGGACCCGCCCGCACATAAAGGCCGGAGAGGAGGGACGCGCCCCGATCCGCGCGCCCCGTCTCACCTCGCGGTGAGGTAGAGGAGCCGGAGAGATCCAGATCTCCGGCTACCAAATGGTGAGGCCAGCCCGCAAAGGGGCCGGCCGCCGTCCGCCCGGGCTGCTGGTGAATGCGCGAGCGAGCCCACAGCCCGGACAAAGGACGCTTGGGATCGGACAGGGGTTTTAGTGGGTATCCCTAACCGCGGCGTGGCAATAGCATCTCACATCTCCCCCTCACGTGGCCTACGGTCCTCAAACGGATTTCCCCTGTATAAAAAAAAAAAGGTTCTAGTCTCCCTTAAAGAGAGCAGCAGCGCATTTGCAGCAACTTTGGTGTTGCAAATGTCCATAGGCGATGGTAACCGCTTTCCATCAAGTGGGCCGTCTGTCTGTCTGCTGATCTCCTGCAATAAAAATTTAAAAAAAATCTAGATTATTATGTCTTTACAGAATAATAAATTAGGAATTCACTAATAATAAACTTTGCCCATTTCTAAAAATAATAGTGTTTCTATTTAAAGTAGTTATCTGAGCGAATGGGTGGTCGTGCACAATATACTATTCATTCCTTAGCAGTCCGTCTGATAAACAGCTAATGTTAATTTCCATCAAATATGGTCAAACGGGTCATTATAACTCATAACGCTCGCAAAATTGCGAATTGTTAAGCCTTTTAAGCACGACATACAATTATATTAATCATGCGTACTTTATATTTCGTTTAAAATAATAATGGAATCCATCAAAAGTTTTAATAGATAAGCTGAACAATTTGCTAGATTTATATGCTGTACTAGCTGATACCCGCCCGCTTCGCGTGCCGTAAAATTCTTTCTTAGCTGACCTCTACTTGTCGAAAGGAAGGTCCATGCAAATTTCAAGTCTATAGGTATTATAGTTCCTGGGATATCGCGATGAGTCACTATATATGTGGATTTCAATTAACCCATATTAATTTGTATATATTATATATATAAACAGCAAATATAGTAACCCATTATTATAAAACCACAATAATAATAACTGACTTTTTCTTGAGTTGTTAAATAATTACTGAATTTGTTGTAGTCTTTATATAATTACATACTTAGTTCAATATATACCTAAAATATATGTAAATATTTTAATTACACCACCTTTTTCTCGTAACTTAGATTAGAGGGATCGAATAGATAGGTATTGTTACAACTTAGGCTCCGACAAAGACAAATTTCACGTACAGATCTGTAAAAGCACATTTTATTACCTGTCGGCATTTGAACTAGTTATAATCGTTTTATGATCGTCTTCTTTCGTTTACTTATTTTTTGGCATACATACATACATACATAACTTCACGCCAGTTCCCTTGCGGGGTAGGCACGAACAACAGAGTGCCATTTAGGCTTATTCTTACACACCTCACTTGCCTCTTTGACATTCATAACTCTTGTCATGCAAGCTCGTCTGTTCTTAAGGCTCCTGACATCACCTTCTGCTAGTACACGATCAATTTGATCATGGAAGGTGTGTCGTGGCCTTCCACGACTTCTGCATCCGTCCACTTTTGCATTGTATATCTGTTTATTCATTCTTTCATCATGCATTGTTTCTACATGCCCGAACCACCGGAGCATTCCTTTCCTTACCTTCACCCCGACACTCTCTTTCAGACCAACTCTCTTTCTTACTTCGGCATTACGAACGCGGTCCGCGAGCGTCACTCCGCAGATTTTGCGCAGTGCTCGCATCTCGACCGCATTTACTCTACTTTCATGCTCTTTCTTCCATACCCAACTCTCGCTTCCATACGCGAGCGTAGGTACCAGCACCGCGTTGTGTACGGCGAGCTGGGTCTTCTGGCTGAGGTTCTTAGCGCCTAGAAGTTTACCTAACGCTCCATTTAAACTATTCCCCAAATTCACTCTTCTTTCTATATCAGCGGTGTACCTTCCATCCCTGCTAAAAGCACATCCAAGATATACAAACTCATTCACTTGCTCCAGCATAACATCATCGACCATTATCCTTGCATTCGTTCTGGTTTCTTCTCTTTCAAACACCATAACCTTTGTTTTCTTCGCATTCAAATGTAAGCCTCTCGCCTAACAGTCATCTTTCATCATTGTGACTAGTGTTTGCAGTTCTGATGGCGATTCGGCTAAAAGCACGGCATCATCCGCATAAAGCAAGGTGCTTACAACTAGATCACTCATCCGCACCCCAACATCCATCAATCTTATTCTCTGGAGACAATCGTCCAGATATAGGATGAACAGCAAAGCCGACAGCACGCAGCCCTGGCGGACGCCAATATTGACATCAAACCAGGGCGACAGGCTGCCTTCCACTCGCACGCATGCCATACAGCCCTCGTAAGTGGACTGCACAGCACGCATCAATTGGCCATTAATCCCATATCCGGGCAATATGTCCCAGAGGTCCTTCCGCACAACCCTGTCAAATGCTTTCTCTAGATCCACAAAACCGCAGAAAACCTTCCGGCCCATAGCCAGCTGCTTCTCTACGATATTGCGGAGAGAGAAAACTTGATCCATACATCCCCTTCCATTTCTGAAACCACCTTGTGCATCCCACAGTAATCCATCGGATACAACTCTCATTCTCTTTTCAATAATCTACATTTCATTTTCAATAATCTCTATTTTTGGCATACGTTTCTAGTTATTGTGGAGAACAGCCTATTGTCCTACTGTACTCGTTTACGCCCGTCAGGAGCATCATTAGCCATGTGTTGCGGATTATAAGTACAAGCTAATTGTAGGAAATTATGTCGACGTTGCCGGGCGGGCACATTTGCATTTGTGAAGTATAAAACGATGGCCTGATTGAGAGAGGGTCCAGTTGAGCTATAACTACGATCAAGGCGTGACGTGTGTACATTCGGGAATCTAATAGTAACGGACTTTGCGCGTTTTATTGAATTGCGACCTTCTGCATTACGTTTGGATTTGTTGCGTTCGGTTATATTTGTACCTGTGTTATACGTGTTTGTAGAGTTCTAATAAACTCTATAATTATTCTAACGGCATTTTAATTAGAGTCCCGCAAACTCGTAACAATATAAAAATTTATAGATAATAATTTTATTGTTTACCATGATTTACGAAAAAAAAAGTTTGAAAGAGACTATATCTATTATACCTATATAGAGAAATAAATTATTCAGCAATATGTTACACCAATTAGGTGAGTTTTTCTATAATTTAAGTAGTAACGTTTGGCTACGGCAAGAATAAAAACATTTTAAAACTAGCTGATGCCCACGACTTCGCCCGCGTAGTGCGGTTTTGTAACTATCCCATGGGAACTTTAATTTTTCGGGATCAAAAGTATCCTATATGTTAACCAGAGATATAAGCTACCACCATACAAAATTTCATTTAAATCGGTCCAGTCGTTTCGGAGATTAACCCGTACAAACAGACAAACAGAAAAATAACAATTTGAAAAACATCTCAATTAGTTCTATTTCACTTCTAAAAACCGAGTCAGGGGTATGTATCCCCTGACTCGGTTTTTAGCATTTTTTTTTCATTGTACAGAAATTCGACCTCTACAGTTTTGTTATTTGTATGTATAAACTGACATTACCAATCAGAACACTTAGGTTAACCCGCTTTCTGATTTGTCGCTTTGTGATGTGTAGCTCCCGCACGTATACGCTCGTATAAATACAGGCGCTAGGTAAGCTTTCGATACCGCACCACTGCTGCGCCGACAAATCAGAAAGCGGCCTTAATAACCGATGTCAGTTTTAGTCAACAATGCAGTCAAACTGGCCAAACAGGTCAACCAACTGCCAATAGAAAAGTATAAATTCGACCTTCCACCAAGGCGAGATGCAAATACGCTGAATAAAATACAATGTTCACCCCTAATTTGTAAACAGTTGAATGACTCACAGTGGAAGTTGGCTACCATGCGTATGCGCACTATGGAATTAAATAAAGTCATAATTGCTACCTCGGTTGGCACTCGCTCATTCGATGATTTCATAATAGTTTTTATCTTTAAACACCTTTACTTTTAAGAAAGTAACAAATCGCAGTATAATTAAATTCAAAATATACTAATAATTATAATACATTTTACGTACATCTTATTATAAATAATATATGGGTCAAGTCATTCTCCTCTGGGAACGTTCCCAAAATGCCAATATGACAAGTTGATACTGTTAATAAAAGTCTATAGAGATTATTTTAACAAGCGGTTAAATTGAAATGTTGATCAACACTATAATACCCTATTTCAACTACTAGGATATGCCCGCGACTTCGTCCACGCTTGACTCGGATTTCCCGCGGGATTTCCTGGACACAAAGTATCGCAGCATTAGAAAAAAAATTATCGCGGGTGTTTTATTGGAAACTGTCGGAATGAGTTAATTTTTATGCACCCGAACAAATTCGAACTGTTCCCGGGAATATTCCTGGAGGATTCCCGGGATAGAACGTAGCGCAGAGTTTAAGTCTAAGAATTAGCTGTCGAACAGTGAAAACCGCATCGAAATCGGCCCCGTAATTTTTATGTGAATCACGAACAAAAAAAAACAAACAGATGAAACGACAAACAGATAAGAAATCTAAAAAAAAATGATTTGTGTTCTCTATCGTTTATATAGTCTATTCCAGTTGCTTTTTTTTAAATCGCTGTAATGTACAGACACGGCATGTTAAAATTTTTATAATATTATTGTTGGAATCTCCAACAAACAGTTTTTATTTATTTCGTCTGGCATACTACTGGCCACCGAATATACTAAATGTTTGAATTTAGAGCATAGATTTTCTTTTGTTTTTTTTATCTGTATACTTTTCCCTCCATTAATATTAAAATCGTCATTGTATTACGGAGTTTTTGGCGAGAACTGAAAGGAGACGTTGTGCTGTGCCGTTTTATTTTCTAAAATGTGTAAAATTTCTCTGAAATGAACAATAGTTGTAGGATATTGATAGTTTTTGAGTAGTAATTATGTGTTTTGTGAGAAATATGAACTGTATAGTCAAATGTGGCCTTTTGAGTTTTCACAAGAACTCCTTTGAATGGCGTTAGTTTTAGCCTACAATACAACTGCGCGACTATTATACGAAGACTTAAACATCAGAATTGGCTGTATGGACTAGATTCCTTTGCCTGCCTTTGTGGCGAATACAACTACTACTACTACGTCATTGTATTACGCACGTGTAGTTTTCATTTATAATTAAAATATTTACAGTCCACAAAGAATTAACATTTAAAGAAGTGTTTAACAATTACAGATTATCATCTGAGGAGTCGATTTACGGCCGAGCATGTTTCTAAAAAAAGTTTGTCTTTAGCAGCAACTCGCTACTTTGCTTACTTCAATTGTATATCAAGGATTATACTAGAAAGGTCCTCGTTTTATACAATAGTTGGCACATTCAAGAGGAAAATTGAAACAACAGTTACGCCCAAAATGGTACGCTTGCTGGTTTTAATTAATTACAGAAAACGAAGAAGTTTTGTATAATTTTTATAATTTCAACACATATATTAAATTGATGTATTTCGTAGAAAAATCATATATGTTGTGTAAGAGAATGCAGAGCCATAACGTTGTATTATAAATTTGGAGGGCTTTTCTTTAAATAATGTTTTTTAGTTTAAGTAAAACTAAGTTACAAGTTAAACTATCCTTTAAATAATAATTAAGTATATACAGTTGATTAAAATAAAAAAATTGTGCGCCTCGACAAACCCGACAGAAGTGACAACTTAAACTAATCTAAGTTGAAGTATTTAAGAAGCTTAGGTTATTACTTAAATTGTATATATATTAATATGATAATGTAAAGAAATGTTATTTATTAATAAAATCTTTTATTAATTATAAAATATATTATTTTATTCTTAGTTACAATTCTTGAATATGTACATTAGAAGAAATACGGCTAGCGCTGTGGGTTAGAGTGAGAGAGGAGGAGCTTCAACAAGAACCTTTTTCATAGGGTCTTCTATATTTAAATTACATTATAATATAGTAACGTCTTAGTGTCGGTTGTTATTAGGTATCTAAGTATCCGCTATGCGTGTATGATTGTCTAGAATAAAACTCTGCTGGTATTCACAATATGTGCCGTATTATTTCCCGGTCCATAACCAACAGGTTATGGGCCCAGAACGGATCACGCGCAGACAATAAATACGCATAAAGAAAGCCAAAATATAATATTTGAAGTTTCGCGTCGAAATTACTACGCACGAAACAATGGCTAGCGGCAGTGGAGTCTCGTCAATTCCTGTGGAAAAACTGAGTGGTATCAATGACTACCACAACTGGAAGTTTGCGATGCGCATGGTACTCATCCATGAGGATTTATGGGAGTGTGTGCAGTCGAAGGAAGTGAAGGACGAGAAGAAGGACCTAAAAGCTCTTGCTAAGATTTGCTTGTCGGTACATAGCTCGGTATATAGCCATGTACGCAACGCAAAGACCGCACATGAAGCTTGGAATAATTTAGAACAAGCTTTCCAAGGCAAAGGATTGTGCAAAAGGCTGAGCTTATTGAGAAGTCTCTTTAGTATAAAGAGGAATGAGCACGATTGCATGGACGTATATTTGTCCAAAGTCACCGAAGTTGTGCAACAGCTGGACGAAATCGGATCACCTTTGGAGGATGATTTTGTAGCAGTCATCATATTAAGCGGGTTGCCATCCGATTATGACCCCTTAATAATGACATTAGAAAATAACAACATGAAGTTGTCAAGCGAGCTGGTGAAGTCGAGGTTGCTGCAAGAAGAACAACGTCGCGCAGGCAGTAGTGAAACGGTGACGGCTATGGTTGCTAAGAAAACGGTTGTTTGTTATAAATGTCATAAGAGTGGACACGTGCAGAAAAATTGCCCACAAAATGTCTCTAAACAACAACATAAAAATAAGAAAGCGTTCCAAGGAAAGCCTACAAGCAAAGGCATGTTGACGGCAATGTCAGTAGCTTTGAATAGTAATACCTGGTACGTGGACTCGGGAGCAACGTCACACATGACAAATAACAAAGATTTGTACATAAGTTTCCTGCCTATTGAACCAGTGCCAGTGAATGTGGCAAACGGTGATAAACTTTCGGCAATCGGTGTTGGTAAAGTAAAAGTTAATTTAAAAACTGGTGAAAAGACGATAAGTCATGTATTTTATGTACCTAGTTTAGTAGGAAGTCTGTTGTCCGTGAGTGCATTAACTAAGAAAGGTTTTAATGTTAAATTTAATAAGAAAGGCTGTATAATTCTTAGTGGTAGAACGGTCATAGCTACGGCTACCCATGTAAATAATGTCTATCAGCTTGATGTTTGTAATAATTTTACATGTAATGCTGCAACGGAAAGAGTCGTGCCTAAAGTTTCTGTTTTAGACACTCTATTGACTTCGCAGGTGATTGAAGTTGCGCAGTCGGATGCGTGCTCAAGCGATGCAAGTCAAGCATCATTGGCCGCTGACTCTGAGGCAAACGCACCTAGTGAGAAGACTTCGCGGGAAACGTGGCATAGACGACTTGCTCATCTCAATGCCAGAAGCATGTACATCATGAAGAATGGGATGGTAACGGGCATTAATTATGACGAAGGTTCCTACCTACCATGTGAGTCATGTGTACTGGGTAAGCAATGTCGATTACCTTTTCCTAAAAAGTCAAAACGTCGATCTAAGGAAATATTAGGCTTGGTGCATACAGACTTATGTGGGCCTATGCCACAAGCGTCTTTTGGAGGTTCTAGATATTTTTTAACTTTTATAGACGATTTTTCTCGGAAGATTTTTTGTTATTTTTTAAAAGGGAAGGATGAAGTTTTTACCTATTTTAAAACTTTTAAATCCTTGGTTGAAAACCAAACGGGCAAAACAATTAAGGTTCTAAGGAGCGATAATGGAACTGAATATGTTAATAAACAGTTTCAGAATTTTTTGAAGGAGCATGGGATAAAGCATGAAACTACTATTCCATATTCTCCTGAACAGAATGGGGTCAGTGAAAGAGCTAATAGGACAATTGTTGAAAAAGCCCGGTGTATGCTGCAGGATGCAGGTTTGGATAACCGCTTCTGGGCGGAGGCTGTCCAAACTGCAGTTTACATAAAGAATAGGTCGCCTACAAAGGCAGTGATGGGATCAACACCAGAAGAAAAGTGGACTAACGAAAAGGTTGATGTAAGTCATTTTCGGGTGTTTGGTTGTGTGGCCTATGCTTTAGTGCATAACACAAAAAAGTTCGATCCCAAATCCAAAAGGTATATTTTTGTTGGATACTGCGAGGAAAGCAAAGGATATAGGTTGATGGATCCGGAAAATCTACCTACTTGTATAAAGGCTAGAAATGTAAACTTTTTCGAAAATAAATTTATTTCGAAAAATAATGTTACAGATGTGTCAAATACGTCATGTAATGAATTATTGACACCAAATATTATGAACATTATTTCTAATTCGGAAGTAAATAATATAAATGAAAATGAGAATGGGAGTGACCAGGTTGTCGTCAGGTCAGATGAGCGAGGACATGAATCGTTTGAGCCTGATGCAACTGTGAGCTCGATCGTAAGTTGCGATGATTCTTCGGATGAAACATATGTTCCAGAGTCATCTTCTTTAGACGATACGGATTCTTCAAACTTCGTGAGCTTGAATAATACCACTGAATTGGCGAATATGGCGATGGCATTATGCTGTGATAATGACGAGCCATTGACAGTGGAACAAGCATTGAATGGTAAGGATGCTGGTCGTTGGCGAGAAGCAATGCAGGAAGAATATGATTCTTTTGCAAAGAACAATTGTTGGACGTTGACAGATCTGAAAGATGGACAAAAACCGGTAAGATCCAAATGGGTTTTTAAGATTAAACGTGGTCTTAACGGAAATATATTAAAATATAAGGCGCGTTTAGTAGCGAAAGGTTTCACGCAAAAATATGGTATCGATTACCAGGAAACTTTTGCACCAGTTGTACGTCATTCGACAATTAGGATGTTGTTTGCCATTGCAGCCATAAAAGACCTTGACATTGACCAAATGGATGTCAAGACAGCATTCTTGAACGGAGATTTGAAAGAGAATGTTATAATGGAACAACCAGAAGGATTTGTTTTAAAGGGGGAGAATAAACACAAAGTTTATAAGTTAAACAAATCCATTTATGGTTTGAAACAAGCTGCAAAATGTTGGTACGATAAAATTAATACCGTATTAACAGCAAAAATGGGTTTTAAAAGGTCTAGTGTGGAGCCCTGCGTATACTTTAGAAATCTACAAGGTAGATTATCTATTTTAGCCCTTTATGTTGATGACATACTTTTATTTACTTCTTCAGATGCTGATAAACATGACATAAAGAAGCGTTTAAATGAAGAATTTGAAATAAAAGATTTAGGTCAGGTACATGAATTTTTGGGAATGCGAGTTTGCAGGCAGAAGAATAAAATCACACTCGACCAGGCTAGCTTTATAACTAGGATCTTAAACAGATTTAAGATGGCTGACTGCAAATCTGTTTCGACTCCAATGGAGGTTGGCTTGAAGCTTACCAAAGCTGAAGCAAAGCTTGAAAATTGTGAGTACAGAAATCTTATTGGCTGTTTAATGTATGTCGCTGTGTGTACTAGACCCGACATAGCGCATGCGGTTGGTTTCTTAAGTCAATTTAATGACTGTTATTCAGATATCCACTGGAAGGCAGCTAAACATGTTTTAAGATATCTGAAGGGTACTACCAATTATTGTTTGGTGTACGACAAAGGTAACTTTGAAGTATGTGGTTATGTAGACGCGGACTGGGCGTCATGTGAAGTAGACCGGAAGTCATACACTGGCTATGTGTATAAAATCGGGAATTCAGTCATCAGCTGGGAAAGTCGTAAGCAGAAAACCGTCGCATTGTCTAGTACTGAGGCCGAATACATGGCTCTTTCCGATGCATGCAAAGAGGGTTTATTTATACGCACTTTTCTACAGGAATGTTTAAATTTAGATTGTGTTATTAACTTATTTAATGATAACCAGTCTGCACAAAAGCTGAGTAAGAATTCGATGTTGCATTCGCGAACTAAACACATTGATGTCAGACACCATTTTATTCGTGACATTGTTAATAAAAAATTGATTAATATTAAGTTTATGTCAACTGATAAAATGTTAGCGGATATTCTGACAAAGCCTTTACCGCGAGTAAAGTTTTCAATGTTTTTAGGTCAGTTTAATTTGAGAGGATATTATTTACGCGAATGACAACATTTTTTAGGAGGTCTATGTTTAGTTTTTATTGTATATATAGTTATGTAATGCCACATACGTGTTTATTGTTTCTTGTAGGGTTATAACATGAACTATGTATAATTATGTTTTGATTTGGAGAATAGTTCATACAATACTATGTTGAAATGATTTCAGTTTAAGGGGAAGTGTTGAAATAAACCTCGTCATTTCAACAAGAACCTTTTTTCATAGGGTCTTCTATATTTAAACTACATTATAATATAGTAACGTCACAGTGTCGGTTGTTATTAGGTATCTAAGTATCCGCTATGCGTGTATGATTGTCTAGAATAAAAACTCTGCTGGTATTCACAATATGTGCCGTATTATTTCCCAATCGCTTTATGTGTTATAATTTAATATTACTCAGATGTTTCAGTTTTTTTTAAATAAAGTATTAGCAACAAAAGTTGTGTGTCTTGGAACGAACCATAAAAAAATACATGCACAAATAAATTCATAACACATTCATAGCACATGTAGTAATTTTAATTCGCAATAAAATGTCTGTACAGATATTAGTACATATTTATAAGTCTGTTAATTACCAATACTAATGTAATAATCCTAAAAAAACTATTCATAATGGCAAATTATTTTTGTATTACACATCATGTTCACGAAGGTTATTAGATGAATATTTATAACCCAAAGATTATCCTGCGCTAAAAGTCAGTGAAATTATTTGTAATAGTAGACTTGGAACGATTCGATAGGTTCATATTGGGTAGTAGGCTCTATGTATAATCCAAAGTTTATATCAGTAGTAGGAACTACGGGGTAGGTACAAGGGATAGTTTAATGCAGGGACTTAAGAGCAACTAAACCACTTGAAAAGGGCTATTATATAGAAATAAAAATATTCATATCCAAATGTTTTTATTCAAACTAGTTCAGTTTGATTATTTTCTGAACTAAAATTTGTTTTTTATCATATTAATATATTAAATGATTTATTTATTAGGAATTAATGGAGATGCAGCTAACAGAATATAGACAAAATTAATAGCTTAATGATGACAATAAAGAGTTATCGATAATATTACTAGCGGCCCGGCGCGGATTCACCCGTGGTCTGTCCCGCTCCCGTGGTATAAAGCGTCATGTTATATAGCCTATGACACTCCCTGTTAACGTAGCTTTCCAACAGTAAAAAAATCGGTTTAGTAGATCCCGAGATTACCCCCTACAACGTCACAAACTTACAAACTTTACCTCTTTATAATATTAGTACAGATAACTCCGACCGAAGCATCTGCTTTAAACGATATTCAGTTTTTTTTACATCCTCTTTGACGATATTTGCAGCACGCATTCTGTCAATTCTATGTCAAACGTCATAAGGTTACATTAAAAAGTTTATATTGTCCAAAGCGCTAAGGTTAGATTAGAAATAGTTTTATATGATGGTTAGGTATTCTTAAATTTTCTAATTATCCTTCACACAACTTACATCTTATCGGTCACGATCATAATATGATATAATATATATTATATATTTATTTTAGGTACTTTATTTCAATACAATTCTGCCGTTGATAAGAAAATATAAAAAACATAGTGTAAAAATATCTCCGAAAATGATTCAAAATACTTCCTTTCAAAATCCATCTCTTTGTCCAACAATATGCTACAATTGGATCCGTAGGAAGTCTAAAACGTAATATAAACTAGTTTAAGAAAACCGGACACACAAACATTACATGTCTGTTTTCTATAGATTTTTTCAATTATTCATATTTCATAAAAAAAAAATCGTAACAAAAGTCCCCAAATTTTGGAAAATAAGTCACACTTCTCACCTGACAACATCAATCAATTCGATAACCTTGAAAATGTCGAAATTAAATTTCACGATTTTACAAAGAAATCATGAGAAAAGTGTTAAGTTTTCCGATTAAATGACATCTCATACTTATCCTTTCCCGTTTTAAAATAGTTCCGACACATTTTAATAGCGCAGACCGGCATAATTTTTTTTTTTGCGAGAGCTCTAACCAGTAAAGTAATCGAAACGACACTAACAGGCGTGGGAAGCCATTGAAGCCAGTGCACCAATTTTGGTGCACTGTTTTTGGGCCGTTTTTGTGCAATTGATGCGTGATCTAGACGTTTATATGATCTAAGGAAAATACTTTATTGTTCACCAAAAATTAAAACTAAGTACAGAAAATGTTGAACAAAGGGCGGCTTTATCGCTAAAAAGCGATCTCTTCCAGACAACCCGTGGCAAGATTATTGCTGATTAGGAGTGGCGATGGTGGTATACATAATTAACTTTTCTTCTAAATACATTATGTAGACATAATGTACAAATTGTTTTTTTCGCCAATAAACTAAAAAAAATCTGTAGAAAGTTAGAGTTTGTGCAAAAAAATATTTAGAAGCTAATTCGACCAACGGATTCCTAAAACATACAACTTTAAGATTTTTTCCATACGTCTGTTAGAGCATCACATGAAAACTAATCTTATACTAATATATGAAGCTGAACAGTTTGTTTGTTTGTTTAAACGCGCTAATATTTTAACAATTTTGCCAAGGCTACACTGCTGATTTGACTTTAACTAAACAAAAAAGTATATATGTGTGTGACAAATACATGGTAGTGTGTGTAATGTTATTTTTTTAATTTAATGTATTTTATATACATAATTAATTAAAAAAATATTAGAATTCTGCCCTCCTTCTCTATATAAACTATAAGTGTGCGAAATTTCATACTTCTCCGTACGCGCAATTTTCGTAAAAAGAACGCGCTAATCTCAGGAACTGCTGGTCTGATTTGAAAAATTCTTTCAGTGTTGGATAGCCCATTTATCGAGGAAGGCTATAGGCTATATCATCACGCTAAGACCAATAGGAGCGGAGCACTAATGAAAAATGTTTCAAAATCGGGGGGTTTGAAAACAAATTCCACGCGGACGGCGTCGCGGGCACAGCTAGTAAACAGATAAAACTCGAAACAGAGCTACGTCAAAACCCGGGTCAACACTTAGGATACTTTCTATCCCTATAAATGACGTCATTTCCGTGGGATAGACTAATCTATATATTAATACGTGAAACAAAAGTTTGTACCCCATTTTACGAAAAGTGCGTGGACGGAAGAGTATGAAATTTCGCACACTTATAGTTTATATAGAGAAGAAGCGACGAATGCTAATAATTTTTAAAAATTATGCATAAAAATACATTAAATCAATAGAAAAAACTTTACACACATACATACATACATATATAACTTCACGCCAGTTCCCTTGCAGGGTAGGCACGAACAACAGAGCGCCATTTAGGCTTATTCTTACACACCTCGCTTGCTTCTTTGACATTCATAACTCTTGTCATGCACGCTCGTCTGTTCTTAAGGCTCCTGACATCACCTTCTGCTTTACACACACTACCATGTATTTAACACACACACGCATATATACCTATATATATATATACTCTTTTGTTTATTTTTAGTCATTCAGTGTAGCCTTGGCGAAATCTGTGATTATATACGTATATTATATAGTCTTTGACAACAAATTATTATGGACGAATTTTGACCACGGGCGACCACTAGTATAGCTAAAAATATGGCGCTGCGATTGCGTTTTTTTTCATTAACAGCAAACACTTTGTACAACAACAACGCGAGCGAAGTTTCGCGTGCACTACTAGTCAACAAATTGTCATTTCATTGTTAATAGAGAATGAGAAAAGTGCCACCTGTTTTAGCGCAGTATACAGGAATAGCACAGAGATAGAGGGCAAAGCTTAGTGACAAACATTTTAACGCAGCATTACGTTTCAACGTCAGTCTACAATTTCGTTTTGTAAATAACTGTAGACTTCTGCAAATTATAATGCTAATTAAAGATAACACATTTACTAGTGCTGGCGGGGAAATATCGCTCGCGTTACCATGGCAACGTGTTGGTTGGTGAATTGTAAAACATAAAAATAATAACTTTATAAAATACTACCTAACCCGGTAAACTTCGTACCACCTCAGAATCAATAAATAAAAAAACTAAATGATAATTGCAGAAAGTTTCAACTTTAGTAAAAAATGTGGTCAAAACTTAACCGGAACGAACATCAAACGTTTGACATTCAAAAACAAAAAAATGAAAAAAAACTTCAATTTTAAATTAAATTTCATTTCTGAACGACTTTTAAATTTAAATTGATTTCTAAACGACGGGACGAACATCAAATGTTTGACAGGTAGGTAGTGTCTAATGGAAAGCAAAATTGTTGTTTTTGCTATATTCCAAGCATTTTTTCATATTTACTCACCTTTTAAACCTTCCCTGGACTTCCACAAATAAATCAAAACCAAAATTAACCAAATCAGTCTAGTCGTTCTTGAGTTTTAGCGAGACTAACGAACAGCAATTGATTTATATATTAGGTTGGGGAAAAAGTTTCTTCGCATTTTATATAAAAATTCAAAAGGTTTTTTTATAAAGTTTATTTACATTTGACTAAAGTATGTAGGTGCCATTTTGTTGGATAACTTTTTGCCATCTTGTAGGTAGGCACGTGATCCCATTGCTATAAAAATTTTGGGGCTTCTGATCAAAAAACTGCTACAAGTGGTTTTGGCAGTCCTCTCGTGATGTTAACCTAACACTGCCTAAGGAATTCTGCAGAGACCGAAACAGGTGAAAATCTGAAGGTACAAAGTCAGGACTATACGGCGGATGCATTAACACTTCCCAGCCAAACTCTCGTAATTTTTGCTGAGTGGCTAAAGATATGTGAGGTCTAGCGTTATCATGGTGAAAAACCACACCCCATTAATTCCGGCCGCTTTCTCTCAACTTTTTGCTTTAAACTCATCAGTTGTTCGCAGTACAGTTCAGAATCGATGGTCCTGCCTGGCGGTAACAGCTCATAATGAATAATGCCCTTCCAATCCCACCATACACACAGCATCACCTTGTTGCGAGTTAACCCGGGTTTCGCCACAGTCTGTGAAGCCTGACCGGCCTTTGACCACGATCTTTTTCGCACGTTCTTGTCGTACGTGATCCACTTTTCATCACCAGTTATCAGCTTCTTCAAAAATGGTTCGGTTTCATTTCGTCGTAATAAAGAATCACAAATGAGTACACGGGTCATTAGTTTTCTTTCAGTGAGCTCATGAGGCACCCAAATATCGGGCTTTTTCGTGTACCCAGCTTTTTTCAAATGCGCCAAAACCGTTTTGTGGTCAATTCCCAGTTCTCCAGCTACTTTGTAACTACTAATAAGCCGATTTTGCTCCACTTTTTAAAAAATGGCATCAATTTTGTCCGTAACAGGGCTACTAGAGCGACGTGCATCTTTGATATCAAAATTTCCGGATTGAAAACGCTTAAAACAAATTTGCGCTACTCTCACAGAAACTGCATGGACCTATCCAGAAACATCACAAATTTTTTTCGCGGCTTCTGTTGCATTTTTACCTTTATTGTAGTAAAATTTTAAAATATATCGAATTTCTACATTAGATTCACTCATTTTAACAATAAGAAAAACAAATGAAAATCACACATTTTCCTAATTTGAATTTGGAGTTGTTTTCTTTAAAATTAAAACTTTTTAATGATACCAAAACCAGCCAGATACAAATGGTATAGCCAAAGAGATCTTATTACAAGTTCATACATACTATATGCGAAAGGACTTTTTCCCCAACCTATTATATATAGATAGATAGTAATTTTTATGTTTCACTTGGTACCGACTTCAAGATGTTGTAGAAAGACGTCGGTTAAATATTTATTTTTTGGTTTTTAGTGTGAAGTCGGTTTTGCTTAAAAATATTTTTTTACTTTTTACTTGCGCAAATATTTGTATAGTTTTAGAAATAATATATTAAGCGCCTGTAGAAATTGTACGCTCGTCAACAAGGGTTGCTCTCGATTTCGGTTTTTCGTGATTCCACTCATCATATCATAACTTGGTGACCATGGGATAGTCTCAGTGGAGTATACACCAACGAATAAAGGTGAAAATTTGAAAATCGCTCCACATCTATAGTAACACGTTTAAAGAGGAAAGATTTGATTGTTTGTTTGTTTGCATTGAATAGGCTCCGAAACTACTGAACCGATTTGAAAAATTCTTTCACTGTTGGCAAGCTACACTATCCCCGGGTGACATAGGCTATACAGTATTTAAAAAAAAATAGGGATTCTTACTAAAACTCCAATAATGTAACTCAAGGTGTAAAAAATTACCTAAAATATTCTTTACATCACGTGTGCTGTGAAAACTATTGATGACAAAATAAAATAATGTACTACGACTTTGCAGAACACATCATTATTTACAAAAAGTGTCGCGACAGTATATGTCTAACTATTATAGTTATGCCACAATAAGTGTTCTTTTATTTTAAAATTTTAATTAATACGCCGCCGCTAGAACAGGCTCTTTATTTGTATCTTTATATTCATCCTTATCAAAATAAATTACTTCATATTCAAGACTGCTTCAATACCTTTATATTACTTTTTGTATTATTCAATTTGGACATTCCATTCGAAAGATATCACGAGTTTAAAAATGTAAATATTAGAAAAAAGTTGCATTGTCGCCGCTCACCCTGCTCGGCTAGCTAAGCAGCACTTTATGCGATGTAGGCGTCACTGGGGTACGGGCCGTACGGGAGGGGAGTCAATGTCAAGAATGTACGGAATCGAATAATTTCAGCTTAAAAATATTTTGAATTCGCTTATTGGGTAATTAAACTTAACAATAAAGTTATTTTTAGATACCCGTGCAAAGCCGGGGCGGGCCCCTAGTCTCTGTATATATTAATACGTGAAGCACAAACTTTGTACACCTTTTTACGAAAATTGCGCGGACAGAGGAGTATGAAATTTCGCACACTTATAGTTTGTATAGAAAAGAAGCGACGAATGCGATTTTTTTTTAATAAGTATAAAAAATACATTAAATCAATTAAAAAAAAATACACACACTACCCTGTATTTGACACACACACACGCATATATACTCTTTTGTTTATTGTTAAAGTCAAATCAGCAGTGTAGCCTTGACGAAATCTGTGATTATAGAAGTACGAGTATAGTCTTTGACATTAATTATTATGGTCGGATGACGACCACGGGCGGCCACTAGTAATATTTAAATTATATATTGAAAAGTATTATAGGTGTTATTATGGAATATATAGTATTGAATATATACCTATACATCCATAGGTCGCTGGTTCATATCCGGCTCGAAGGACCAAAAAGAATATGTTAAACACTTCTTTAAATATGTATTTCTTTGTGGACTGTAAATATTTTAATTATAAATGAAAACTACACGTGCGTAATATATGATGATTTTAATAGCAACGGAGGGAAAAAAATATACAGATAAAAGAAAAAAACTTCGTTCTAAATTCAAATATTTAGCATTGGTGGCCAGTACTATGCCACACTAAAGCAATAAATACTTTTTGTTGGAGATTCCAACAGTTCTTCCATGATATTGTTGTTGTTCAGTTAATTTCCGAACATATAATTTAAGTTTTCTAATGTGGTAATTTTTGTTATAATATGTTTTTTCTACCATGGCAACATTCTCTTCTAAATTACCCTTCTGCTGTTATGTTTATTGTTGTTGTATAAATATTTCATTTAATAAATATAATAAACTTTCCTGATCACGTTTTTAATTATACAGTTGTTTTTGGGGCATTTTATGAATATTGGATTTGCGAAAAAGGAAGTATTGAATAGCTATTAATTTCCTTTCTTCTTATATTACGTGGTACATTATATTCGCGTTAACTTTTTGACTCTTTCCTGTGGGAAACCTTATTGAGACTTTCGTCGGCGTGAATTTTTTGGTGACATAAGTTTTTACGTCATAATTGTTACAAATTACATGTATAGTTATCACATATTGACGCTGGCGCTTTTCTCATAATCTTGCTTTTAAAACACCTGCACACATTTCTATATTCTACACTAAAGGCCACTTGCATAAGGTTGCTTAAATTTATTTAAGAAATACAAAACGTGTTTAACACACTTAAATACAATTAGCGTCTTTCACAACGCAAAATTTGTCGCTAAATATGTTTAAAGAACTGTCAGTACGTTTTGTGTAAAACGTATTTAGGCAGTTTAATATGATTAACTAATTTTATTTAAAGGCGATCGTTATGCAAGCGGCCCTTAATCCTTTGCTGTGCAGGCTGGCTGTGGAATTCATTGCCCGATAACGTAAAGACAGTTATAATCATTCCCCATTTTTTGAAAACTAGTAGTAGGTACGAGAATATTTTCTCACAATACAATAAATATTTAATACCTAATTACATGTAAATTTACTAATCTTAATATATATAAATTACGTGTCACGTTGTTTGTCCGCGATGGAGTCCTAAACTACTTGACCGATTTTAATCAAATTTGCACACCGTGTGCAGTTTGATCCGACTTGAAAGATAGGATAGCTTACAATTGGACCCGGTAGGTGGCGCTGGAATCGGGTTCTAAATTTTATTTCTTCAGGGCAGAACAACGTCTGCCGGGACAGCTAGTTAGTATATATATATATATATTAATATTATGTATTTATTTATTTCCATTATTTTTTTTTCAAATATACTGACATTTTTTATTAAAAAAAAAATAGAAAATATTACTCTTTTATAAAAACGCATAAAAAATAAAATACATATTTGATTTTTTTAAATAAAAAAAAACTTGCAACTCGCCGGTAGCAGGGCCTGGGGTCGAAACTACCAGTGGTTATGGCTCCAGAGACAGGAATCTCCATGCAGGAACGGAAAAGAATACAATTTCCTGCGTTGGGGCGGCCTGTCGTAAGAGGCGACATAACAACCCATAGCCAGGTGGCAGGGCATTTGCCCGACTGGATGGCTACCACCACTGGTCTAAAGGAGATGTTTTCCGCCATCAGTGGCCAGGTTCCAGTTTTACCTTCAAGGCCGGCAGCGCATTGGCAACACCTCTGGTGTTGCTAATTTCCATATTCCACGGTTACCATTTTTTATCACAGTTGGGCCGTCAGCCTGTGTGCTGTGCTTCAGCAATAAAAATATAAAAAAAACCTCCTCCCAATCTATGTCGTGTCCAAGAGTTCTGCTGTTTCTGATTCTTCACCCAGCTTCCTAGCGAGAGCCTCTGGTAATTAATTCCATTCCACAAAACCTTCCCACCCGTCCTATTCTCGCCGCATCAAACTGATGTAAAATATTATACTAAAAACGCAAGACAAGAGCCGCATCTCCCCGTTCCGTCTCAGTACGTCGTTCGCACCACACGCAAAGATTTGATCGCTCCGCCGTATATAAAAAACCGCTCTTAAAAATAAGACTGTGCGCACGTCTCGCGAAATAAATACATAAAAAGTTAAAAGGACTCTTCGGACCTGTTGCTGACTTTGAAGCAGAAGAGAACCAGAGCAGCTGCATCCGGTGAGTTCCTTCCAATCCAAATTGTACCTATACAGTCCACAAGAACCCCCAAAATCAAATGGTGATTTTGTTTCCCACCATTTTCTGGTCTACTTCGAGCGGATTTTTAATCCCTATTTTTTCGATAATTATCGAGCCAATAACCTTGAAGGTACCTCATTTTATATATTATATATTTAATGTTATATCTTATTTCTAATATATTTAATAGTATTTCACAGCTAATCATTTCATTCTCTTATATACATTTATAAACGTTTATCCCGGTTTGTTCCCGAGTACTCTCGGAACCCTGGGATCCGTTTTATATACGTATCCGCTATACATTTTTCTTATAATTTATGCTAATTACATTGGTCAGAACACCGTATATCGGGAAATAGTTTGCAATTATTGCAACGTTTCTCATTTACTTTTATAACCGCAAGATACTATGGTGGGATGAGTTATCAATTAATTAGATGAATTGTTTATATTTACGCCGCATTTCTTTTCATTTGGCATTTATTCCATTTAGTTGTGATTTGCATCTATTTTGTCGCATATAATATTGAGGTACTGGAATCATCTTTGTTCGCGAGTCGTAGTTGCGCAGTGCATATTGTAATTTTTGAATCTACCCACGGTATATTTTTTCGTTCACATCTTGTGTTCACTACTTACGGCGGGTATTGGGCTTTGTTCCGTATCATTTATCTACTATAACCGCAGTTTATATTCTTATATATAAATTCATTGTTAAGTATAACTTCGTTTGTTCTCTCATATAAGGGAGCGTTTATACAAACCGCATTACAACTATTATATTTTTTGATTTATATATTTTGTTACATCAAAACAAGATTAATATAAACTCACGCATATAACCCGTTAAGGGTAGGCGATCTCTTATCATTTGCTTAATAATATTTTATTTATTTTTTCTATTTGAGTTTGAATTAAATTCAATATGCCTAAGTCTAAGGGCGACGAAGAATATGAAGAATGTCAGGATCAGCCCCAGCTGGCTGTTCTTAAGGCAAAACGGGAAGTTTATTTTCAACGTATGCAACAACTTTATGATCTTGCTAAATCATCTGATATGAGCCCAGATGATTTTCTTCATAAATGTTCTACTATTGATGAAATTCATTCTAAATTTGAGCAAATATTGGATGACTATAATTCATTATGTTTAGAACTAAATCCGAAATATCAAATAGATTACAAGGTTTGGTTAGCATTTGAAGATTTGTATAGTTTTGTTAAATGTGTTATGTCTCGCTATCAGACATCTTCGCAAGAAACTCATCGTAATACTTCTAATTTTGTCAAACCAAAGCAAAAACTTCCGCCCATTGATCTTCTTTCATTTAATGGCGATGTCAAAAAATGGCCATTATTTTATGCCCAATTCAAAAATATGGTACATGAGAACGCGTCTTTATCCAATAGTGAAAAGGTATTTTATCTAATTGGAAGACTTTGTGATAAGGCAACCTCTGTATGCGCAGGGTTGCCAGCAACAGGAGAGAATTATTCCTTAATCTGGAATGCATTAATACAAAAATATGATGATCCTCGCTCATTAGCATGCACATATCTCAATCAAATGTTAGATTTCAAACCCATAAATAATAATAGTGCTGCCGGCTTAGATTCTTTTCTCAGTAATTTTAATTCATCTGTCGACGCTCTTAAACAACTAAAATTGAATGATTTATTGGATTTTATAATTTTACATCTCGCACTTCAAAAACTCGATCAAGAAACTGTGAAGCTTTTTGAAATTACTTACCGGAAGGAACAGATTCCAAACTACAATGACCTGGTACAGTTCTTGAAAGAACAGACTAAGGTTTTATCTAGAACTAATCCTGGTCCTAAAGTGAAATCATCAAAATCTTTTGTTGTAGATAATAAATCAAATAACCATTCTAATTGCATTTTGTGCAAACAGTCAGCACATAAACATTTATTTCAATGTGAATCCTTTATGAAAAAGACTCCTAAGGATAGATATAGTGTTTTGAAAAATCAATCCTTTTGTCATAATTGCTTAAGCACTAATCATAAAACTTCGGCATGCACTTCAATTCGTAATTGTAATTATTGTGGAGCTAGACACCATTCTCTCTTACATTTTAATACGCAAGATAAACAACAATGTAATATTTCAACTAATTTGAATTGTCATCAATCACATGCTGACTCTGCCAGAGACTCAGCACTCACCTTTACGCGCGATGCGCAAACTTCACTTATCGCCGCGACGCAGTCACGTGACAGTCACGTGCGCTCGGGCGATTTAAACCCTCTTCCGCAAACTAATGTGATTCAGAATCATACTTCGTTTTGCTCTGTATCACGTGATCAACCTTTAAGCTCAAATACAGTTACGTTATTGGGCACCGCGAAAATAAATGTGTTTGACAACCATAACCGCTTACATTCACTTAGATGTCTAGTAGACTCAGGCAGTCAAAGTGAATATATTTCTTTAGAATGTTGTCAACGTTTGTCTTTATCTATTTCTAAGGAGCACCGTTTTAAGGAAGTGCAAGGAATTGGTGGTTCTTCGCAAACAATCCACGGTACTACTGCCGTGCGATTCACATCGCGCCACAATAGCAAACCGGTTTATGATATAAGGCCTTTAGTTGTCGGGAAAATTACGTCACAGCTACCTGAGGTGCAAGTAAACACGTCTACCTTTTCTCATTTAATTAATAAATTGAAGCTTGCTGACGATGATTTCTTTAAACCGGGTCCTATTGATTTGTTATTAGGAGTAAATGTATTTTGCAATATTTTATTGCACGGTAAAATTATGAACGGTAAAAATATTCCATCCTTTTTAAACACAACGTTGGGTTATATCATTATGGGTGATGCTCCTATCGATTATCAACACAGTTTGGTTTCCCGCGCTTTTTGTAGTTTTAGCGGTGAACCCTTAGATAGAACTTTACAAAAGTTCTGGGCAGTTGAGGAACTGCCCGAAAGGACATTTTTAAGCCCGGATGAACAGGAGTGTGAGAATATTTATTCTTCAACCACCACTCGTAATGACGACGGGTCATTCTCCGTCTCTCTTCCTTTTAAGGAAAACCCTGATAAATTGGGTAACTCTTATGTTACGGCCAAACGTCGTTTCGAGCTTTTAGAAAAGCGATTTTCTAAATGCCCTGACCTTCATGTAAAATATAATGAAGTCATTCGCGATTACATCTCTCAGGATATTTTAAATGAAGTTTCAGAAAATAACATTTCGTCTTCTGGCTTCTACCTACCTCACCATCCAGTAGTGCGTGAGGATAAAGCTACCACGCGCTTGCGTATCGTACTCGATGGCAGTGCTACGACCGATTCTAATCTATCGTTGAATGATATTTTGCATCCTGGCTGTAATTTACAGAGTGAGATTTTTCATGTTTTATTAAATGTACGAATATTTCCAATTGCTTTTCTTGCCGACGTTAAGCAAATGTATCTTTGTATTTTTGTTCACCCTGAACACCGCAAATTTCAACGGATTTTATACCGTTTCTCTCCAGATGATAGGCTGGCAACTTATGAGTTCACTCGGGTAACATTTGGACTTCGCTCCTCACCTTTTCTAGCTCTTCGCACGCTTCGCGAGCTAGCCAGGCTTGAAGGAAGGAAATTTCCATTAGCAGCTAGTATCTTAGAGAGAGATATTTATATGGATGACATCGCTTCCTCTGCTTCTTCTCTCAAGGAAGCAGTAGAGACAGCAAATCAATTAATTAAATTATTTAAATCAGGAGGTTTCGACCTAGTCAAGTGGACTAGTAATTCACTCGAGTTTTTGCAACACATCCCTGTTTCTCATAGACATTCAGAATCTATTTCATTTGAGACAGATGACGTCTATAAAATATTGGGCTTACGGTGGTTACCATCAACAGATACATTTTATTTTGTGATTTCGCAACCACCGCCCCATTGTACTAAACGCACTATTTTGTCTGTAACAGCTAGACTGTACGATGTTTTAGGACTCGTAGGTCCAGTTATACTTTTCGCGAAACTACTGATTAAAGAACTTTGGCTACTTAAAATTTCTTGGGATGAGTCACCACCTAAGCAGATTATTGATATGTGGAAAACATACATTTCAGAATTACCATTAATTTCCACATTAAGGTTTCCTCGCCACCTTGGCATTAGAAGGAGCTCTAGGGTTTCGTTACTCGCGTTCTCCGATGCCAGCGAAAAGGCATATGGGAGTGTCATTTATTTACATGTCCAGAATGATAACGAAAGGCCTATAGTTTCTTTAGTTAGTTCCAAATCTCGCGTGTCGTCTCCGTCAAGGATTGTAACTTTAGCTCGACTAGAGCTTAATTCTTTAGTTTTATCAGCAAAATTAGTTCGCAGTGTTTATGATTCTATTTTCAACCGCCATCCTATTGATGACGTATATATATTCTCTGATTCAATAGTTGCGTTATGCTGGATTTCATCTTCGCCACATCGATTTAATACTTATGTTGCCAATCGTATATCACAATTTCAAACTTTAATTTCAACTAATAATTTATTTCACATAGCAGGTGCAGAGAATCCTGCTGATTTTATATCTAGAGGTTTAAGACCAAGTCAAATCATTAATAATGAGCTATGGCTTTCAGGCCCACCATGGGCTTCTAGTCCCATTAATGAGTGGCCTATTAAGAAGTTTAGTCTAAACATAAATAAACATTTACCGGAAGCTAAAACCGTTATTCATTTAGCCAAAACTTATACTGACAATAATCCACTTCTTCATTTGTCAGCTAAATTTTCATCCTGGATGAAATTTTTGAGATCTACTGTTTATGTTCTCAGATTTTTAAAACGTTTACCTCTTGATAACACTATTTCGACAAATGATTTGAATTCAGCGGAGTTAGCTGTAATTAAAGCTGTACAACAACATTATTTTGAACCGGACCTTCATAATATAAAGAAGGGTAATAATTGCTCAACATCCATTAGAAAACTATCACCTTTTATCGTTGATAATATTTTGCGTGTAGGTGGTCGTCTTAAAAATTCTTCTTTAGATTTTTCACATAAACACCCAATATTATTACCAAAAAAAGATCATATTGTAGACCTCATTATTGACTTTTATCACAAGGAAAACTGTCATGCGGGACCACAGTTATTACTTTCGATTATACGACAAAGATTTTGGATATGCTCTGGTTTACGAGCCATCAAAAAACGCATTCGCTTATGTTTCAAATGTTTTAGATTTAAACCTAAACAAATATTTCCTATTATGGCGGACCTGCCACGTTATCGAGTGGACGAACCTATCAAGGCTTTTACCCATACGGGAATTGATAACGCGGGACCATTATATATTACTTTGACGAGAAAACGCGGAGTCCGGAGCCAAAAGGCATATTTATGTATATTTATTTGTTTAGTAACTCGAGCTGTTCACCTCGAACTAGCTTCAGACTTAAGCTCCGCTACGTTCCTCGATGCTTTTCGTAGATTTCTATCGCGACGTGGGCCATGTCAGTTTATATATAGTGACAATGGCACTAATTTCGTGGCCGCTAAGGCATACTTAAATGAACTTTATTCATTTTTAGCCAGTGACCAATATTATAAGGATTTCACAAACGAGCTGGCTAAAAATCGGATAACCTGGAGTACGATTCCCCCATTGGCAAGTCACTTTGGAGGGATCTGGGAATCAAACATTAAAAGTGTTAAATCACTTCTTTTCCGTTGTATTGGAAAGCAAATTCTTACTTTTGAAGAAATGTATACTGTGCTTAACCAAATAGAAGCAGTACTTAATAGTCGGCCTCTCAGTTTATTGAGTACTGACCCTGCAGAACCATCTGCTTTAACGCCCGCTCATTTTCTACATACAGCACCGCTAACATTTCTTCCTTCTCCTAATATTGACTTAGATAAGACCAATCTTTTAAATCGTTTTTCTCTAATGAATGCTTTAGTTAAGTCTTTTTGGAACCGCTTTAAGTTAGAATATCTTCATAGTCTGCAAATGCGGAATAAATGGAATACTTCATCTAATTCCCCTGCTGTAGGCATGGTAGTTTTGATTAATGTTGAGAATTCACCGCCGCTACATTGGCCTCTAGGTATTATAACTAAGCTTTTTCCCGGTAACGACGGTGTTGCTAGGGTAGCTGAGGTTAAAACCTCAAGCAAAACTTACCGACGTCCTATCGTTAAGCTCTCTCCACTACCCGTGCAGTAGATGGAGTATACATAATATTTATATTTGCATTACTTTATCATATTACGTTTATATTTATATACTTATGTATAAATAATTATGTATTTTTGCTTTATTCGTTTATATCACTTACAACTAAGTTTTCATTAATACTACTATCTATCGCTACTGTATTAATTTTTTTTCTCTATCTCTTAAAGGGGTACCTTTAAGGCGGGGGGCATATGGTAATTAATTCCATTCCACAAAACCTTCCCACCCGTCCTATTCTCGCCGCATCAAACTGATGTAAAATATTATACTAAAAACGCAAGACAAGAGCCGCATCTCCCCGTTCCGTCTCAGTACGTCGTTCGCACCACACGCAAAGATTTGATCGCTCCGCCGTATATAAAAAACCGCTCTTAAAAATAAGACTGTGCGCACGTCTCGCGAAATAAATACATAAAAAGTTAAAAGGACTCTTCGGACCTGTTGCTGACTTTGAAGCAGAAGAGAACCAGAGCAGCTGCATCCGGTGAGTTCCTTCCAATCCAAATTGTACCTATACAGTCCACAAGAACCCCCAAAATCAAATGGTGATTTTGTTTCCCACCAGTAACCTTTTGCTCATGATTTAAGTGTTTACTTAGTTTTTCTTTTTCTTCCTTCACGAGGTTATCATCATGCGGGATCCTGATGTCAACGAGTATTGCTCGTCGCGCGTATCAATCTAAATCTAGTAGTATCACGATATCAGGCTTATTGGCAGTAATAGTCCGGTCCGTGATAATTGATCGATCCTAGTAGAACGTGGCCCGATTTTTTCGAAAACTGGCTCCGGCAAGTAGTGGTTACATATTATGTATGTATTTGAAGACCACGGGCCATAAAATGGCCTGGGCCTTTATAGGGCTTGCGTGGGGCCATGGGAAGGCCAACACGTAGAGGCCTTTTGACAAATTTAATGTAAATGTGGCGTGATACTGACCCACGTTAATTCCTGTCTACACCATATA
Organism: Dendrolimus kikuchii; assembly: GCA_019925095.2. Lineage (NCBI taxonomy): Eukaryota > Metazoa > Arthropoda > Insecta > Lepidoptera > Lasiocampidae > Dendrolimus > Dendrolimus kikuchii. Next base: position 19,849,239 of record CM034408.1, read on the forward strand.
GTAATGCACCCAAGGACAAGCCCCGGCCCGTATAGGACTATTATGGGAAATGAGGACAAAAAGTAACGGGCTATTGGGGTGAACTGCTAGTGGTACTAGGGGTCTGGAAATATGGGGACTGTGGCTATATTATGTATATTTTTAGTATGCATAATATTAATATACTATTTAGTATTACTATTATTAGAATTGTATAGGTATTGTTGTTGATATACACATAATATATACATTAATATATACCATGCCGTATATATTAGTGTATACATAATATTAATATGTATTATTGTTTATTTATTTTAGGTATATGGACCTATTGTGAAATATTTATATACCCTATTTATCTGTGCACACCACCGCTATACACTTCTATTTATCTATAATATGAGGAATGAAATACAGGCGCACAAAAATAATGTTTTTTTTTTATTGTTTTTGTTGTTGGAGTGTTGTCTGTCAGCTGTGACACACAGACGGCCCACCTGATGGGAAGCGGTTCCCGTCGCCTATGGACATTTGCAACACCAAAGGTACCAATGCCCTGCCAGACATGAAGGGGGAGACTGAAAGCTAGCCACTGAGTCCGGAACACTACTCAAGTTTGTTACGGCGGCATACTCTAGACCAGGGGTGATAGCCATTCCAGACGGGCGAAACACTTCCTACTCTATGGGCTATGGGTTGTTTTGTCAAGTATTTGTGTTTATTATTACCGTCCTCCTTCAGTATTTTTGTTTTTTGAATAATATTTTTGACGGGTGATCCCAATACTTAAATGAATGATTTCTTATAATCCGGACTTGTTGTGATGATACATGCAAATGGCTGTCGTACCTGACACATGCTAGCATTTTTCGTTCTCGATTTATGGATCTAGGTTGCATATTCAAATTTTGATAAATATGTTTGAGGAAAACTCAAACAGTTTTGGGGGAGAATTCAGATCAATTCTGATTGTTGTTTAATATCTCTTTGTATTAAGATGAGTATGAATGTCAAAGAAGCAAGTGAGGTGTGTAAGAATGTGCCTGAATGGCGCTCCGTTGTTCGTGCCTACCCCGCAAGGAAACTGGCGTGAAGTTATGTATGTATGTGTTAAGATGAAAGCTACAATTTGAACCGTTTAATCCTACTGTTGCGGAGATAACCCAAGGAATGATAAGCTTTTGGATGATGAGTGTATTTAATGAATACGTACATACACACATAACTTCACGCCAGTTCCCTTGCGGGGTAGGCACGAACAACAGAGCGCCATTCGGGCTTATTCTTACACACCTCACTTGCTTCTTTGACATTCATAGTTGTTGTCATGCACGCTCGTCTGTTCTGTATTTAATGAATAAATGGTAAAAAAAATACAATGCAATCTTTTACAATGTGGCAGACCGGGATAATCTTATTATTGACAAGTCAACTTCAAACTAATTTAAAAAAATATCCAAAAAGTTGCAGATAATAAGAGTACGCAACACCTGCTATTCGACATTTGTACGAATGTACGGATGTATGATTGTTACTCTTTCACGAAAAAACTACTGAATTGATTTTGATGAAACTTTGCAATATAGCTTACACATCAGAATAACACAGGCTATAATTTATAAAGACACAGTGTGAATTATCCAAAATATAACGATTTTTCATCACCACGAAACCGCGGGGCGCAGCTAGTATCAGCATATGTCCACTAACCTTCGAGGCCGTCAGCACAATGCCAGCACCTTTGGTGTTGCAAATGTCCATAGGCACCACTTTTCATCAGGCGGTTCATCAGCCCGTCTGCGTTATTCCACCAAAATAGAAGTTGTCCTTACATCAACGAAAACTTGTTATTTTTGTGCAATATGTCGCTATATATGAAAAAAGTTATTTTCGCGATATTATACAAGTTTCAGCGCAATGATAGATAGACATGGCGCAACAATGTCATGATTATTTCCGTTTATAATTGTATGTGCCCGGATTTCCACAGAATACTGAAGGAATGTATCCGGGCATCCGAATAAAACCGCTGGTTAGCAAATAGCTCAACTTTGCGCGTCCGTTGTTGTGTATTCAAAAAGTAGGTAATAAATATGAATACATATAACTTACATAGCACGTAGTTTACGTCCGCTAGCACGCTGCACTTTACACAATCACAGAAATATAAGTTAAAGTTCACTGGGCCGGCCTTTGATATTGTTTTTATATAAAAAGTTTGTTGAGAAGTTTAGTGTCCCAGGGTTCGAAGTGAAGTCTTGCAGCCGCGCCGTCGCCGCTGCATTTCGCGCGTACTCGGTGTTGGGGGGAGGGAGATAGACATATATACACATTACTATAGTAGAGAGAGAGAGAAGAGTATACTATGTAATGTATGAAAGTGTAATCTGGCAACCATGCTTGATTTTCCCGCTTAAATAATAAACAATAATATATTGCAGTATTCCCAAAGTTGTTTGTTGTATACTACCAGTCACACACACACTTTTTTTTATTGCAGGAGATCAGCAGACAGGCAGACGGCCCACTTGATGGAAAGCGGTTACCATCGTCTATGGACATTTGCGACTCCAAAGTTGCTACAAATGCGCTGCTGCTCTCTTAAGGGAGACTCCTGGTCACTAATGCCGGATCTCAACTCAAGGTTGTAATGGTGACATACTTTAGACCAGGGGTGGAAGCCATCCAGTCGGGCAAATGCCCTACCACCTGGCTGTGGGTTGTTACGTCGCCTCTTACAACAGGCCGCCCCAACGCAGGAAATTGTATTCTTTCTCCGTTCCTGCACGGATAAAATAATAATGCTTAGCTTTAGTGGCCTGACATTCGGATCCTGAAGACGTCAAACGGCGCAAATATTGAGGTTGAAGAATTGGGGCCGTGGGGCCCATCAGCAAAGAGGTTCTTTAAAGATATCTGTAAGAAACTCTTTGACATTACCCACGATCAGAAGGGTGGCTCGTATTTCGCTCAACAAATAAGCATTGCAATACAGCGTGGCAATGCAGCCAGCCTTCTAGACACGCTACCCGCTCGCAGTGACCTGCTACTTGATTTACTTTAGTTTTAACTATTTAGTTATCAATTAACATACTGTCTAATATTCTCGGTACTGAGACTACATACATACCCGAAGTCATGCCTTAAAAGCGTAACAGACTGATAGACAGAGATACTTTTGAATGATTAGTTTTTTAACCGACTTCAAAAAAAGGAGGAGGTTCTCAATTCGTCGGGATCTTTTTTTATGTATGTTCACCGATTACTCCGAGATTTATGATCCGATTTACGTGATTCTTTTTTTGTTCGACGCGGAATAGCTGCCATTTGGTCCCCTAAAAATTTAATATAGTTTCGCCGAGCAGTTTTCATTTTATGAACATTTTTTATGAAAAAATTTCCATTCCGTTCCATATGTACACCGATTACGCTGAGATTTATCATCCGATTTACGTAATTCTTGTTTAGTTTGATGCGGAATAGTTGCCATTTGGTCCCCTAAAAATTTAATACAGTTTGGCCCAGTAGTTTTCATTTTACGAACGTTTTTTTGTTCCAGTTTCTTGGGACCTACATTTTATAAGGAGCGCGGCACCTTTCGTAGGTCTACACATACATAGCTAGACATTAAAAATTAACAAAAAATTAAAAAAACTTCGTTTAAAAAAACCGACTTCAAAAACTAAAAAACTAAAAAGTATAAAATAACTTATTTCTAAAGCTATTGTTATTAATATATATTATCTAAAACATCTTAAAGTCGGTGCTTAGTAATTTTCAAAACAATAATAGCTTTAGAAATAAGTTATTTTATACTTTTTAGTCTTTTAGTTTTTGAAGTCGGTTTTTTTAAACGAAGTTTATTTTTATTTTTAACTTTAATGTTGGCATACAGATAGAATTTACGCCTTTGGAATGTGGCTTTGTCTGAACTTGGGGTGTTGTATGTACATTTGTGCCCAAGTTCTGGCTAGATTTTTGGTAAGGAGAGACTCTAAGAAAGGTCATATAGTTATAGAACCAAATAGTGTTATGGATTCACTTATTAAAACATAAATGTCCATATTGCAGCAAGTTACCTACTACGTGATCAGAACAGCACTGCTGATCTCGTGGTTCTGGGCAGCTATTCTGACCTGCGCACCCGTGTTCGGTCTGGGCCTGTACTACGACGAGAGCAAGGGTCGCTGTATCCGCTACAGGGAGGCACTCGAGGGAATTGACTTGGCTTATGCCATCTTCTATGTCTCTTTTGGTAAGTTAAAGAGTCATTTTATATTATGTGTTGACCTCTGTGGTTGAGCGGTTTCGGGTTCTATTCCTGGCATGGTCAATTTCGGAAACAAATTTTCTGGGTCTGAGTGTCTGGAATCGGCCCCAGAATAGTTCGTTGTATATTACGCATAGCACAAGCGTGACTTGCTGTGTGTTTGTCTATCAATTATTTATTTATTGTTTATATTCTTATTGCTGGAAACAGGCAAACATGCAGACAGCCGAGCTCGTAGAAAGTGATTAGCGGCGCCTATAGACATTTGCAACACTAAGGGCGAAGCAAACGCATTAAAGGGGAGATTAGACAAGAGGGATAGAAAGGAAGGATATGGGATTAGGATAGAGTGGAGAAGAGGGAAGTGAGTCATCTGAACTCTCACTGAAGGCTAACTATTTCACGCGAATATTCTATGAGAGCGTAGTATCACACCCATCGAGCCAGCACTAAGAGCTGTAATCAAGAGAATGATTCCTGAGGCTATACCACGTTTCCAAAGTCAGAGACTGGTCAATCCTCTCAGCTTGTGGATGAGCTAGGCCTAGCACTTCGGCTTAGCTCCATGCAGGGGCTGGCCCTCGTACGTCCAGGAGGGAGGTAAATGCGCGAGCAAGCCCACAAGCCGGACATGGGACGCATAGACGAAAAGTCAGGGGTTTTAGTAGGTATCCCTGACCGTGGGTGGCAATAACACTTCTGCGGGGCTGCTAGTGCCAGCCTTACGTGTCGAATCGTTCCCTTGGTAAAAAAGAAACGCGGCCAACGCATTGCAAGCATCCAAGATATTTTTCACTATCTAGAACTATTTAAAAGTCAACTAATTACTTAACTAATGCAAATGTAAATCCAGACTTGAAACAGCTGCATTCATTCGCTCGGGCCCCTTGTTAATCTTTAAAAACATAACATCCTCCTGAACAGTCTTCAAGCATTCGGGAATTTCGGGAATTCAATTTCGGCGTGTAACGTTTGGCCTTGAGCGAATCATATTTCGTACGGTGAGTGAGAGTTTTGGTATTCCCTGGTTTTATTTAATAACCGCGGCGAAATGCATTTGCGGATCCTTTTTTTTATTATATTTTTATTGCAGGAGTTCAGCAGACAGGCAGACGGCACACTTGATGGAAAGCGGTTGCCATCGCCTATGGACATTTGCAACATCAAAGGTGCTACGAATGCGCTGCTGCTCTCTTAAGGGAGATTGGAACCTGGTCACTAATGCCGGAACACAACTCAAGGTTGTTATGGCGACATACTTTACACCAGGGGTGGTAGCCATCCAGTCGGGCAAATGCCCCACCACCTGGCTGTGGGTTGTTTTGTCGCCTCTTACTATAGGCCGCCCGGCCGCAGGAAATTGTATTCTTTCTCCGTTCCTGCACAGATAAAATCCTGTGGGGATAAGGGTATGTGGGGCTCCAAACAGCAGGCTCTGGACACGCTATCCCTGAGGAAGAAATTGTGAGATGCCAGCCTCTGGACTATCCACCTTCCATTACCCCGCCGCGTCTTTGTGAGGCGATGGCCCTACCTCTATCTCCTGGCGTTGCAAACGTGCTTAGGCGATCATAACTATATACTTTCCATTAGATGGGCCGGCTGTCTGTTTACCAGCTTTAAATAATAATATAAAATCTATACTTGCAATTAGGCAAATAAGAATGCGGGAAATATAATTATTCATAAGAAAGTAATCATATCGCTTATCGATCTATTTTTGTGTGCAACACTAAATATGTTAAGTACATTTTTCAATCAGTGCATCGATATCGATGTTTTATTTATCGACATGTGCCTACGCGCTTTGGCAGCCGGCCAAAGTAAGTGCAAAACATCATAACTCTATAGGAAATGCCCGACATTTGTAGGAGTTAATTATTGTAAACAGATACCCCATTGATTCGAAGTCATCGAGTTATAGTAGCTTAGTGGTTAAGGAGCTAACCTCCTAAACTTAAATAACGCAAATTCCAAGTCCCGGCTGGAAAGCAGGCGCCATCTATGGCGGAAATAGTAAGGTGACGCTTTGCCAAAATATTTAAGAAGCCCTAAAATACAGTGTTGACAATTAATATGTGTACTTATACACGTAAACAAAAGATTATTATTATTTCACATATATTTATTTATATTCTTTTTGTGTTTTTTTAATACATATATATATAAAAAATAAACACATATTAAAAAAATATAAAAAGATGACGTCCGTCGACAGCGGGGCCTAGGGTCCAAGCTACCGGTGGTTAAGGCTCCAGAGACAGGAACTTCCTCACAATGCGTGCCGTGCTCAGGAGAACCGCCTTCTGCATCTGGCCCTTCACCCATTTACCGAGCCAAAGCCTCTCTAGATGTCGGTCGAGGCTCTTTGCTACTAAACCGTTAACGGACACCACTATCGGTACGATGATCGTTGACTCCATATGCCACATGTCAGTAATCTCCTAAAGCCTTCTCCAGTGAAGGGGATACAATTTCAGGTGAAATGGAAAATCGGGAAGAGGAGGTAAATCTTTAGACCCCCGAACACATTAAGGCTCCTATTCCCGCAAGAGGTCGAAAGTGGGGTACAAACGAAACAAGTTTTCGTTGGTATTTATTTATCAATATTTACCAAAAAAATATATTATAAATATTCACGATATAAGAAGTAACGTAGTTATTTCGTAATTTTTCTATAATTATTAAGGAAAAAGTTCGCCAAATCACCTCCAAATTATTGACATTAAACCGTTTCACTCCATCAATTTTTATCAAAAAAAGATAAAGGAAGTATCTACTTCTTTTAAAAAAAAAGATAAATATTTTTTTTTAAATACTACTTTATATTATTCATAATAAAATAATAATAAATCTGAAAAACCCACCGCGACTATAGAATTCCCGCTATCGTCCGAAAAATCAATACCGAAATATTCTCAAGGACTTTGGCCTTGCTGCAACTCTTACACGTGTTAAAATATTTCGCAATGAATATAATGATAAAAACCCATAGCACTACTGGACTTGGGTCTCACATCGGGGAACACATAGTCATACGGGAACGGAGAGCATACCCGCTACGCTTTTTCAAAGCGGCTTGGTGGGTTTGACACATCAGTTATGACGATGCACGTTTAATCGCGATAACTTTTTTCACCGTTAGCACACGGTAATTGTAACAATATGCACATTAGGTAAGAAAGTTATTTAAGTGGTGTTTGCTCTTTCACCAGGTGTCGAAGCCGCACTCTTTGTGTTTAGGACGCATGCTCTAAGCACTAAACTACATATATAATTTTCCATCATCAGGGACATTGCTTTGCGTGATCCTGGTCTACTGCAACTTAGCAGTGATAAGGGCCTTGTACGCCATCACCACCCCGAGGACTGGTGGTCAGCCGGTAGTCCGTCGGCTGTCGAAGAACAGCTGCAGACAGCGGCAAAGGAGCGTGAACGGGGCCCCCCAAGGACATCATCATAACGCCGCCACAGCCGAAGAGGTCGCGTTCAGCAGACTGATGGCAACTTTGTCTGTGCTATTCATGATCTGCTGGCTACCACAGATGGTAAGGATTAATTTTCTCACAAATTTCTTAAAACTTTCTCAACTTATGAATTACTAGAATTTTCCAATCAAATCCTAGGAAGTAGCTCTGTTTTACTTGCACAAAAACTTAATTAAGTTTTTATATAATTATATATAATCTTTCATTGAAGCATTACTTGATTGTGAAAACACTTAAAAATCTATTGCATAGTTTAGGAGTTAGCGGATATATAGATAGACGCTAAAAGCGACTTTGTTTTATACTGTGTAAAATGTTTTGATTTGCGTAATGGTCTTGAGTACACGTCGTGATCGGCTGCCTCATTTGAAAACCTAGCAACTGACAATTCAAACATTATTTAGGTTTCCGTAGTTATTTTTTCAAAAACGGACCCTTTATATTATTGTCGTGTCCGTCCATCTATACGTTTTTCATTAATATTACAGTAATTTTGGCTACTACTGTCGACTCTACATGGATGAAATTTCACAAGAAGGAGTAATCTGTAGAGAGCTATAAAGTCATGCAGTAAATTACGGAAAAGTAAATATTGGGGGGTGGCTGCCAGGCATGTAAGTAAGCGTTGGCCTTGCAGGACCGCGCAAAGAATAAAAAAAATCATCAGTTTATAAACAAAATTAACAGAGAGGCAGTCATAGAACCGGCATCTAATAAAAAAGACTCCTGTCGCCGCAAAAGGTTGAAAATGATGAGCAAATCTAACAACTTTCGTTGGTGATTACTGATCAGTAATGTACCAAAAAAATTATCACAAATCTTCATGATATGAGATGTAACTTGAATTTTTTGTAATTTTTGTATAGTTATTTTAAGTTTACCAAATCACCTCCCAAATATTGACATGAAACCATTTTAGTCCTCCAATTTTTATCAAAACAGGATAAACGAAAAATATACTTTTTTTTATACATACATACATAACTTCAAGCCAGTTCCCTCGCGGGGTAGGCACGAACAACAGAGTGCCATTTAGGCTTATTCTTACACACCTCACTTGCAAGCTCGTCTGTTCTTAAGGCTCCTGACATCACCTTCTGCTAGTACACGATCAATTTGATCATGGAAGGTGTGTCGTGGCCTTCCACGACTTCTGCATCCATCCACTTTTGCATTGTATATCTGTTTAGTCATTCTTTCATCATGCATTCTTTCCACATGCCCGAACCACCGGAGCATTCCTTTCCTTACCTTCACCCCGACACTCTCTTTATAGAAGAGTGTTAATTTGGTTTTGTTATTTTTTTAAATACCAAGCAGTATTTTATTCACAATAAACTAATAATGCATTTGAAAAACGACCGCGTCTATGGAATTTTCGCTATCGGCCGAAAAATCAGTATCAACAAACTCAAGGACGTTAGCGTTGCTACCAACCTTAAATACAATAAATTCTGGTTTGGTCATGTAGAGAGCATGGATGAAAGTAGAATCTCAAAACAAGTATATGACAGCACTGTAGTGTAAATGATTGAGTTGGTGCTGGTAGACTAGGACGTACACACCATGATAAATAGCAGACGTCTTAAAGAAACGTCAGGTGAAAAGCATCTCAAATAAACTTTCATGTATGAAAGATTAATGAAAGTATATGAAACGAAAGGTATTTGTCAAGATCTTTGTGAGTGGAGATCTATTGTTTCTCCCTACCCCCATGGGAAACAGGCGTTATAATACGTATATGGAAATATTTGAGTATTTTACTTTAATATGATTTCAGATTTGTAGATTTTGTTGTACACAATTAAAATAAAGACTTAAAAGATTACTTAATTTTGCTTCTTTGCAATATCATTTCCATGTATGTATATGTATGATTATGATAACTGATCGCCCAGTGGTCGAAATTCGACCATAATTAATTTAAATTATAAGTTTGAACATTATTAAGATTCTGTTTTCAAAGACTACTTCTATAATCACAGATTTCGCCAAGGCTACACTGTTAATTTGACTTGAACAATAAACAAAAGAGTATATATGGTAGTGTGTGTAATGTTTTTTTATTGATTTAATGTATTTTTTATGTATAATTTAAAAAAATATTTGACACTCCTCTATATAAACTATATGTGTGCTAAATTTCATACTTCAGCGATTTGTTACACAGTCTCTAATCGCTTGTACTGTATATTAAATAACAATAATCCCTATTAATATTATAAAAATTTGCTTCACGTATTAATATAATGATGTTGTAAATCGTATTCGGGATACAATAAGTATTGGCATGAAGGCGTATATTTGTTCTTAAATACGTAATAGTTCATTAAACTGCTTTGAATTTTCCGTCCGCCCGTGTAGAGTAGACCATGGGAAAACAGGATGGGCTGCTGCTGAACGCAAAATAGCGTTTTAGTATGTAACGAGCGTGGGTGCTTATCCGTTCGCTCTCAGAGTGATTAACAGAGAATTAACAACATTAAATGCTTTTATTTTTTTATTACGTATAGAATTTTTGCAAGAAATTCGTCATTCTAAAGTCTGTAGACTGAAAGAATTAGCCTTTGTATCCAGAGAGGTCATGCTGCCAGCCTTCTAGGTATACTGCCCAGTGATAGTGGTCAGGCTGGACGGGTCTTTTGGTTAAAGATTTTTTTACATTGTATACATATTTTTAAATTAATATTTACTACATTTATAATTTTAGTCGTCCACTTTTTTCAATTTATTTTATTAACTTAAACCAGTCATAAATTGATCCCTAAAAATAATATATATATATATACACAGAGCAGAAACGAGGCCGATTTTGATGAAAACTAAAGTGGTATCATTTTAATGAAATAATCTATTTTTGAAAAATAAATTTCCCTGATCAAGAATCGAATCAATTGATTTTGAAAAAACAGCACATGCTGTATTATTACACCAACTCATAGTGTATCATATAAGGAACACTTTCTATCAAGGAACACCATTTTTGGAGGATTACCCTTTTCTAAAATGGCTACGTAACTCAAAAATCATTGACGATCTTAAACGTTTGTTCAATCAAATTAATGGATACACAAAGAACTAAGAATCGATATAAACCCTACAATAATACAATCGTATTACCGTAGATCGTAATACCGAATTAAGAAAGAGAGTTGGTTTGAAAGAGAGTGTCGGGGTGAAGGTAAGGAAAGGAATGCTCCGGTGGTTCGGGCATGTGGAAAGAATGACTAAACAGATATACAATGCAAAAGTGGATGGATGCAGAAGTCGTGGAAGGCCACGACAAACCTTTCATGATCAAATTGATCGTGTACTAGCGGAGGGTGATATCAGGAGCCTTAAGAGCAGACGAGTGTGCATGTCAAGAGTTATGAATGTCAAAGAAGCAAGTGAGGTGTGTAAGAATGGGCCTAAATGGCGCTCTGTTGTTCGTGCCTACCCCGCAAGGGAACTGGCGTGAAGTTATGTATGTATGTATGAATAATACAATAGGCTATAGCCTCGCCTTAAGTAAAATTTGCATGAACATTTAGAAAACAATTCAGCACTATTATCGACATTTGAATAGACAAGCCGTGGCGTATCGGCGGTCATTAAGTCAAATATCAATTATAATCCGAATCACGTATCGATTGGTCGTAAGAGGCAAAAGGGTGTTCGATTACTGCATCAGCATGCGACGCATGTAAGGAACGCATGCAAAGAGAATGTTATATTCCAGTTCCTCGTGTTTCACGACCTTGGTGGAGAGTGTTAGAGCATGGCTTGCAAAATTTGGTAAAACATGCTTTTATCCATGCAGGAACGGAGAAAGAATACAATTTCCTGCGGCCGGGCGGCCTGTCGTAAGAGGCGACTTATTAACCCACAGCCAGGTGGTAGGGCATTTGCCCGACTGGATGGCTACCACCCCTGGTCTAAAGTATGTCACCATAACAACCTTGAGATGTGTTCCGGCATTAGTGACCAGGTTCCAGTCTCCCTTAAGAGAGCAGCAGCGCATTTGTAGCAACTTTGGTGTTGCAAATGTCCATAGGCGATGGTAACTGCTTTCCATCAAGTGGGCCGTCTGTCTGTCTGCTGATCTCCTGCAATAAAAAAAATAAATAAAAAAAATACGACGAAGAATCTGTTAGGACCATTGGAGAGAAAGCAGTTTTTCATTAATACTGTGGCGACCGAGGGTAGAACTTTCCGGCAGCGTAAGCCGGTCTCAAGACTTTTAGAAAAAGGTAGAAGATTCTGGAAAGAAAAGACAAGGACAGATACATTTTAGAAAGGGATAGATGATAAACGAAAATTCTGGAATAGAAGGTTCGGGAAGGAAAAGACAGAGATAGATAGATGTTTAGAAAGGGACAGATAGTAGTAAAAGAATAACGAAAAGAAGATCGAAATTATGGGTTCCAGAATAATCTTCCGGGTATATAAGCAGCGTAGGGCATGCCTACCGCGCAGTTATCCCCCTCAGCGGTCGAGCCGAGGTCGAACCTCACAGGAGGTGCCTCCTCGAGCAAGCTGCTTCCGGGCTGAACGCCTCCGCTCCCAAGGAGTCGGGAAGCCCCCAAAGTCCGGTATCGTTGAAACAGCCATCTGCGGCTATTCAGCTGGGTCCAGCTCCCAAAAAAAAAAACTACCGGGCAGTTTAGAGTTGACTTCAGTTCAAGACAGCGAAGCGACAAGTGCGACACTGAAGAGTTGGAAGAGAAGTTTAACGGAAGACAGCGCCGAGTTAGTCGTGTATTTAGTGGACAATTCAGTGAAGGAGGAGTGTAGCGCAGTTTGAGAGAAGATCCAGAAGCGAGCTACACGCGATGTTCTATGCAATATCGGCGACGGTATCGTGAGTGAGACAACTATCGTCGGGACAGTGCGTGTGGGGGCGACCCTGTAGAGAGGAATCACTTACGGCTGTGTAAGTCAATAAAAGCGTTTAGTTAAAAACTGGTGTTTTCTTCCAACCCTAGTTAAAACCACATCTGTGGTTTAAAGAATTACTCCAGTCAAATTAGATCTGAAATCAAAATTTATCACTCAAGTGTGCATTTTTGATATAATGTAATTTTAATGATACAAAAACAATCTGTAAAGGTTTTCGTGTCTGCAACCCCCGGCTAGGGCTGAATTTTTTTTAAACTTTCTTTTTGTAATTACTCGAAAGCGGTAAAAGTTAGAAGAAAAAGTTCTAGTGCAAATTTGAAGAGCTTAAAATTTTACATTCAAAAGGGTTCTGTGACTTTTTTCCTCTGGTGAAAATTAACCGAGTTAGGGAGGTTTTAAGTTTAAGGGATGAACGTAAATTAGAAAAATATTAATAAATCCATCAAAATAACCAATAAATCCATTCCACTTTCGAAAAGGCCACAAATTTCTTTAACTCTTAGTTGCAGCATAGCATACGTCTTTATTTATGGCATGTAATGGAAAATCCGGACAAATATACATAGATCACCGATCTAAAACTATGTGGCAAATGGCCTTTTTCCCATAACTAGTAGTCGCCCAGTGGTCGAAATTCGACGATAATTAATTTAAATTATAACTTTGAACGTTATTAAGGTTCTGTTGTCAATGACTATACTTCTATAATCACAGATTTCGCCAAGGTTTGACATTGTGTCAATTTAACTTTAACAGTGTGTGTGTGTCAAATACATGGTAGTGTGTGTAATGTTTTTTTTATGTTGTTTTTATCCGTTCAGGAACGGAGAAAGAATACAATTTCCTGGGGCCAGGCGGCCTGTCGTAAGAGGCGACAAAACAACCCACAGCCAGGTGGTAGGGTATTTGCTCGACTGGATGGCGACCACCCCTGGTCTAGAGTATGCCGCCGTAACAACCTTGTGTTGTGTTCCGGCATTAGTGACCAGGTTCCAGTCTCCTTTAAGAGAGCAGCAGCGCATTTGTAGCACCTTTGGTGCTGCAAATGTCCATTGGCGATAGTAACCGCTTTCCATCAAGTGGGCCGTCTGCCTGTCGGCTGAACTCCTGCAATAAAAAAATAAAATAAAAATGTTGTATTAAAGTATTTATTATGCATAATTTTAAAAAATATGAGCATTCTGCACTCCTTCTCTATATAAACTATAAGTGTGCGAAATTTCATACTCCTTCGTCCACGGAATTTTTGTAAAAAGGGGTACAAAGTTTTTGCTTCACGTATCAATATAATGTTAATTAAAGATAAAAATGAAACAAAAGAATTTTAGCCAAACAGCAGCAAAGTAGTAAGTAAATTTAATTTCTATCTTATAAGTACATACATACATAACTTCCCGCCAGTTCCCTTGCGGGGTAGGCACGAACAACAGAGCGCCATTAAGGCTTATTCTTACACACCTCACTTGCTTCTTTGACATTCATAACTCTTGTCATGCACGCTCGTTTGTTCTTAAGGCTCCTGACATCATCTTATAAGTAGACTTTCAAAAAATATTTTTCACCGGAATCCCTTTTAAAATTGATTTTATTTTTTCATTTCGAACTTTCAACAAAGTATCTTCAACACCAAGGTCAAATATCCTGCAGTTGTAAATGTCATGCCAAAGTAATCTGTAAGATCAGTCATCGCGACATCTGTATTCAAACGGCGATTGTGTATTGATCATTGTAAGCAAACATCAACTGTTTATTATTGTTAGTGATCGACTAAGTGATATCAGGAAACGATTCGTAATAACTTCTTGTAAGTGTTTATTGAATAATTGGGGTTCTGGCAATGGTGTAGCTTGCCTTAGACGGGGCCTGTATCCAAATGTGTTGGGGCCCAAAGGAAAGGGTAAAGTTTTTTATAAAAGAAACAAAAAGTGCTCGAATTGAATTAAAATAATTATATACTGATTATAAGTTATTACAATGCTTCTAGGAGCTGAGTTAGACAAAGAATTCAAATCAAAGATAAACATTTCTTGCCTTTTTTTCGGCAAGCTTATTTATCAAATCATCTATAGATGCATCTATGTGGAAAGAATGCATGATGAAAGAATGACTAAACAGATATACAATGCAAAAGTGGATGGATGCAGAAGTCGTGGAAGGCCACGACACACCTTCCATGATCAAATTGATCGTGTACTAGCAGAAGGTGATGTCAGGAGCCCTAAGAACAGACGAGCGTGCATGACAAGAGTTATGAATGTCAAAGAAGTAAGTGAGGTGTGTAAGAATAAGCCTGAATGGCGCTCTGTTGTTCGTGCCTACCCCGCAAGGGAACTGGCGTGAAGTTATATATGTATGTATGTATGTATAGATGAAGACGATTTTAGTTTTTCTAGATTTTCTGTTTCTATAGATAATAAAGACAAGTCTGATAGCCGTTCCTGTTGGCTCAGCAGTTATTCTCAAATACGTTATTAATCTATAAAAGATTGTGGATAACATTTTAGGAATTTTTGCTTCCACACTTTCGGGGGCCCTGTAGCCTGGGGGCCCCGTATCATTGATACGGCTGATACGGCGGTAGCTACGCTTCTGGATTCTGGAGTCATTTTGACGATTATGGGCACCCTTACAAAACCATTATGTCATCGGGGATACCTAATTTAAAACA
Source organism: Dendrolimus kikuchii (assembly GCA_019925095.2). Classification (NCBI taxonomy): domain Eukaryota; kingdom Metazoa; phylum Arthropoda; class Insecta; order Lepidoptera; family Lasiocampidae; genus Dendrolimus; species Dendrolimus kikuchii. The sequence continues at coordinate 19,864,528 of CM034408.1, forward strand.
CATATTAAATTTCAATTAGGAACAAATTTATGCCAAATTGCTATAACAGGAGCTATATGGTCTCTGTGGTTGAGTGGGCTAAGCTTTTGCCTGCCGAACTTTCTGCGACGCTTAGATTCCGGGTTCAACTCCTGGCATAGCAAAATTTCATAAACGAACTTACTGTTACTTACTATGGTCTGGGTGTCTGGGTTCGCCCCAGAGAGGTCCGTTCTATATCACCCATACCACAAGCATAACTTGCTCAGCTTGGGAAATACAATGTGTCTGTTAGTCTGTCTATTTATATTATATTGACTGCAAATGAGCCATTACCTAATGCAATTTCGGAGCGAGTATCTGAGTATCTTATAACGACGAATTTTGCGCGATTTATCTGAGAACGATTCTGCTCTACGGTCTGGTTTTGTTGTATTCGGCTATACTTGTAAGAACTATGAATTACATGTGTGCATTTCATTCGGAATTTACATCATACAAATTCGTAACAATATATATATACCTTCTACGAAGTTTTACATCTTTGTTCGTATTCAGGCAAGCTATGCTCACGGTTCAACGACCTATTTGAGAAACGAAGTGTTATTATTCCTCTTCCATCCAGTCAAGGATAAATAAATCAATCCTTAAAAGTCCGAACTAAAATCTAAGACGTGGCGTGGTATAATCTGGCTGTTGACTTCGCGCGATGGCGTGGGATTTCGAATGCAGCACACGCGGAACATTCGCGAAAATATTTCATTGTTGCAATAATGGCATTCTTTTGTAGCTTATTCAAATTATGCTTCACGAAGCCAATTTAAGAATTCACTACTGGAATTTGTAAAACATTCTGTATCTAGCAACACTGTATTTTTTAAACTTTACACACTTTAGGTCCGTACCTTTATAAAGTAAGTTTTTTTTATAATCTTTTGCGGATATCAAAGGGATTAACGAAATTTAATCAATTTGGTTGAAACGACGGTATTCAATCCCATTGAATAATTCAAGTTTATCTTTATACGGATCCCTTTATATTTTCTTAAGTTTTCGCGACTTGTATACATAATAGAACTACGTTTTAACGGTTTTAAGCGAGGTTTTGGCCACATTTTAGTAGCCGCCTTGGTCTTCCAAATTTATTCAAATTCAAATTCAAAAGTTTTTATTCAAAATAAGTTCCACTGGAGAACACTTTTTGAAGGTCATACATGTAAGTTAAAATTTAATTTTTACTTCCTATTCTATGTACACCGCTTCGCAACGTGTTGATGCTGTAAAGGAGAAGAAGCGGCAAGAAACTCCCGAGCAACACGTCTAGCTAAATATTGTTTTTCTTTATATTTCATATTCTATTTATATCTCAAATTCTTTTTTTTAATAAGTATTGTACAGAAGTATGTTACAGAATTACTTTTTGAAGAATTCATGGAGTTGTAGCAAACAATGTATACTCAATAAGACCAAGACAATAAAAGGAAAGAAAAATAATATTATAGTTATAATAAGGACATGACGTGATCACGGCTAACTTAAAACTTAGAGTTAATTAAAAATGTAGTTATAAAACTCCCGAAATGGAAATTTAAATTGCTTATTGCTTAAGTACTAATATTTAGATAGACTATCAGCTGAATTGTTGGCTAATGACTATTTAGGTAATTAAAGTAGTAGGCATCTTCATTTACAATTAATAGAGTAATGAAAATGTTTAGCACACCTGTCTTAGTGGAGGCCATTTAGGCAATTGGCTTCGTGTTTATGGCCTATTTGGTGAGTGTTTAAATAGGTTGATATTATTCATGTGAACTATGTAGTCATATAACAATTTTATGGGAATCCTAACCAACATGTCACCTTTAGAGGCTATTCTTTATTTCACTAAAATTTGTATGTATTTGACGTCAATCAGTTAAAACGTCACACGTCAAAAGTATGTATCTGTGTAGGAACGGAGAAAGAATACAATTTCCTGCGGCCGGGCGGTCTGTCGTAAGAGGCGACTTAACAACCCACAGCCAGATGGTAGGGCATTTGCCCGACTGAATGGCTACCGCCCCTGGTCTAAAGTATGTCGCCATAATAACCTGGAGTTGTGTTCCGGCATTAGTGACCAGGTTCCAGTCTCTCTTAAGAGAGCAGCAGCGCATTTGTAGCAACTTTGGTGTTGCAAATGTCCATAGGCGATGTAACCGCTTTCCATCAAGTGGGCCGTCTACCTGTCTGCTGATCTCCTGCAATAAAAATAAAAATATCCTAGCGTTAATATACCTGGCGTTAAATTCTAGTTGCTTTCAGAATGTTCGCTTCAGAACCTAGGTTGCTCTTTCCTAATGTTCAGAACTTTATCGAGACTTGGAAGACTTCTCACAGGACCAAAGGGCTAGCTTTTATTTCGACTAGCAAATAGACATTGATATAACGCGACAACGCCGTCAGTCTTTTGGGAACGTTCCCGACAAGCGATACTAGTTTGGGAAGAAAAAAATATTTATGATTTTCCCCTTTTTGGGTCTTAATTTTACTTTTAGTTAATATTTGGCTAATCTTTATTTTTCGATGTATTTCCAGGTCACTTCAGCTCTGTACCTATCACTCGAGCCTGAGTTCTGGCCTAAATTGGGTCCTCTGGCGAACTTGTCCGACGTACTGATGCTGCTGAATTACGTCCTCGACCCGATCCTGTACGTGTTGATGCGGCAGCGGCGGCGGCTTTCGCCGTCAGCGTTCTGCCATTCGATTGCGCATTGTTTTAAGCGGGTCGGTAGCACTTTGGCTAATCTAGATGCTTTTTTATTGCATGGATTCAACAGACAGGCAAATCACCCACCTGATGAAATGTTTTTTTTTTTTTTTTTTAAATGAAACAATTCTACGGACTCTAAAGTTCCGTACCTTTTTTAATTTGAAGTTTATTAGTTGTATTGGTTTGTGTCTTTTTATTGCGCTGATAACATTGTTCTTTTTTTTATTATTGTATTAAAGTTGACGACATAGACACGGGTGGTGCTTATTGATTAATTTCTTAATCTCTAAGTATTTTATGTTATATGAATTTTTTTTTTTTTTATTATTGTTTGCTATTTGTGTATTGGTTTATAGATGTATTGGACCCTGATGGAATGTTGTTACCATCACCTATAAACATTTGTACCAACCATCGTGCTGCCGCTCTCTAAAAGAAGAAGGGAACCTGGCCACTAATCTCAGAACTCAACTAAGGGTTGCTATGGCGGCATACAGTGGATCAGCTAATTGCAATTCACTGTTGGATATTGGCCTTCTCAAATCAGTGTCATATATTCTGGTTTCCCGTTTTCTCAACCAGCCCCCGCCGGTGATATTACGCAGATTATCGGTCCAGTCTCTTTGGTTCATTCCTAAATCATAAAGAGGAAATATAACAAACAAAACTCGTTTTCACATTTATATCAGTATTTTATTTATTTATATTAATTCATTAACAAAAACTATTTGTGTCTGAAATATAATATACGTAGTCATAATTACAACTAAAAATTACAATTTATTTTAAAAAAAACTAATTTACAATAAGCATTATTAATTTTACACAAATATGTCACTAGGAAGGCACTTTTATATAATTACATTATTATTTAAGCACAAAAATAATCGTCAACTGAATAATATGCTTGTTTAAGAAGGAATGCTTTGACATTACGCTTAAAAGATTGCATTTTATATATATTTAGCTTTAGGTAAGGGGGTAATTTGTTGAAAATTTTATTAGTAGATATTGTTAATAATGTCTTCGATTATTTGATTTGAACGCTAATCTGAAAGATCAATGGATATAAGAGTAAAGGTATACCCAAAAAGAGATAGATGGATTATGGGAAAGATGACATGATGATTTGTCATATGACGAAAGACGTATGCTAGCCTAAAGAAGTATAAAGGGAAAAGAGATGACTTTTCATAATATGACAGAGGACGTATGCCAAAGTAGAAAAATATGCAAAGGTTTTTTTTTATTACATGAGTTCAGCAGACAGGCAGACGGCCCACGTAATGGTAAGCGATTACCATCGCTTATGGACATTTGCAACACCAAAGGCGTTACAAATGCGCTGCTGCTCTCTTGAGAGGGTCTGGAACCTGGCCACTAGTGCCGAAACACAATTCAAGGTTGTTATGGCGGCATATTCTAAACCAGGGGCGGTAGCAATCCAGACGGGCAGATACTCTACCACCTGGCTGTGGGTTGTTTTGTCGCCTCTTACGACAGGCCGCCAGGCCGCAGGAAATTGTATTCTTTCTCCGCTTATGCACGGTTGTTTGATGAGAAGGCAAAAGAAAAGAGAAATATCGTCAGTCAATTGTTGATCACTACTGGATGTAAACCTCCCTTATAATAACAGCCCACAAACGTCTCACATCTGGGCTCGGGCCTCTCACTATAAGGGAACGGACAGTATACCCGCCACGCTTGGCCAAGGCGGCTTGGCAGGCTTGACGCATCGGTCATCTCGATGTGCAAGTTGCATCACGATATTATCCTTCACCGCTGTTAGCACGTGGTAATTGTAACTACGCATATTAGGTCAACAAACAGCCTAAGTGGTGCATGCGTTCCGGCCAGGATCGACCCTGCGCCCTTTGAATTTGGGACGCGTGCGCTAGCCATTACGCTACCATGACTATTAACTACTACTCTACTACTAAACCCCCCTAAGCTTACGTTCTTTATCCCATACCTGCGCAACTGTAGGGACTGGATGAAGAAAAGTTGAGTAAAGAGAGATGATTTAAATGTAAATAATTGTTTCTTTCCACAGAACCACAAAACTTCTACGGACTCGATAAAGACCTCGTGCTGCCCGCAGGAGACGGTGCTGGTCAGCGACAGCTCCGGCGCGGAGATGCGGCCGTTGCGCGCGCTGCCCGTCGCCACGCTGCTCCACCTCGACGACTGACGACCTCACCTGTCCCAAAAAGACACTGTCCGACAATTCAGTTACTTTTAAATCACTCTCAATGCTCTTTTAGAGGGTTGTTAATGGTCTCGCTAGCCTCCAAGATTAAGCCGTCTCTTACATCTTGTTGTATTGGTAACAGGCCTTTATGTGACTTTCCTATATCTTATTTGCCTTAGTAACGGTTAAAATTTGACATAAGCTCCATACAAGTCAAAATTCAACAGATAGTAAGGCAAGTGAATGATTAGTAACATTGTGGAACCGGCCTTATACCACAAACTAATAGGCAAATTCAGCCAGAGCTTCTGGCAACACTACTATTACAATAACGATCGACAAATGTCCTGAACGGTGTTTTTGGCGGGAACTGAAAGGAGACGTGTGCTGTGCAGTTTTATTTTCTAAAAATGTGTAAAATTACTCTAAAATGAACAATAGTTGTAGGATATTGATAGTTTTTGAGTAGTAATTATGTGTTTTTGCGAGAAATGTGAACTTTATAGTCAAATGTGGCCTTTCGAGTTTTCACAAGAACTCCGTTGAATGGCGTTAGTTGTAGCCTACAATACAACTGCGCGACTATTATACGAAGACTTAAACATCAGAATTGGCTTTCATCAAGATGATCAAGATTTGTTATTGGCTCAACGCTAACCGCGGAAGCCATATATGAAGAAAAAAAAATGTCCTGAACAATCATATATTAGAATTGTTACTGTAGATGCTAGCAATGTGTGGACGACAGAAATGCACTTCGTCCTCAAACTCACTGTGAAGTTAAACTCTAAAGATAGCTTAGGTCTACATCAACACACTGACGACGAAAGCAAAGCCATCTGCAAACAAGGACATAGATACATCTCCGCATAGAACTCAATGCGAAGGCGGTTCTACAACAAGAACACGACGAATCTCGTGAAATCAAAATCAACTTCCTCGAGGGAACTAATTTTGATGATTTGATTTTTTTACGAAATAACGTCATAGAAGCCAACGAAGAAGCCTCGTTGACTAGACATGAGATGGATTTCATCGTGGTGGACAAAAGACACATTTAGAAATCTATCTAACTTTCATTGATATAGGATTTAATAGTGACAGTGATCATCAAATTATGAAATATAATCTATAGAACTACATATATGAAATCTTCTCGCAGAGTTTTTGGCGCGAACTGAAAGGAGACGTTGTGCCGTGCAGTTTTATTTTCTAAAAATGTGTAAAATTACTCGAAAATCAACAATCGTTGTAGGATATTGATAGATTTTGAATAGTAATTATGTGTTTTTGCGAGAAATGTGAACTATATAGCCAAATGTGGCCTTTCGAGTTTTCGCAAGAACTCCGTTGAATGACGTCGATTGTAGCCTATAATACAAGGCGCCTGGCTTAAAGGCTTAGTTGCCAAGACTTAAAACTAAAAAAAATAAAGTCTTTTCACAAGTCGTGTGGGAGTAAGTTTAGGGAAGCTTAGTTCATGGAGAAATAGCTGACAGAGATAATAGAAATTAAGCTCTAATAACGATGATAATATTAATGTCTTATGCTTTATTTTAGGATATGTAAATAGCACTAGCACAGGGATATGAATGTAGAATACGAAACGAAGATTCGCCGTTCACGAGAACTTAACACGTGGTTACCAACTCCCAAAAATTTATATTAATTGTACCATGTAAATTGTAATAAAATTGGTTATATCTATAAAAATAAATAAAATTGAAGTGTCTGTGTGTAATGTCAAAAGAACAGCTTTTTACTAAGTGTATATGAAAGTATATACGATACTTATATCAAAACATCAATTTTAAAATTTTTGTCCATCTGGATATTCCGGCTAATCTCTGAAACGGCTGGACCGATTTTGACAGGACTTTCACTGGCAGAGAGCTGATTATATATGGAGTAACTTAGGCTACTTTTATTTTAGAACAAAAAAAATAAAAGGCCACACGCACGGCCGCATCGGAGGGTAAATTAAATTAAATTCCACCCCGACAAAGTCGGGGGTAACCGCTAGTTATTAAATAAAAAAAATTACAAAACGTAAACAGTTCTTTGTTTTTTGGGGACGTGATCTAGTAATTGTTGCGAATTTACGTGCATGTGACTTAAGCTTTAGAGTTGATATTTTTCAATACTGGTAACCCTCTGTGTAAAGTTATCGTGAACAGCGTACGTATATTAAGTACTTAATTTAGAGTTAATGTTGTATAGTGTGTAAATTATGAATACTTATGTTATAAGAAATATTAAAAATTGATCAATTAATCAACAAGTTTCGAACAATATTACAACCAAAGATAGCGCTCTCTGTATATTTATGCATTTTATTAAATTTAAGAAATAAGTTTACCAGACATGTGAATAACTCTAGTCCAAAACGTAATGTTAAATAAATGCAAGATAATATTATTATATCTCAATTTCGAGAATAAACCATTGGAAAGTAATTAATATTTAGCATTAATTAGACTATGTTGTAAATCCTGCAGCGGAATGAATTTAATATAAGTAACTAAGCATGTAAATGTAGTATTTAAGTCGGTTCCGCAGGGCACCCTATTATATTTTGAAGGAAAGTAAGATACCCATTTTAAAAAACTACGAATAATAGGAGCGAACTATAATATAGGAGTTTTTGGCGGGAACTGAAAGGGGACGTTGTGCTGTGCAGTTTTATTTTCTAAAAATGTGTAAAATTACTCTAAAATGAACAATAGTTGTAGGATATTGATAGTTTTTGAGTAGTAGTTATGTGTTTTTGCGACAAATGTGAACTATATAGCCAAATGTGGCCTTTCGAGTTTTCACAAGAACTCCATTGAGTGACGTCGATTGTAGCCTACAATACAACGGCGCCTGGCTTAAAGGCCTAGTTGCCAAGCCTTAAATATAAAAAAAAACTATAATATATTATGGAATCTGTATAAAGAATTTATTATTGATTTATGGCGCATAATTAATGATATTAATAAATAACAAAAATTATGCCTAGTTCAAAAACTTTTCGTGTCATTGATAATAACTTGCGTATTGTATAAAAAAATCTCGGTAATTATAATACTATGTTTAATACGAAAACTATGAATTCCAAAATACAAATTATTTTTATATAGTAAAAATACTCAATATTGTAATTCATTGATGTCTTATCAACTGAGTGTCATAATAAAATTTAAAATACATTATTGGTCTTTAGTTTTTTCCACTAGTCATTCAATCCGATTAATGGCCGCTTTTTCAATCACCAGATAAAAATTTTAAAGAATAAAACGCAACCAGCACGTTCCCCTAGTAGCTCACAACGCCCAAAATGCTCCGTTAGCCGTTCCACAAGGCGACCGCGGTCGTTGTGGTCGTGGCGAAAACGTCACTAATAACGTCATCATTTTCGATCACACAACGCTTATAACGGCCCATGTCAAGAGGTGGGTCGAATAACCGTTCCATTTGGGTTTACGATTGTAACACCGGGAAGCAAGTGGAACGGGAAAAATTACGGTCGTGAATGTCGTTGTGAGTTTCTAATGGAACGTAGCCAACATGGGAAAAATAAAAATGACAGTTGCATGAATATACAATTGAACTGTTACACTTTTGAATTGAGTAAGGTTATAATTTATTTAGCTGATAATTTTTATTTAATGATTGGAAAATTGGCCCTAAGAAATATATTAGACGGCCTCTGTGGTTGAGCGGGCTAAGCCTTTGCCGGCGTACCTCACTGCAACGCAGAGGTTCCGGGTTCGATTGCTGGTATAGTAAATTTCGGAAACGTATTTTCTCCGTTATTTACTGTAGTCTGGGTGTCTGGGATCGGCCCCAGAGTAGTCCCTTGTATATTACCCATAACACAAGCGTAACTTGCTTAATTTGGGGATATACAATGTGTGTGTTTGTCTGCGATTATTATTATTATTATATTTATATCCATTTATTTTCAAAAATTTTAATTTTTTTTTTAATATATAAAGAGTAGACATTTTTTTATAAAAAAATAAATAATATTATTCTTTTATAAAAATTCATCAAAAATAAAATACATATTCAATAAAAAAAATATAAAATCTTGCAGATCACCGCCAGGGGGGCCTAGGGTCCAAACTACCGGTGGTTAGGGCTCCAGAGACAGGAACCTTCTCACAATCCGTGCCGTGTCCAAGAGTGCTGCCTTCTGTATCTGGCCCTTCACCCAGCCTCCCAGTGAAAGCCTCTCTAGATGACAGTCGAGGCTTTTCGCTATAAGACCGTTGACGGTAACAACTATCGGCACAATGCTCGTTGACTCCAGACGCCACATAGCGGTAACCTCGTGAGCAAGATCTAAGTACTTACTTAGTTTTTCTTTTTCTTTCTTCACAAGGTTATCGTCATGCGGGATACTGATGTCAACGAGTGTTGCTCGCCGCGCAGATCGATCTATTATCACGATATCAGGCTTATTGGCTGCAATAGTTCTGTCCGTGATAACTGATCGATCCCAGTAGAGCGTGGCACGACTGTTTTCAAGAACTGGCTCCGGCGAGTATTGGTAATAAGGCACCTCCGTTTCCACAAGACCGTATCGAAGGGCAAGTTGCTGGTGGATAATCCTGGCTACGAGGTTATGTCTGTGCAAGTATTCGCCGTTAGAAAGATGTGAGCAGCCGGAAACAATATGCCTGAGGGATTCACCTGGGCGATGACATGCCCGACAGATGTCCAAGGTGCCATCCTTCAGGATATATTTTCGGTAGTTATTCGTCTTAATAACTTCGTCCATAATTGCAAAGACAAAACCTTCGGTTTCTCCAAAGAGATTACCAAACCGTAGCCAGTTTACCGATGCTGACAGGTCTACATCGGGCCCTGTTAAGGCCCGATAAACCTGCCATGCAGCTCCTTGCTCTTCCATACATTGATGCGGTAGGAGGCGCTCAGTACTGCCAGATTGCACCAATTCGCTTTAGCCAACGAGAGCATGGTAAGACCTTTGTCTACTGCCACAACATCTTTATGCAAGCCCACGTCCATCTTAAGGAAATATGCCCTGAGATTGTTCACCTCGCGATTATGCAGAACTTTGGCATTTAGAAAGCCTCGGCCTCCACATCTTCGTGAGATGTACAATCTCATTACTGATGAAGGTGGGTGATGCATACGATGTTTTGTCAGTAGGCAACGGACTCTTTGATCTAGGGCGTCCAGCTCCGTTTGGGTCCACCTAAGTATGCCAAAGGAGTATGCTAACACGGGCATAACCCAGCTGTTGAAGGCTCTGACCGTATTTCCACCTGAGAGAAGGCTGGTTAAAACCTTCCTCAAGCGGCAAAAGAATCGGTCCTTCACCGTCTGGTTTACGTCCGCGTCGGCTATACCTAAGGACTCTGACATACCCAGGTACTTGTATGTTTCGGTTTCAGAGAGAGATTTAAGAGATATGTTCTCTGAAAGTTGTAAATTCGGAGAATTAACAACTTTCCCTCGCCGCACATGCATGACCACACACTTTTCTATCCCGAATTCCATATTATTATTATTATTATTTTTACCAAGAAACAAACGAATAAATCCTTTGATTAGGGGCTGTGGCATGCACAATGTGTTGATGACGAATCATTCACAGGTGGGGATATATAAAAAAAAACCAACTTTAAAAGTAGCTAAAAGGCAAAAATGGATATTTCTTATAATCTTTTTAAGTCGACGCAAAGTAAAACATAAAAATTACTATATTTTGCAATTTTTATTTGTTGTTTTTACTTGGCACCCACTTCACGATGTTATAAATAATATATATTTTTTGCTTTTAAATTACAATGAGGTGTCTTTTGCATTTGTTATTTTTTTATTTTCTGGTTTTTATAGTTACGCAAATATTTGAATAGCTTTATAATAAGAAGTCTGTGAAAAATGCATAATTAGTTTTTTTTTTAATATGACACACGTTGTACGTGCTTATAATATTCAAGGATTGTTCTCGATTTGCCTGGGATGCACTCTTCAGATCCTGACTTGGTAACAATAAGACCAACTAAGGAGTATACTTTTTCGAATAAAAAGAAATTGAAATCGGTCCACAATTGAGGGATAAATCGCATAACAGACGTACAAATCCTACAGTATAATTGAGAATCTCCTCATTTTAAAGTCGGTTAAAGATGTTCATAATAATAAAATAATGGAATTATCCATATCTAAGGGTTATTGGAATTAGTTATTGGAAGCGAGTCATGATTACCCGAGCCGACGCTATAGTTGCACAGATACAACTGTCTATAGGTTATGCATATGTTACCTTTAATTAAAATTAAAGCAAAAGGTTTGTGTTTTGTATGTTTTTTCGAAAATATAAATATTTTAATCTAATAAGTTGCATTTACATTCTCGTGCTTCCAATTTCTCTTGCCACTTTCCTGCTTGCTGTCGTGGAAGTGGCCATAATGTAAATTTTACGTTACATTCCCATAGCTAATCAAAAATCAAATAAATTAAATTGTTAAAGTATTCGAACAGAACTTCAGTAAAGAAAAAAGGGAAATGTCAAGGCGACGTTGACAGTTTGTTCCAGAAACCAGTTTCGCAAGCTAATAAACTAAACATAAGTTTATATTCTATCTTTCTTTTCTAAGTTCTATACAGCTACAACTGTTATAAGTCTATGCTCAACAACTAAGAGAGAAACATATTGACACCCATTGTGAACTGAAACAACTTAATCGAACGAAAGCAGGAAAAAACCAAGCTGTAATGAAAAAGTCAAGAAACCCTAAATTTTGAATTACCATAAAAAAATGTCTAAGTGCAATTAATAGTTAAAAGCGGTTAGAGTCGTGTTCATTACATTTATTTGTTGCATACAACAAAATGTCTAAGTGGTGGGTTGGATAGTTTTTAAGTCATAGTTAATAGTCAAATGCAATATTGTTTGATATTTACCGGCAATTTTGCCACAACGTTTCGTTTCATTGCTTTTCGTTATTTAATTTAATAAGACCGGTGGGTATGACTGATAGGATAGTAATCTCCCTGTCATCACTTACAAAACTAGCAATTATAAACAGCAAAAGCAAACTTGACTATATAATCCATACCTGTGTACGACAATTATGTATATTTCACAGTTTTGAGTTTTATTTAAAAACCGGTTTAGTCAACAAGTATCATTTTCAATAACATATGTACCAGGTGAACTTACCAGTTTAGTGCATATAAAGTTATAAGGAAAAGGGTGAATAATCATGTTGTTTTTTTTGTCTTTGACTTTAACATTCTGCGTCTTACTTATAAGTAATCAGATATTATTAATATCCTTTTCTGTGAAATAGGCAGTCTGAAAGGAGTATTCACGAAATGTTGAAAGATACACCCCCCATCAGGGAATCAAGTGACTCCATCACATCTGGCACTGAAGCGAAATTCCCCACATCAAGATCTATGCCATTCCCCCCAGCATATGGTAAGTATATAAACAAGTTATAAATAGCAGATACATACAATGAAGTAAGAATCATATAATGAAAACACCTTATTATTTATCAAGAATTAATTAACAATTTTTTTAACAGGAACAAAATGAGCTTCACTCTAAAAACCAAGATATCTATATTTAACTGAGTTCTTTCTACAACATCTTGAAGTCAGTGCCAAAGAAAATATAAAAGAACAACAACAAATTTATAAAAAGTAGTAATTTTTTATTATTGAAGTTTTTGTAGATCCCTAATTTATTAATAAATATAACCTACATTACTCAGGGATAACATAGCATTGTAATGGTGAAGGAGCGTTTGAAATTGGTCCAGTAGGTTTTTACTTTATTAGTTAAAAACATACAAAAATACAAATCTGTTCTCTTTATAATATTAGTATAGACAGTCATGGCAGACCACATTTTTAATGAAGCAGTAATCTTTGAGATTTTAGTTTTAAACTAAACATGATGCAGACCAAGTACTTAGTATGTTGAAGACTAAAGTCTTAATTTAATAAGTTATTTTCTACCCAAGTTGAAGCTCCTTTCTTTATCAGACTAGAACTAGCTAGGCTGTATAGATGAAGTATTCCCTGTCGACTAGGTGTTGTAGTAAATACTAATACCGGTTTACTGGTGTGATGTTATGGTTAATTGCAATCACATATAGGAGGCATAGCTTGCTCCATATACACCTCAAGGTCTTATATACTTGTCCATGCTTTTAGGCACCAAACTGTCCAACAAAAATCATTCCACTGAAACATTATCCTCTTGGTGTCATTAGCACCTCCAGACGTGTCCCAGAATGGTGCGGCAGGTAGCAGCACTTTGCTCCGAGCAGGGTCATCAAAACTGGAGTCCATCAAGAATTGGGGAGTCTCCACTTACAAATGCACCAAACAGATATTATATGAGAAGCTTGGTAAAAGTTCAAGGACTGTTGATACTGGTTAGTATTATTTCTTCATAATAAGGCCAATCAGTTTTAAGTCATAATTGTATAATGCATTAAAGATGTCTGTTAGTAGAAGTCAATAAATGTTACTAATACAGCTAAACTGTATGTCATCTTGGTAAAATGTTATTGCTGTTTTTGTAAGTAGGTCTTAACTGAGCATGCCTAGTTAGCCCCTGAGACTAAGCCAACAACATTTAACATTTGTTTGAGAAAATACTGTTATTATTAAAATATACAATAAAATACACAATCACATAAAAGGGCTTCTATTAAATAATGTTAGAATAATGTAGAAAAGAGTAGTATTTCTTATTGTAGACTGGAGGTTTATGTTTAATCTTTGTACATTTTTTGGAACGAAGTTCCTTATCGCACGTTGTGAAAGGGGGCTAGACGGAAAAAATTCTTACGAAAAGTTGTCACGACACTTTTTGCTATAGTAAGCTATTGTAAGCTGTGCGGCGTCGCATGTTTCTCTGTCTGTCTGTTTGTCTCTCTCTCTGTTTTTCTCTCTCTTATAGAAAGCAAGCCAGATATTTTCATTTCTATTTCGCATTGAACAGTGTGGTGTCGTGACAATTATTTTTGTTGAGTGTATACAGGTTTTTTGTAAATAATAAATAATAAAAGATAAAATTAATCGAAAGGAACTTTGTTCCATCCGGGTGTCCCTTGACACCTCTCAAGTTTTATTTATTCTTGAGTTTAAAAATAGCTTTGCATAATTTGTATGTTTTGCCATGTTTAGTACCCACGAAAATACAAATTTGGGAAAAAATGTGCTGACGCCAAGTGGGAGTTTTGTAGCAGTTTGAATACACATATCTGTTGAACATTTAAAGTATGAGTGGTGGATCGTGTTTCGCAGAGCTGGAGGCGCAGATCGAGATGCTGCGCGAGACGCAGCGCAAGTACAACGGCGTGCTGCGGCTGAGCGCGGCGCTGGCGGCGCAGCTGGCGGCCGCCGCGCACACGCAGCGCCAGCTCGGCGAGGCCTTCGCGGAGCTCGCGCAGAAGTCGCCCGAGCTGCAGAACCAGTCAGTGACTTTACTTCACCCCACTGCTACCCAATTGCTGCCACATTCGCCATACGAATTCGTGTCGTATTCGTTCCAAAGGTTCCTGTACAATGCGGACACGCAGCGGTCGCTGACGCGCAACGGCGAGACGCTGCTGGCGGCGCTGCATTTCTTCAACAACTCCCTCAACACGCTCACCAACAAGACAATCGAGGACACGCTGCTCACCATCCGCCAGTACGAGGCCGCCAGGTGACGAGCAACCACAATTATACAAACTTATATCAGCCATGACAAATTGTGACAAAAGCATAGATTCCATTATTCCTATTTTTCAACCATATAGCCCCAGCCATTTCTTAAATAAATAATTGTGACATTACAAAGATTGACAGACAAACTAAATTATTACGGGTTCAGTTTTTGCCAATGTAAATAGATGATTTAGAGAAATTTGTTGACACTGATTTTCAGTAGGTATTTATTATTGCAAATAATATGAAATTTACTTGAAAGTCTTGTTTAATATAATTATTTTGCTTGGCAATAGATAGTAACTCCAGGTATAGAAATGGTTGAGAACATAGTGATGTATTTGTTGTGATGGTATTAACATGGCAAACGGATGTGTTCCGGTGCACCAGGGTGGAGTACGACGCGTACCGCAGCGAGCTGGAGGGCAGCGGCGGCGGCGGCAGCCCCCCGGAGCTGCTGCTGGCCAACATCGAGCGCCACCGCCGCCACTACGAGCGCCTGCGCGACGACTCCGCCGTCAAGCTCCGGTTGCTACACGAGAATAGGGTCAGCCACTCTTGCATTCCTACCATAGTTAAACATATTTTACATCCAACAAGTGGACACACATTTATACCAATATTTATGATCTGATATCTAGACAGGAGTCAATCCCACTGTTGGGGAATTGTTAACTGAGAATACAAATTAGATAATACTAGTTGAGTTTGTTTGTCCCAATGTGGATGTAAAAGCGTGATGGTTGGAACGAAGAATTATTCTCATATTGGCTTTGCTTTGATGCACATGTAGTTATGATCTAGGTTAACTAATTATTGTGCGAAAATCATAATAAATTTGAAATCAACATACTCTAAATAACAATAAGTTTTTACATTTATTATCCATTAAGTTCGTTTACTACCCTTTATTAAACATAAATTTCACATAAATAATGACAATTTTCTACTAGTGATAAGATAGAAGAAGAGTTCTATCTCCAGTTGCTACTATAATATTTTGATATTATAATAGTAAGTGAAGGGTGAAGGGAGGAATTGGTATGGCGGTCTTATAAAATGGCATGTCTACCATTAGAACCGCTATCTGTTAAGACATAAACCAGAGACAATCCTTTTTAACCAACTTCAGAAAGGAGGAGGTTTTCAATTTGTCTATATTTTTTTTTTGTGTCTTACACGATTTCTCCGTCAATTATGAACCATTGTTCTGTAATCTAAAGGTTATATATACTTCCGAATTGGTTCCAGTGTCGAATCGGATTCCAGGAATAACGAGAATAACCCTTATTACAAAACGCCGTGCGTCTAAATTAATTGAAAAAGCTTGTATAATACGCATGTAGCTATTACATTTTCTGCAGGCGCTTAATTTTTTTTCGTCCGTGAATTGTGGACCTAGTTTCAAATTGTTTATTTTTAATTCCCGAGATGGTCCCATAGTCACCCGGTCAGGATCTGATTTGTGGATCGTAAGGAAATCGAAAGCAACCCTTGTTGAAGAGCATATACACTGAAGAGTGAGATGGCAAATTTGTATATGTGTGCCAGTTGTACAATTTCTACAGGTGCTTAATTTATTATTTTTAAAGCTATTGAAGTATTTGTATAATTAAAAAGTAAAAAAATACCATTTTTTTAATAAAGACAAACCGACTCTACACTAAAAACCAAAAACTAAATATTTAACTGACTATTTTCTATAACATCTTGAAGTTAGTGTCAAGTAAAACACAAAAATTACTATATTTTGTAAATTTGTTGTTGTTCTTTCATGTTTTACTTCGTACCAACTTCAAGATGTTGTAGAAAGAAGTTAGTTAAATATTTATTTTTTTGCTTTTAGTATGAAGTCGGTTGCGTTTTTGTAAAATTTTTTTTTAATTAAATGTATACAGATAACGTAGCATTAAAACCCAATAATAAATTAAAAGGGAGTTTTAATTTTTTTTTATGTGATCACACCGCGAATCCGCAGGTGAAGGTGATGAACAAGCAGCTGCTGCTGTTCCACAACGCCGTCTCGGCCTACTTCAGCGGCAACAACGTGGCGCTCGAGGCGGCCGTGCGCAGCTTCGGCGCGCACCCCGCGCCCCCGCCCACCGCCGCCGCCCTCCCCGCCGCCGCCCCCGCGCCCCCCGCGCCGCCGCCCGCCTCGCCGCCCGCGCAGCTGCCGCCCCCCGGCGTGCTCCCGCGCACCGCGTAGGCCGACACCACCCGACGTCTAAACAAACCCCATACTCATAGACCACATCGTATGAGGTTTGGCTTCACTATTCATATCAACTACTAATCGAGAACATACTGAACACATATGGTACAATTTACAAAACTTAAGACGATATGAAACCAAACCCTTAAAATGTATCAAAATGTTCTTTCCAGATTAGTGGCAGGGGAATCTCCAATATAGAAGGTCTATTTCACGAAGTCCATTCGTCTTTGTTGTTGTGCACACATATTCATGCACATTGATTTCGTGTGATGGTAATTGGTACATTTGCTGGTCTGGATGACTACCACCTCTGTTCTCGAGTACGTCGCCATAACAACCTTCAATTGTGTTCCGACATTTTGTATTGGTAGGCAAATGCCATAGACAGCAGAAATCACTTACCATCAGGTAGGCTATAAGCCAGTGCTGTACTCCAGCGATGGAAAAAATGTACAGATCGCTATATTATTCCCAACTGTATTTATGCCAAATATTTACACAGAGTACCGTCAGCATGGAAACAAAGCGGTGTTTTAGGAGTGCTCACGAAGTTTTCTACCTAGTAATAATATTTAATTACTGATTATTTAAAAAAAAAAATCAACGTATTTTTAACTAAACAACATTCTGTTTACATATTTACATCTGTTAAACTCATATACAACCTTTATTTCGCCAATAGTAAAATATATATTCAAAATTCGACGTTTATGTCTGGAATGTGTTAAAAAATGTGCTGAATAATAATTCGTTTGTAAAAATATGTAAAAAATTACCTAAAATATATTAATATTGCTCAATTGAAAAATCCGGAGTTTCCTTGAAGTATCTGAAAGACCACGGCACCCGGTACCTACCAGCATGTTCTCCAACATCAATATGAGTTCTTTAGTTTTCGAACAGATGGCGTTAGTATTACAGTCCAGTAGATATTACACATGTCTTATTGATTTTTTAATGTGTATAAAATAATATGACAGATAACACATATTGAAATAAATTGAAAGTACTATGTCAAAGCTTAAATCTGAAAGTGTGATAGCTTCTCACCTAAATGTACCACAACAATTTATAGATTGTGGGATTGTGAAATGTTACAGTAGATTTTGTTGCTAACACTACCTACACAGATACAAAGGGACTTCATGAAATGGAACATCTATCTATACTTTATTTTGTATCGAAACGCTGTAGTGTATATTCTCCGTTGCTAAATCAGAATATTCAGTTTAGTGCCCATTATGACATGCTGTAACTTGAAAAAAGGATGCTAGGCGTGGCAACCCTACAATAATAAATGCAACTTAGATTAATCAATATGACAATTCTTTTGATATTTGGTACAGAACGAGTCATTTTTATTCCTTGCATTTTTTTATATTTCTAGAATTAATAGACGGTTTCTATATCTGACTATATGGTTCTTTGCCATTCCATTGGGTTAAGCGCGCTATTTTTACCCGACTTCAAAAAGGAGGAGGTTCCCAAATTAGTCTATTTTTTTTGTTCGTTACTCGATTTCTCTGTGAATGGGGATTGTTCAAAAAAAATTACCCTCTGATTTTATATTTTTATTATGTAAAATAGGGTATTTTAAGATACTAATTTGAATATTTTTGTGTTTTAAGAGCTAGTTTTTTTTTAATTCGATTTTTAAACAAATTATCCGATGACGTCATTGGGGACAACTTTACATTAATTCCTTTGCCTATAAAAAGAAAATAATCATATTAATCTGTGCTACTATTTAAATGTTACTGTCATTATTCATTATGACACATCGTGATCATTTTAGTGTGGCCAGCTTAGCAATTTTATCGGTAGATTTATTTTATATATTTTGGTGTTCAACATTTATTATTTTCTAAAGTTACCGTTAAGTTATTTAAAGTGACCTTTAGTGAAAAATCAATATAATATAACTTAAACTGAATAATGTACAGTTAGACTGAATACCATTAATTGATAATCAGGCATAAATTACCTATTAGACACCATTGCGATGTCATTACTTTTCTTAATTTGTAATAAAGTATTCTTTCGGCGATTGCAACAGATAAAGCTCATTCGACCACTAAAATACTTCGATTTGGTATCACATTTGGGTTATCATTTTTAATGTCTGATACCTAGACATAGTCTCATTATCCAATGATATTGTCAATCCAGTTAAAATAAAAAGGTTGTATTGTCAGTTTCAATTGAGGGGGGGGGGGGGGGGGGAGTATTATTAGTCAGACCTTTAAAAAAAATATCAGTCGTTAGGACTGCACTTCGGAGATAAAAACTTGGTATCTGAGCGTGACGGTCGTGCGAATTCAGTGCATTTTCCCCATCCTAGAAGCATCTACGGAAGTTTTCAATTTAAAAATTATGGCGATGTTCGATAAGGTCTTTTTTAAGTCAATATGTTGGGAGTTACTTTCCTACACACACGTGTGTACCTACAAGAATTACAAATTTTAGTAATTTCACTATTATCAACCTGGCAACATTGAGTATTTAAGATGTACCACAACAATTTATAGATTGTGGGATTGTGAAATGTTACAGTAGATTTTGTTGCTAACACTACCTACACAGATACAAAGGGACTTCATGAAATGGAACATCTATCTATACTTTATTTTGTATCGAAACGCTATTTATAGAAAAATAGCTGTCTCACTATTCATTAGAAACTGATTAAAATAATATTAATTACTTATTTGATAATTTGGTACAATCAATAAATCAACCGATATTACTTTCTTAATAATCTATAATCAGTATCTCATATAAATACATACAAATAAAGGAACAGACATTGCACCACTGCCCTGGCGGTTAGATAGTGTGTTTTATTGCTAATGTATGTTATGGATCTGATCTTATACAACAAATTACCGGAAAATATGAAACTCTCCAGTAGTTTTAAATATATTCACTTGCTAGTGATTAATTAAGCACATCTATGGCTTGAAGGATTTCATGGAATATGAAGAACAAATACCTTAATGATTGTAAATCTCTTAATAATATGATTTTGATGTGTAACATAGTTACTAATATGAAAAATTATGAGTTAAATAAGGACTATGCGAGTAATTAAATAGACACTTTATATCTTTTTTTTTCAGGTTCAGAAAAAATTAAATGCTAGCCTGCAGAAAAAAGAAAAAGATAAAACTGAACATTTCTGAAAAGATTATATAATATGTCCTAAATTATTATTAATAAGTGTTTAAGTAAATAAACAAGTTTAACTGCTAAAAGTTATTTATTATTTCATCTTGCAAAATAATAAGTCAAAAGATATATTTTATTAATCAATTCATATAAATATATGGCACATACAAATTTATAACTCACAATAGTTTGCTTTCAGTATAGAAACCATATTCTTATAACTCGTAATGTGAACTCTTAAGACATCAGTCAAAGTAAAGCTAAAATATTTTTGGAGGAATGTTAAATATTCATATATTGTTTACATGAATTATAACTAATAACATCTAGATTTATGTATATATAAAAATAAGTTATTTAAAATAGCCATCCTTGTTTTCAATTAATTAAGCTTTAAAGATATAGGCCATTCTTCTATGGTGGTACTAATCTTTTCAATCAGTTTCCATTTATTGATTTGGGCTCGCTTGAGATAAATTCAGGTTCTGGTGAACTTTTTGTATGCCATTAGCTCCAATGCAGTTCATAAAGAATACTCCAAAGAATTCAAGTCAGAACTCGACGAAGGCCAACCTATGCTCTGAACAAAGTCTGACAAATTGGCTTGCAACCAATGTTGGATTGAATTAGCTTCATGGGAGGGTACAGAGCCCTGTTGGAAAATCCACTGCTATCCAGCGAATAAAGTATCACTTAATGCTTAAATCATTGTTTCCAATATGTGATTTTGGACGTCCTTCTAACTTCTGGCGCAAGGTGTATTGTTTTGCCAGTTAAATTTTCTTCCACCGTGATGATCTTCTCATCAGTAAACAGGTTATTTTTTGGATCGTATCTCTTGAAAAGATTTCGATATCGCTCCAATCGCCATTTACGAAGACGCTCGTTTATATAATGCACTTTTCTTTGACTTTTAGTTAGAGACCATATGTAAGTATTCTCTTTACAGATATTTAAGAAATATTGGTCTGAAGAGATAATATATACATAATTTAATTCTGGAGTACGTCGAATAAAATGTTTGTTTATGTTGATGTTGTATGACATAACAATGACATAAAAAGGAAAATGTCGGTCCTTTTGTATTTTGAAACTGAATGGCTACGGTATTCATATGCATTTCACCAGACGTAAATGACGTCATAGGATTTAGTAAGGTCAAATAAAGGTCAAACGCATTTCTTTCAAAATACAAGGGGATTGTACGTTTTTTGGAATTTTGACTAGACAGAAATGATTAGGAACACTATTCCTCGAAATGGTTTTTCAAAAAGCTAAATTGAAAAAAAGTGAACAATCCCCATTGTGGACCGATTTTCAAAACTTTCTTTTATTATACTCCCGAGCTGATCCCATTGTCGCCATGTCAGGATCTCATGAGTGAATTCCAAGGAATTAAAGAAACTCACGAAAATCGTTAACTTACATCGTTGTAAAACGTGTCTCCGTCAATTGTAAACCGATTTTCAAATTGTTTTCTTTAATCGTAAGTGTATACTCCAGAGGTAGTCCCATGGTCACCAAGTCAGGATCTGATGAGTGGATCCCAGAGAAATCGAGAGCAACCCTTGTTGAAGAACATATATACTGAAGAGTGAGATTTCAAATTTGTATATGTTACAATTTCTACAGATGTTTAATATATTATTTCTAAAGCTATTGAAGTATTTGCGCAACTACAAAGTAAAAAATAACATTTTTTTAACAAAATTAAACCGACTCTATACTAAAAACCAAAGAATAAATATTTATTTTTTGGTTTTTAGTATGAAGTCGGTTTTGTTTTTAATTCCGACGTTTTAGCCACTTTCCAGTAGCCTTGATGACAGAAGACAAAGTTGTCAAGTGTCATTGAGTAATGTTAAAAGCTACTGTTTAGCCTATCCCCAACTTGTTTATTTGAATCATTTAATTTTTGCAAAATCAAAATACCGCGCTTAAAACCGTTAAAACGTAGTTTGACTATCCATATGTGCAATATCAATTTTCTGACGATGGAAAGGCAAAAGAATGAATAGCAACGTATAGGGACCTAGCATATGGCAGTAAACAAAAGCATTGGAGTCGTCTTTCCTGATATCCTAACTTCATGACTGTAATAAAACATAATTAAAAACATTAATAAACCGGACGATTAGGAAAGTTACGATTGTTAATTGCATTGTAAAATATCGTACTGAGACGTAGAAGTTGTGTGATATATATAAAATAGTTATTTAGTATAGTCCACATCGTTTTGTATAATAAATTATAGTAAATTTATCAATGTAAATGGCAAATAGCTTTTTGACCAAAATTGTAAACACGCGTTGCTATATTTAAGTATTTAAAAACTTAAAAGCTTAAAAACATTTTCACTGAAAAAAGAGAAAAGTTAGAATATTAAAACCATGCCACGGTTATGTTTTATTTTTATAGTATTTTATTGAAGTTATTCATTTTCCAAAAGTTATAACTTCTTACAGACATTTTCTTTGCCAAACTGCAAAGGAGTTTTACCTACTATGTATTACAAGCTTTAGAGCGCGCTTCTGGATTGTTTTTTGGGATTTAATATGGTCTCTATAGCTTTAATTATTTTTCCGAGTCAGAAATATTCATAGTAGATTCTCAATCATGGTTACAAATAATTAATTAAACTATTTTTGTTTTTTGCGGTGGGTAAAGATCATGTTATTCAATTACTTAGTATAATAGTGAAGTCGACATAAAGAATAATATAAGCTATTTACGAAAACGATTTTTTGAAACTTGTCCAAAATTACCTTGTTCAAATATACAGAATGCATAAAAGCTAAATGCGTCTCGTCAGAAGTTAGCTCCGTTAGTTTGCGCAGATAATTATAACTGACAGTACACAGTGCGAAAGAGACGCCACGTGTTTGGATAGCGGCCGAGCGAGAGAGTAACAGCTGCCCAGTTCTGTTTTTACCACCCAATGACCTCTTGACACTGATACTTGAACTGACTGCTGCATATAGATGATAAGCGAATTTTTGCGAAATTTGAAGTATTATTTGTGACCGTTTCTGAGATTAAAATTAGTACTAAGTTACTTTTTAGATGATTGGGACTTTCGCATTAGGCACAAAAATAAGAGAGCAGCCTGTTCAATAGACATAATAGTGGTCAGTGCGCTGACGCGTACGAACTTCATGGACGCACTAAAGTTTTGCGCGTACTTAATTACTTATAACATCATCTCGTGCGTGTACGCATGTTTTATTCCAGTAACATTGCTTTTATACGCTTTCTAGTTTTTAAGAAATATTTCATATACATTTAGAAATAACTTTTGAATATACATAATTTTATTATTATAATGTATCCAAAAACAATCAGCGGAATTTTTTTGGGATACCATACCAAAATACCTCGAATTTTTTTCCATTAGTTATTCCATTAAATTCTTTTACAATATGATACGCTGTTGAGGTCGTAATCAATATTAAAATTAACTTCCAAGTACCTAATATAATTCTAACGATAGTTCTCTTTTGAATAATCAAATATTTGAATTGTCAGCCTTATCTGCAAGTAAGTAGTGATTGGGACTAATAATTTTACTTTTAAATAATTAAAATTTCATAGCTTGCTGACCAGAGATATCTCATTACACGACTGCTTTGTTAATTAGGCATGAGTTTGTAGTTAATTGATTAGCTCAATTTATCCTTCCAAACCTGCTTAAAAAAGCTTTAGTGTTCATTATAACAAAAAAATTGCCTCCTCGCATTGTTTTAAATATAAAATATACATTCAGTATAACTTGCAATTTTTAAGCATTAACATATTAATATAGCCAATGTAGTTTATTACCTATTGTAACATTTTAGTATAGTTCATGTTTGTATGTATTAAAATGTATAAATCTGTACCTATGATAAAATTAAATATGAATTGATTCTTAAGTTTTATAGATTGAAAATTGAAAATGGTCAACAGAAAACATGTTTAATGTTTATCTGTTTAAATGTTTTGGTGGGAAATGGAATTTTATATTCTATAGTTTTATTTATATAGAAGAATAGTGTTTGTTATAATTTAACAATACTTTAATGATGTTTTCCTTTTCAGCATCACTGTTTGGCCACCATGAGCTAAGTATAGGTCGGGAGTGGTGTAAATCAGGCTTCATAAGAAGCAAGTAGCAAAATATGTAACTTCAATATTATTTTAAAACTTAAAGTAATTATTTTCTTAAGTTTTCGCAACTTGTATACATAATAAAACTACGTTTTAACGGTTTTAAGCGCGGTAATTTTATTTGATTTTGGTTTTTCCGACGTTTTCCTTCCACCCATTTTAATATTATATAAAATTATTAGAGCTAGGCATGTTTGCTGAAGAGTTTCTTGCGCCGCTTCTTCTCTTCAAGACATAACACGTTGCGAAGCGGTAGTAAATTAGATTAGGCTCCCATAGAGTAAATAATAACCACAAACAAAATTAAAATTAACAAGTTGGCGGTAGGCTAAATAAAACTTTAACAATACTCGTTGACACTTGAAATCTTTGTGTTCCGTGATCACGGCCACTGAAAAGTGGACGAAACGTCGGAAAAACCAAAATCAAATAAAATTACCGCGCTTAAAACCGTTAAAACGTAGTTTTATTAAAGTAATTACTTTACAAAGGTTACATTGTGTAATTCGACTTGAAAAAATTTCAATATTCTGTTGGTACGATATTTGTTGTAACATTTATGATTATAATGTTTATGTATAAAGTTGTAATCAAAATGACAATACGATTGTAGAAGTGCTGGTATGAAGGTGGAAACTGACTGCTGAGGATTTAATTTTAGATTATAAATATTCTTTATTTGTGCAATATCCAATTGAAGCGCTAAATGAAATATTTATTTATTTATTCTTGTGATAGACATGACTTCTTAAAATGTGCTTAATAGGTCGTCCACCTTCAGTATTAGTGTGTTAGACATATTGCATAGCTAGTCAAAAGTATTGTTTATATTTTTATCAATTCTGTTTAAATCTTTATTTTAGATGACAAATTATACACTACTATTGTATTATAGACTTAAGTTGATGCGTTTATCATATTTTTTAAGGAGTGTAAAATAAATCACTTGCAATTTTGTGTTTGTTTCATTTTGATTCTTGGATTTTCAGCTACAAAACTTAGAACTACATACATTATTCATAACAGCCAATTCAAAACTTTTATGATTTAAAACCATCAGCAAACATATTTTTGTGCTCCTTTTTTAGTGTTGTTTCAGCCTTAGCAGCTTGATTAACTTTATAATTAGTTGCATTTTTAAACTAAATAGAATTTCTGAGTTGTGATGAATTGGTTATCGTGGCATTGTGAATAAAACATAAACATAAGTCATAGGTAATAAAACACTTGATCCTTTTTTCCAATAATACTTTATTATCAGTCAAAAAGCTCTGATATAAACTTTTAGACTTTAATAATTCTTACATAAAATATTATTAAATCTTAAACTCGGCATGATCACAGATAAATAGAAGAACTTTTAGTTCCATGATGTAAAACACTTTTGTGTAGTGTACAAGACATTCAAGCCTTGCAACTTAAATAGCAGTTTTAAACAGATTAGGCCTTCACAGCTTCCTTTTCTGATTCATCGTTATGGACTTCTTCTGCTTCCGCTTTGAACTTTTCCTGAAAAAAATATTGGAATAAGTAACCAAAACATGTTAGCAATATAATAAATGTCCCACTGCTGGGCTCGGACCCCCCAATTTTTTAGCAGGAAGAAACTGTGTACCCACCAGTGACATTTGAGTCAGTAATTTCAGTGAGGTAAACATTAAGCTACCACGGCTTGTAATTCTACTGTGGACATAATTAAAAGAAAACTGGTTTGAGCAACACAACAATTAATTACTGTAATTAACTGTACAACATTGAACTCGGCTCTCCTTAATGAGAAAAGAAGAGACAATATGCATATGAAATGACAATTGAGTTTTGAGCAATTGGACACAATACAGATGGGCGCAAAATGCTTAAATTTCTTGTGACTTTGCTGTATTCAATATTTTTTAATACACAATGTTTCTAATAAAATTTAAATTATTTACCAAGTCATAAATAACTTTAACAACTAGCGAACAACTAGGACATGTAGCTACTTCTTCACCAGCCATTAATTCCTCCTGAAAAGCAAAATTAATAATATATTAATCAAAAACTTGAATCTAACCTTATCCGGGCGAAAAGATTGATATTTACCTTGCTTATTTGGAATCTGTCACCACAAGGACATGGATAGTAATACATCTCTTCGTCTTCATCATAATCAAAGTCTTCGATTTCTATTTCGTCGTGGAAAATCGTCATTTTGTTGGTTTTTTATAACATTTTCCTCATGTTTAAACAAATTTATAAATAAATACAACATTGACATTAACATAGCCAAAAACTGTGTAGTGTGTGTCACTGTCAACAGTGTCAACTCAACTATTAATTCTTCAAATACTATTTACAGAGAACAAATTAAGCTAACTTTTACGTTTTACTGGACCATTTCCATTTTTAGTCTCAAATCCTCATAATAAGCTTTATTCAGATCTATTCATTTTATAATTTTAATTAAAACACAAGACTACAAGTTGCTCAGTGAAAAAATGTGTATTAGAAAAAAACAAGGCAACATCTTTTTAAGTTACTTCGAACGTCATATCAACACGTCACTTGACGTTTGACGTATCATTTTCATTTTTGCTGGGAGGATGATCGCGGTGGTCTCACTAATATTTTGCTAAAAAATCTAAAAGTAGTGTAGTGAGTGAAATAGTGTTTGTGCATTTCAAACTTTAATTAAGCGTATTTAGTTACCGCAACCATGTTTAGTTGGCTCAAGAAGGAAGGTGAAAAATCGGAAAGTATCGACAATGTCGTGGAAGGTCTTAAAAGAATTTACAAAACGAAATTGTTACCGCTGGAGTTGCACTACCAGTTTCACGACTTCCACTCACCTCAACTGGAGGACCCAGATTTTGATGCAAAGCCTATGATTCTATTAGTCGGTCAGTACTCTACCGGTAAAACTACGTTTATCAAATATCTGCTCGAGCGAGACTTCCCGGGTATCAGAATCGGGCCAGAACCGACAACAGACCGATTTATCGCGGTTATGTACGATGAAAAAGAGGGCGTCATCCCCGGTAACGCACTGGTCGTCGACCCCAAAAAGCAGTTCCGACCTCTGAGCAAATTCGGGAACGCTTTCTTGAACAGGTTTCAATGTTCTACGGTCGCTTCACCGGTACTGCGAGGTATCTCTATCGTGGACACGCCCGGTATTCTTTCAGGAGAGAAGCAGCGCGTAGATAGAGGTTATGACTTCACTGGAGTTCTGGAATGGTTTGCTGAGAGGGTGGATCGCATTATTTTGTTGTTTGACGCCCACAAATTGGATATATCTGATGAGTTTAGGCGTAGTATCGAAGCTTTGAGGGGTCATGATGATAAAATTCGTATTGTCTTGAATAAAGCAGACATGATTGACCACCAGCAGCTCATGCGCGTGTATGGCGCTCTGATGTGGTCATTGGGCAAAGTTCTTCAGACACCTGAGGTGGCAAGAGTGTATATTGGCTCATTTTGGGACCAGCCACTCCGATATGATGTAAACCGAAGATTATTTGAGGATGAAGAGCAGGACCTCTTCAAGGATATGCAATCCCTTCCACGCAATGCTGCCTTACGTAAACTCAATGATTTAATTAAAAGGGCCAGGTTAGCAAAAGTGCATGCATATATTGTGAGTGAGTTAAGAAAAGAGATGCCCTCAATGTTCGGGAAAGATGGAAAGAAGAAAGAGTTAATTAAAAATTTAGGTCAGGTCTATGATCGTATCCAAAGAGAACAACAGATATCACCCGGTGACTTCCCGGATATAAAGAAAATGCAGGAGACATTAGCAAATCACGATTTTACCAAATTCCACCCCCTGAAGCCAAAGCTTTTGGAGGTTGTGGACCACATGCTGGCGACGGACATCGCACGGCTCATGGACATGATTCCTCAAGAGGACATCAATGTTGTCAACGAGCCACTGATAAGGGGTGAGTGTGTTTTTGTACTTTTTACATTTTCACTGATAAGACTCTTATTGAATATTACATAATGTTCAGTATTGGTGTATAAGTGGCACCCATTTCTTATTGGATTTGTTTTTATATCTATACATATAATAAAACTGTAGAGGTCAAATTTCTGTACAATGAAAAAAAATGCTAAAAACGAGTCAGGGGGATGTAAGAAGTGAAATAGAAGTAATTTAGATTTTTTTCAAATTTTTTGTTTAACTTTAACTAGACAGATTTAAATGAAATTTTCTGTTGTGGTAGCTTATATCCCTGGTCAACTTATAGGATACTTTGATCCTGAAAAATTAAAGAGTTCCCATGGGATAGTTAAAAAACCGCACCATGTGGATGAAGTCGCGGGCATCAGCTAGTTATTTATAAATATGTACCTGTAACCAGATTTTGGTACATGTTTAAGTTTTGTTTTACTTAGTAATTATAGGAATATTGCTTTAGCCTATAAGGTCAATGTCTTCATTGAGTTTATGAATAGTTTCTTTCATATTTTATCATTAATCCCTGTATTTGGTTTAAAACTATTGTGACTGTAACAATATCTACCTATCATGTGTATCATGAGTTACCAGTTAGGTCTTAAAATTGACTTCTGGATGACTACTGGCAGAGTTGTGATGAGATGTAAGTGTTAAAAGCAGATAGGTTTTTGTAAATATAGGTGTTTTAAAATAAACACTGGGTTCTTTGGACACTACAAGGTTGCACTAGAATTTTAAGTATGATGATGTTTATATACTTTAAAATAGACCAAGTGATAGAAAGTGGTCAGTTTCGCCTACAGGCATCTGAAACACTAGAGTGTTATCAACACATGGGTTACTTGGTTGCCCTGAACCCCTTTGAGGGTCCAAAGTTAATATTATTTTTGTCGAAAGCTGCTGGCTGCCATCAAAATTGCCGCTCCAAAAACCAAGACAATTATATTGTCTCTTTTATTCTAATACAAATTCTATATAGTTAGAGGGAGAAAGCATCAGTTCAACGTTCATTTCAATTATCAGTATTTGACCACAAATTTGTGGTGCTTCCCAATTAGCCGTGTGTGACACTCGAGAAAAAAATTGTAGTGGCTCCATCTTAAAGGCTCTAGCTATACACTTCAGTACATTTATTACTTGATTTCAATTGAAAAACTAAAGAAATATCTACAACCAAAACACTTCTGAAGTATAGCACACACCTTGATTACAATAGATAAAATGTGACTCATTTTCAATTAAAGTGCTATAACATGTAAGTACTAAATAAGATAATATTCAATATCATAAAAACTAAAAATTTGTCCCGACACAAACTCCTTATAAAGGAGTGCCTATTATCACATAGCAACTTTTACAAGGCTATACATATTAACCCACACAGAATGTTGTAAGAATTTGTTATCAGTAGATATTGACCTGAATAAATGCTTTTATCTTTGTGATAACACTTTTTGGAAATTGCTAGTTGCTGTTCACTGCAGAATCAGACACATTCTTATATTTGTAGTTAAATAAAAATTATGTCTACATATTCTTTTAGTGCCTAAACTTTAGGCAATCTAACTATTTGATTACTTTAGGCCCTAAAGTAATCAAATAGACAATCCACTTTATGAACAGTGGGCAAATGCTGGTTTTCAATACATTTTATGACATCCTTGTGGAGTAATCCTATATTACAGCACAAAGGTAAACTCTTAGTGGGAACTTCTTTTTAAAAGTTATTGTGTGTAAGAAAAGTGTAGAGAACCATCATATATGTGAGCATGAGAGCTCATGGAAATGATGCAGAATATCCCGTTGATGATGGCCTGTAGAGTACGCTTTGAAAAGGAGCTGTCAATACCAGATGAAACAGATTCTCTGAATGATCCCAGTTTGACTGACTACTTAGCTGCAATTTATTTATTTTAGTAAGGCCTACAGGCAAACAGTCATATAAATTAACTATCATACAGTTATTTCTTTATACATTATTTACAGAACTACTTGTCACATTGGAATTCAATGTTTTTTAATCTGGTCATTTTAAATAATTCCCAGAAATATTCTCACGGGATTCCTAGGATAAAAAGTAGCATACATACATACATAACTTCACGCCAGTTCCCTTGCGGGGTAAGCACGAACAACTGAGCGCCATTTAGGCCCATTCTTACACACCTCACTTGCTTCTTTGACATTCATAACTCTTGTCATGCACACTCATCTGTTCTTAAGGGTCCTGACATCACCCTCCGCTAGTACACGATCAATTTGAACATGGAAGGTGTGTCGTGGCCTTCCACGACTTCTGCATCCATCCAATTTTGCATTGTATATCTGTTTAGTCATTCTTTCATCATGCATTCTTTCCACATGCCCGAACCACCGGAGCATTCCTTTCCTTACCTTCACCCCGACACTCTCTTTCAGACCAACTCTCTTTCTTACTTCGGTATTACGAACGCGGTCCGCGAGCGTCACTCCGCAGATTTTGCGCAGTGCTCGCATCTCGACCGCGTTTATTCTACTTTCTTGCTCTCTCTTCCATACCCAACTCTCGCTTCCATACGTGAGCGTAGGTACCAGCACCGCGTTGTGTATGGCGAGCTGGCCTTCTGGCCGAGGTTCTTAGCGTAAAGTAGTATAAAAAGTAGCGCATATTGTAAATCTAAGAATTTGATGTCAATCAGCGAAAACCACATAAAAATCAACCCAGTAGCTTTTGTATGAATCCTGAACAAACAGACAAGAAATCTAAAAAAAAATGCATCATGTTTCCAATCTTTTATATAATCTATTCCAGTTTTTTTTTAATAGCATTAATGCTCTGTGCATGGCATGTTTAGAATTTTATAATATTATAGATATCTCCATATCCCAAAAACTACTCAATAGATCGAGCGTTTGCCACCATTTTATTGTAAGCGACATTTGGACCTAAGTATATTTTAGCTTGTACTGGTGTTTCAAACTATTATTAAACAAAATAGGATAGGTCCAAATGTCGCTTACAATAAAATGGCGGTAAAGGCTCGAGATCTTATTCAAAACAATTTTTTAAGCTTTACCACCTCGAAACTTTTTCATAGTTAGAATTTGACCTCAGGATTAGTGCCAGTATACAGAAAAAAAATTAAATCAGTCAACCATTAATTTTCTATTTTTTCGAAATTTCACCAAATTGTTACATAGCGGTATATATATAAAGTATACTTTGCTACAGACGAAACAGACATGACCATTGTACAAGGGTTGTGATTTGTCAAAATGCCTGTGGAGCCTTACAAGAGTACAATTAGTAAAGTCACTCAAATTCTTGTGGTTATCTATTGCTGATGTCTTGTCCTTACGACTTTAGAGCTTGTCTCCAATTGACATTCAACACGCGCATGAGATCGAATCCTAACATTACGAAACAATTTGAGCATTTTAGAAAGAGAAACTAACACGTGTTTCGAATTAAAACTAACAAGGTCTCCTTTCAATAAAAACGATTGTTTGAAAAAATAATTTGTGCGTCAATCAGAACGTGTCAAATGTGTGCGCGGTGCAAAAACGCTGATCGTACACTTTCGAGTGAGAATTGCAATTGTGCGAATGGTGATTCATTGTTTTATTTATACTATATATTAATACGTGAAGCAAAAACTTTGTACCCCTTTTTACGAAAATTGCGCGGACGGAGGAGTATGAAATTTCGCACACTTATACAGAGAAGGAGTGCAGAATGCTAATATTTTTTAATTTATGCATAAATATGTATATTAAATCAATAAAAAAAAACACTACACACACTACCATGTATTTGACACAGACACACGCATATATACTTTTCTGTTTATTGTTCAAGTCAAATGAACAGTGTAGCCTTGGCGAAATCTGTGATTATAGAAGTATAGTCTTTGACAACAGAACCTTAATAATGTTCAAACTTATAATTTAAATTAATTATGGTCGAATTTCGACCAATGGGCGACCGCTAGTATATAATAAATTAGTAAATGGTTCGAGTTTGTACAAAGCGTTTAAAAATGTGAAAAAAAATGCAGGACACTAATTCAGACCAGCAGATTCCGAAAATATAATTATTAGATTTTTTTTTCTGGCTGTTAGAGCATCACATGAAAACTACTGAGCGGATTTAAATGCAACTCGACATAGAGCTATGTTAGATGCCGGGACATAGCTTAGGGTACTTTTTATCCCGATAAATAACGTCGTTTCCGTGGAATAGACAAAATCCCACTCTATTCGGAAACTACTGAACGCATATGATTGAAACTCGATATGGTGCTGGCTTATAACCCGAATTAACATTTAGGACAAAAATTTTCCCGATAAATGACGTCGTTTCCTTTAAAAAAGACGGATTAGCAAAATAGATGGCGCTGCAGTGGCGATGTAGACAACCATCGCTGTAATTCAATAACAAATACGTCGTCAGGTTGCCCACATGTCATATGATTCGTATGTCTGCTGGTGTTCTCCTGAATCTGTGAGATAATCCTGCGCATCATCATTCATAAAAGTCCATGATACTCATCAGCAAGTTGAAATCCTTTCTTAAAATACCCAAAAAAAATTTGTTGTAGGTTTACGTTTGATTATGATCTAGTCTGTTCTTAGGCGGAAATATGGTCTAGGATGGACACGTTTGCCGGGAAGGTGTCTATTTACACGGTACTTGAAGACAACCAGATTGTAGGTATCGGGAAAAACTGACTCCAGCGACGAGTTTGATTGTGCGGTCGCATGACACCCTTAAGACTATTATCGAGATACCAAAAAGCCGCAAGACTAACACTATCACTATCTCGTAATATACCAAGAAAATATACCCATTTCATACAAATCCTATATAAACAGAGTGAGACAACAACACAATAAATGATCACGTGCACAAACGCGATCTGCACTCTCATCGCGGACACATATGTGCTAATAGTGAGCTGAAGAGTTAAGAAAGGCCTTGTGCTATTATTAATTCATTGACTAATTACATCGAAAAGTTTCTACATTTCTTTTGTGTATAAATTTACACTTAAATGGAGTTTTTGGCGGGAACCGAAAGGAGACGTGCTGTGCATTTTTATTTTCTAAAAATGTGTAAAATTACTCTAAAATGAACAATAGTTGTAGGATATTGATAGTTTTTGAGTAGTAATTATGTGTTTTGTGAGAAATGTGAACTGTATAGTCAAATGTGGCCTTTTGAGTTTTCACAAGAACTCCGTTGATTGGCGTTAGTTGTAGCCTACAATACAACTGCGCGACTATTATACGAAGACTTAAACATCAGAATTGGCTGTATGCACTAGATTCCTTTGCCTGCCTTTGTGGCTAATACAACTACTACTACTTACACTTAAATTTATATCAGGAGAAACTGATTATTTCACTTTTCCAACTATGTATTCAATCTGGGCGAAGTATTTGCATAACAACATTGATAAGATATGAAACAAGTTATTCGGATTGTAATTTATGCATCCATTCGTAGTATTCGATTAAATACCGTAAAACTAGTTTAGAAACATATAACCTTAATTTGTTTCGTGAGATAATGGACTGCATTTGGGTATAAATGAGTCATAGATCTGCGCGACCTTTAAACAAGAGTTTTCTGCTGTCGCAATTTTATATAGAAATTGTCCTAATTTCAATATTTTACCTGTAATTGTTTATTTTTTTTTTGGAAATTGTGGTAGCGTAATCACGCGTCCTAAACTCAAAGGGCGCGGTTTCAATGCTGGCCGGAACTTAGGCAGTTTGTTGACCTAATGTGCATATTGTTACAATTACCACGTGCTAACAGCGGTGAAGGAAAACATCGTGATTGCAACCTGCACATCGAGATAACTGATGTGTCAAATCTGCCAAGCCGTCTTGGACAAGCGTGGCGGGTATACTGTCCGTCTCCATTATAGTGGGAGGCCCGAGCCCAGCAGTAGGACAGTAATGGGCTGTTGTTATATATATGTTTTTTTTATTTATCACAGCCTGCATATGAGTCAAATTTAAATAAATTACATTATATATACATTTAAGTACTTTTTAAACATAAAATAAGGTCTATGAGTGTTGCAATAAATGTTAAAATTTAGATATATCCATCTCAGATTGGTGCGCAAATATAGACTATATTGTATAAAATTTTATTTCTGATATTTACAAAAATAATTATCAATAAATAAATTACTATATAAAAGTATGTCGCGAGATCGTACAATAAAAGAAATTAAATAAATTGTTTTGCGCCTGAAGTTAGACTGAAAATGCAGACGTACCTGTAAGACACAGAGCCAAATATGAAGTAGACAAAACTACCGGATGGGGCTAAATATTAACAGATTTGCAATTGTGAGTTACAGTTTACTTCCATAAAATACTTTATAATATAGTGAAAATGATACAAAAGTATACCAATATTCAATTAAATAGTAAACACTTAATTTTATTATACCTAATGGCTCCTTAGATAAGAGAAAGTACTGAGCTACAGGGAATTTTAAAAAATTCTCACGCACGCACGCACGCACACACACACATCACACACATACACACTACCTTATAATTAGTATGTAGTTTGTTTTTCGCCATGGAGTGGAGCACTGGTGACCTGTAACACAGATTGACAATGGGCACCAGTATAACACAACAGGTCTTAATCACATGTAATTTGTTGTGTGAGAAAATAAAATAAAGTTTCTTTCTTTCTTTCGGGTTTGTCAACGCAAGTTCTCGAGAACTTGGATATATGTAATTTTGGAATATAGGTAATATTCCAATAATACATAATATATCATTTTTCAGAGTAATATAGTATAATAAAACAATATAGACGTCTCACCCCTCTGGTGGCAAGAAAACATGGTGCAACCACAAATTAAAGAAAATAATCAAGCCAAGATACTATGGGAAATGCCGGTTCAAACAGATATCACAGTAAGACACAACAGACCAGACTTAATCTACGTAGACAAAATGAATAACAAAACATTTTTGATAGACATAACATAGGAGGTAAGGAAATAGAAAAACTAAGCAAATACCATTTATTAAAAACTGAAGTCAGTCGCTTGTGGAATGTACAGGCGACTGTCGTCCCCATAGTTATAGGTGCAACAGGGATAGTAGCTAAAAGCATAAATAAATGCATAGAAAAACTAGACGCTTTAATTGATAAAACCATTTTACAGAAGCAGGCAGCGTTACACATCACAAACATTCTACGCAAGGTACTAGGAGATACCGTATTTGTAAACAACACAGACACCCTAAATTCAAACACACAGAACACAACTCAACAACCAGAACACAGATCACAACCACCACACACAGACCGGAGCGACATCATACACACATTAGCTACGCAAACACAGACAGTTAGAGGAAGAAGAGATACACACACGCACACCATTCAGAATCAATAGTGGGGACATAAATATCTTTTTTCCCGTGGGCAACGGGACGGGATATTTATAAAAACCGACAAAAGTTGAGAGAAAGTTTATTTCACAAATATAATATAAACTCTTATATGTTACAATATTTTGTGAAAGATCGGAAAACATACATACAATAGCGTAGTGGATCAACTCGTTCGTTCCAATAAGAAGATCATCGTCTACGCAACGCGTCTAAAATCTAGACTATCAACATTCCTTTAAGCTCCTTATTTAGTAGAACTTTCTAACATGTAGTATACTGTGATGCAACTGTAAAGAAATAGGTCTTCTAAATGACCTGAAACAATTTCCAGAAAATTAATCACACTAAATTCTAAACGATGTTTTAATCGACTAACATTGCATGAATATTCATATCAATATTCCATCATATCCAATAAGTCAGTTCCTTGACATCTTAACACGTTACATGATTAATGATACTATCGTCTATCGTCGATCTTGAACTGTATTTAATCTTTACATAAGTATACATTGCGGCTATGTTGTTTGCAAAAACAGCATTCAGCTTGCTGATAAAAGGACCGCTTTTGTGCGTTAAGTTTTTAACGTTGGCTTCATTGATGCTTTTATTTAAAGGAAATGTCAAATATTTAATATTAAGAGAATGTATTTTTTTTAAATCGGCAGACACACATTGTATATCCACAAGCTAAGCAAGTAACGCTTATGTTACGGGTAATATATAACGGGTCTCTCTGGGGCCGATTCCAAACACCCAGACCATATAAATAAGGGAAAGTTCATTAACGAAATTTCCCATGTCAGGGTTAAAATTCCTCCACTCAACCACTGAGGCCGTTTTTAATATTTAACTTTAATGCACTTCCAATCACTGTGATGTCATTTGTAAATACATGCAATTCTTGCACGGTAGTGTAACGATTCGCGTCCACATTGATTCCATTCCCATTGGGGCACTATACAAAATTTACCATTCCAGGCAACCGACACGGCGTGGCGAATGGCGACGAACCACGCCAATTGTTGTTACGTGGTACGTATGCTGTTAACACATGTCATTCGTCACTATGTGTCGCAAATTCCGCTCTTGCTAGCACAACTAAGCAAACGGAGGCTTTATGTTGTCAACGTTCTTTCCCATCTTATCTTAGATCTCATTCGGGGAAGGTTTACTTTGGGAAGTTTTTGCAACGTGCTTTCGTAATCCTTTAGTCTGCCGGGCTGTTTTATTTCTTGGAAATATCTTCGGGTACATACATATGTGTGCAATATTCATTGCAGTAGTCAAGTTTCGCGATGTAGTACGTTCAGCTGCTTTATTACTATCTTGACCGTTATTAGTACTACAATATAGTTCTAAAAATTGTCAGTGTTATTTTTAGTAAAATTATAAGATATTTCATCGTAATCATTTTGCGTAATAGTTTTAACTACAGACGTATGTATGACATTTTTTGAAATCTAGATTGCAGTAATTTTAATTCTTTAGTGTAAGTAAGTAGTTGACCCAGATTGTTCGTAGATTCTCAGATTTTTATTCAATGCTTCTGCCATTTTTACTAATACGATTACAAGTTCTACAGACCCAAAATTATGTGTTTTAATGTCGTGTTGAGCCGATGTTAGACGGTTCATTTCTGTCTTTCAATATGGAGGGAGCAGTCAAAGTGATCCATGTAAATATAACATTGTGCCATTGAATCTTCTCATTTCCTTTCCGTACTCTGCCTTTCAACCAAATTGAAAATATCATTACGTTTTCGAAAGAATGCCTCATGTATTTTTAAATTTCCATGCGTCAGGAGGTGATCTCTTTTGTTGTTGCTGGCCCAAGGCGTCTAACGTAGCTGAACCGGCGCAAGAGCATTGTACCGTGCGTTACCAATTAACGCCACCATACAACACATCGATTGATATTGAATTTCATGTAAATTTTTATCTCCGAATCGTTTATTTTAAAGGCTTATTCAGAAAATATTAAGGATGTTATATTTATAGTTGGAGTTTTCACGCCTATTAACTGTGGTATTTGTGTATATCGATTACTTTATAATGTGAATATTAAACATACGTCATTTGGTAATCAGATCTGAAATGTTTTCGCTATACATCATTATAGACCGTTTTTGTTTCAAGTACCTGGAGAATGAATGCGTCATGCATGTGTTATGTTTAATTTGCTTCTTTAATTGCTTTGATGTTTGGACCGTTCGCTGTCGTAAATTTCGTCATTCTGTGTTGTGTGTTACTCACACTGAAAAACACTTGTTTTATCCTTATACTAGCAAATTCCTGCTTACGCTTTTGTCCCATAACATATCTGGCAAACCCCCTGAAAAGTGTGCAAACTGCAAAGACCGGACGTATATTCGTAATAACAATGTTTAATTTTATAACATTAGCTTTTCGTTGTAAAGTACCCAACTAAAATTTAAATAATTCATGCTATGCTTGTGGAGCGGTCCATAGATCAAACATCATGTGACTAGGCGGTGAAGTAATGTTCAATTAATGTTGTGTACTCATAGTTATTAGTACTGATAATTTTGTTTAGAGGATGAATCATGATAAGTTCACGGCGGAGACCATTGGCTTGTTCAGGCTACATTTAATACGAGCTCATTAGGCTTTATCTTTATTAACTGAACAACCTTGTGTCGTGGATAATCAGAACTATTTTAAAATTCTCTTTATATTGTGCACTTTAGTAGTAATGTAGTTCTATAACTTCATTGAGTTAAAAATTTCTAATAATAATCTATTGAGGCCATGAGCCTCTACCAACATTTATCGAAACGACTCATTGAATCTTCGGGTGATCAGAGGGCTGGTGCTTACCTCGGCCAACGGATCATTATGGCGATCTAGCGAGGAAACGTAGCCAGCCTTCTGGGCACCTTACCCATAGAAGACGGTGATCTAGGCTCAGTATTCTACATATAGTCTTGAGGGACAACTATGAGTAGAATACAATACAAATAAGTTAAGTTTTCTTGCATTGTATTAAATAAAATGTATAATATATCTTTAGAAATAATATATTAAGCTATTAATAATCTATTTAAGATTTTTTTTTATAAGATTAGGTCTACTTTAGGGGAAGTTGAAGTTGTTAACCATAATACGACATTAGAATATATAATATTTAAAATAGTTCAATATCTAATACAGATATATCTAAAGAATACGATTTCCTGCAGCCGGGCGGTCTGTGGTAAGAGGCGACAAACCACATCCAGGTGGTAAGGCATTTGCCCAACTGCATGGCTACCACCCCTGGTCTAGAGTATGCCGCCATAACAACCTTGAGTTGTGTTCCGGCATTAATGACCAGTTTCCAGTCTCCCTTAAGAGAGCAGCAGCGCATTTGTAGCCTTTAGTGTTGCAAATGGCCATAGGCGATGGTAACCGCTTTCCATCAAGTGGGACGTCTGCCTGTCTGCTGAAGTCATGCGTGTTTCATACTTATCGACGTAAGCTAGTTACATAAGTTTTTTTATGGGCATCGTATACATACAATGAACGCCCGTGGGGCCGACCCCGTTAGCACTGACTAAACGAAGCAAGTACGTACATTTTCCGGACTCAGCATTTCAGGTAAAGACATGAGAAGGCAGCTTATAACACAAGTACGAACGTCGCTCACCAATGCGTCTCTATCCATCCATGTCAAGGGATGAAATAAGTCTTTAACGAAATAATTTTTATCCGTGCTGGAACGGAGAAAGAATACAATTTCCTGCGGCCTGTCGTAAGAGGCGACTAAACAACCCACAGCCAGGTGGTAGGGTATTTGCTGGACTGGATGGCGAACACCCTGGTCTAGAGTATGCCGCCATAACAACCTTTTGTTGTGTTCCGGCATTAGTGACCAGGTTCCATTCTCCTTTAAGAGAGCAGCAGCGCATTTGTAGCACCTTTGGTGTTGCAAATGTCCATAGGCGATGGTAACCGCTTTCCATTAAGTGGGCCGTCTGCCTGTATATAATAACAGCTCATAAATGTCCCACTGCTGGCCTCGGGCCTTCCCCGCCACACTTGTCCAAGGCGGCTTGGACCACCTTTATAATGATTAAAACTAATTTAAATAAAATATACTTGACATAGAGTATAAAGAAGGAAAAAATAAAAAAATAAATGTCAAAAATAACTAATAAATATTGATGTGTTTATTGTTATACCTAAATATTTTTATGTTAGTGTGTTTATTTATCTTTAGTCATAATTATTTTAATACCATGTTTAAAAAAAACAAATTATTTTAAACAATGGAATCTAGATATTATACGAGAAGCGAAAACTTTGTACTCTTTTTTACGAAAATTGCGCGGACGGAGCGGAGTATGAAATTTCTTACACTTATCTTATTAATATATAAAGCGGAAGAGTTTGTTTGTTTGTTTGCTTGCTTGAACGAACTAATCTCAGGAACTACTGGTCTGATTTGAAAAATTCTTTCAGTGTTAGATAGCCCATTTATCGAGGAAGGCTATAGGCTATATATCATCACGCTAAGACCAATAGGAGCGGAGCACTAATGAAGAATGTTTCAAAATCGGGGGGATTTTTTAAACTTACTTTTTTTTACTATTCCACGCGGCCCAAATCGCGGGCAGAAGCTATAAGCTAGTTTATATAGAGAAGAAGCGACTAATGTTAATGTTTTTTAAAATTATGCATTAAAAATACATTAAATCAATAAATAAAAAACACTACACACCCTACCATGTATTTAACACACACACACGCATATATACTCTTTTGTTTATTGTTAAAGTCAAATTAACAGTATAGGTTTGGCGAAATCTGTGATTATAGAAGTATAGTCTTTGACATAATTATTGTGGTCGAATTTCGATCATGGGCGACCACTAGTACTCTTGAATTGTTTCATTGTATTTATTAATACATACATACATACATAACTTCACGCCAGTTCCCTTGCGGGGTAGGCACGAACAACAGAGCGCCATTTAGGCTTATTCTTACACACTTCACTTGCTTCTTTGACATTCATAACTCTTGTCATGCACGCTCGTCTGTTCTTAAGGCTCCTAACATCACCCTCCGCTAGTACACGATCAATTTGATAATGGAAGGTGTGTCGTGGCCGTCCACGACTTCTGCATCCATCCACTTTTGCATTGTATATCTGTTTAGTCATTCTTTCATCATGCATTCTTTCCACATGCCCGAACCACCGGAGCATTCCTTTCCTTAACTTCACCCCGACACTCTCTTTCAGACCAACTCTCTTTCTTACTTCGGTATTACGAACGCAGTCCGCGAGCGTCACTCCGCAGATTTTGCGCAGTGCTCGCATCTCGTCCGCGTTTACTCTACTTTCATGCTCTCTCTTCCATACCCAACTCTCGCTTCCATACGTGAGCGTAGGTACCAGCACCGCGTTGTGTATGGCGAGCTGGGCCTTCTGGCTGAGGTTCTTAGCGCCTAGAAGTTTACCTAACGCTCCATTCACACTATTCCCCAAATTCATTCTTCTTTCTATATTTGACACACACGCGCATATATACTCTTTTGTTTATTGTTAAAGTCAAATGAACAGTGTAGTCTTGGCGAAATCTGTGATTATAGGAGTATAGTCTTTGACATAATTATTGTGGTCGAATTTCGATCACGGGCGACCAGTAGTACTCATGAATTGCTTCATTGTATTTATTAATTATGTTTATAATTATCATGTGCTTTAATACAGTGTTTTGTGTATAGTTT
This sequence comes from Dendrolimus kikuchii, assembly GCA_019925095.2. Lineage (NCBI taxonomy): Eukaryota > Metazoa > Arthropoda > Insecta > Lepidoptera > Lasiocampidae > Dendrolimus > Dendrolimus kikuchii. Next base: position 19,905,763 of record CM034408.1, read on the forward strand.
AGTTTATTTTTAGATTTCCATATAATTTTTAAATTATATAATAATAAAAAAATATTCAAAAATTTATTTCCGTGATTTTGAAATGACCAAAAATCAATCAAATTTGGAGATAATTAAAAATTATATTTTTTTGTTGTTTTATTATAGAGAAGAGTGTATGCGCTTAGGATACACACATAGAGGGTTTCAGGGCAGATGTGCGCAGACGCAGCTGGAACGCGCCTATTTCGCTTCAATCCTTCAAACGGCCTTGGCTATTGTACTCTGACAATGTGATTACGATTACATACATATGTATGTATGTTTGAACGTTCGATTTAATGTATTTAGATTCAATAGTGATCTGCAGTTCACGGTCATAGCGCTAAAATTCCACCGACGATTTGAGGTACGATGAAATTTTTTATTAACAGTGTAAGTGGCAACACTAAATTGTAGACTACACTACTTGCCAGTTGGTAGGGCATTTGCCCGACTGGATGGCTACCACCCCTGTTCTAAAGTATGTCGCCATAACAACCTTGAGTTGTGTTCCGGCATTAGTGGCCAGCTTCCAGTCTCCCTTAAGAGAGCAGCAGCGCATTTGTAGCACCTTTGGTGTTGCAAATGTCCATAAGCGATGGTAACCGCTTTCCATCAAGTGGGCCGCCTGCCTGTCTGCTGAACTCCTGCCTACCCTACCACCTGGCTGTGGCATGTTCTGCGCATCTTACGACAGGCCGCCCGGCCGTAGGACACTGTATTCTTTCTCCGTTCCTGCACGGATAAATGTTTGTCTGTCACTTGTAGAGTGTCATGTGTAAAACTCTTAAATCGATTTAAATTAAACACGACCAGAGCAAGCAAGGATTTATCATAATAAATGACGCACGTCGTTCCCGTGAGATAGACGAATATATGGCACATATGGATATGGCAACACGACCTTTGCAGGCCAACCTCGGTACAACGCAGAGGCTCCGGGTTCGATTCTGCCATGGTAAATCTCATAAATGAAATTTCCGGTATTTACTATGGTCTGGGATCGGCCCCAGAGTGGTCTGTTATATATTACCCATAACCACAGATCGTGTGTTTTTATGATCTGTGCCCATAACACAAGCGTAACTTGCTTAACTTGGGGATATACAATTTGTGTGTTTGTCTGCCGATTATTAAAGAATAAGCGAAGGTGTCATATTCGGCGTTGTTGTTTGTCGTTTGATAAACATTAAGATTGAATAGGCTTTCTTTCCAATACCACATTTACAGTACTTACGTGTATTCCTCTGCTTATAAACTATTCCGTTTTATTTAACCAGTTTTGTAATAAGTGATCTAACATGCGTAAGCGGGATAATTAAATTATTCCATTCCATGTTAGTCATATTTTGTTTTCGAATTAATACTTAAGTGTCAAGACTTCCGCACTATTTTATGACGTAGGTGCAGTCTTACTTCGTTTAGGCTTACTTTTATAGTTAATATGAGTTACATACATACATACATACATAACTTCACGCCAGTTCCCTTGCGGGGTAGGCACGATCAACAGAGGGCCATTTAGGTCCATTCTTACACACCTCACTTGCTTCTTTGACATTCATAACTCTTGTCATGCACGCTCGTCTGTTCTTAAGGCTCCTGACATCACCTTCTGCTAGTACACGATCAATTTGATCATGGAAGGTGTGTCGTGGCCTTCCACGACTTCTGCATCCATCCACTTTTGCATTGTATATCTGTTTAGTCATTCTTTCATCATGCATTCTTTCCACATGCCCGAACCACCGGAGCATTCCTTTCCTTAACTTCACCCCGACACTCTCTTTCAGACCAACTCTCTTTCTTAGTTCGGTATTACGAACGCGGTCGGCGGGCGTCACTCCGCAGATTTTGCGCAGTGCTCGCATCTCGACCGCGTTTACTCTACTTTCATGCTCTCTCTTCCATACCCAACTCTCGCTTCCATACGTGAGCGTAGGTACCAGCACCGCGTTGTGTATGGCGAGCTGGGCCTTCTGGCTGAGGTACTTAGCGCCTAGAAGTTTACCTAACGCTCCATTCAAACTATTCCCCAAATTCACTCTTCTTCTAATATGAGTTGCTGTATAATATGCATATAAATGTTGCTGTATCTTGCAAATTAACCATTACAGCAATAAAGAACGTTAAATTATTATCGATTATTTTGAATTGAATACAAAACGTATAGCCTCATACGGGACTGAAAGTTACGCAGCGAAGTCGCAGGAAAAGGTTAAGGTGTTTTTTTTTAAATATTATGAACAACTCTACGGACTCGAGTTCCGTACCCTTTTTTACAACTTAATTTCTAGATTTAATTTTTTGAATTGAAAACGCTTATTAGTTATTTGGGTTCTTGTGTGTGACATTAATTGCTTGATTTTTGTGTTGAGCTGTATGTATCTTACGAATAACTTATTATATTAATTTATTCTAGTTTTAATACTAAACTTATACTAATGTAGAGTGCATCTGTTACATGCTGGTGTTGTGAGGAAGTGCATGTGCAGTGTGGGCCTTATATTTATACTTATATATATTGTCCTACCTGGTGCCATGTGTGTTGTTTTTTTCTTTTCTGTGCCTGGGTTATTAATTTTTAGGCTCTTTGTGGGTTAAGGTGGTTACATTTGAAATCCAAAATTTGATTTATTTATAACATATTGATTTTTTTAAATATGATTCAAAAAAGTAAATTAGCTTCGAGACGTTTTTGCGTTTGTATATTTACAGGACTTCTAAACTTGATTCCTCGTTCTTAGGGTTCCCCTGTCGAATTGTGTTCTGTTCGTTTCGTTTAGGTTCTAAATCGTCTTAATAGTAGTTTTTGCTAGATCTTTCCACCGATTTTTAGAGAAATCGGACTTCTAAAAATTTCATTTGTAATTTCATAGGTTCCCCCCTGGCCAAATTTTTATTTTTGTTCCTACACATATATAGTTTCTTATACCATTGGATAGGTCTCTTCAAGACCTTTCCAAGGATACCTCGTTGGCCCGAATCGTCCTTGGTACACCGGTTTTCTGGTGATTTTTCCCCAGAAAATTCGGTTTTCATTGACAAATTCGAGTTTTTTCTATTGTCACCCCCCTCTTTTTTGGCATCATCGGATAGTGCTCGTCGAGGGCTATCCGTCGACACCACTCTCGTCTCCGTGCGCCTAATAGCGCCTTCAATAATCGCATCCCAAATTCCCAAATTTCATAAATTCCCGTTTTTCACCCTTAATTCCCGTTTTTCCAAGGGCGACCCCTGGTCCGCGACAACTGTACTATAGGCCTCCTCAAGACCTACAGTTTGGTGTGCGCCACGTCTCGATCCGACCCAAATTCGGCCTGTTATCACCAGAAAACAGACCGATTTGGGGAAAACCGAGTCCACCTAAGCGAGCCGATTCCGTTAGGACACATTCCTCGTTCTTAGGGTTCCCCTGTCGAATTGTGTTCTGTTCGTTTCGTTTAGGTTCTAAATCGTCTTAATAGTAGTTTTTGCTAGATCTTTCCACCGATTTTTAGAGAAATCGGACTTCTAAAAATTTCATTTGTAATTTCATAGGTTCCCCCCTGGCCAAATTTTTATTTTTGTTCCTACACATATATAGTTTCTTATACCATTGGATAGGTCTCTTCAAGACCTTTCCAAGGATACCTCGTTGGCCCGAATCGTCCTTGGTACACCGGTTTTCTGGTGATTTTTCCCCAGAAAATTCGGTTTTCATTGACAAATTCGAGTTTTTTCTATTGTCACCCCCCTCTTTTTTGGCATCATCGGATAGTGCTCGTCGAGGGCTATCCGTCGACACCACTCTCGTCTCCGTGCGCCTAATAGCGCCTTCAATAATCGCATCCCAAATTCCCAAATTTCATAAATTCCCGTTTTTCACCCTTAATTCCCGTTTTTCCAAGGGCGACCCCTGGTCCGCGACAACTGTACTATAGGCCTCCTCAAGACCTACAGTTTGGTGTGCGCCACGTCTCGATCCGACCCAAATTCGGCCTGTTATCACCAGAAAACAGACCGATTTGGGGAAAACCGAGTCCACCTAAGCGAGCCGATTCCGTTAGGACACATTCCTCGTTCTTAGGGTTCCCCTGTCGAATTGTGTTCTGTTCGTTTCGTTTAGGTTCTAAATCGTCTTAATAGTAGTTTTTGCTAGATCTTTCCACCGATTTTTAGAGAAATCGGACTTCTAAAAATTTCATTTGTAATTTCATAGGTTCCCCCCTGGCCAAATTTTTATTTTTGTTCCTACACATATATAGTTTCTTATACCATTGGATAGGTCTCTTCAAGACCTTTCCAAGGATACCTCGTTGGCCCGAATCGTCCTTGGTACACCGGTTTTCTGGTGATTTTTCCCCAGAAAATTCGGTTTTCATTGACAAATTCGAGTTTTTTCTATTGTCACCCCCCTCTTTTTTGGCATCATCGGATAGTGCTCGTCGAGGGCTATCCGTCGACACCACTCTCGTCTCCGTGCGCCTAATAGCGCCTTCAATAATCGCATCCCAAATTCCCAAATTTCATAAATTCCCGTTTTTCACCCTTAATTCCCGTTTTTCCAAGGGCGACCCCTGGTCCGCGACAACTGTACTATAGGCCTCCTCAAGACCTACAGTTTGGTGTGCGCCACGTCTCGATCCGACCCAAATTCGGCCTGTTATCACCAGAAAACAGACCGATTTGGGGAAAACCGAGTCCACCTAAGCGAGCCGATTCCGTTAGGACACATTCCTCGTTCTTAGGGTTCCCCTGTCGAATTGTGTTCTGTTCGTTTCGTTTAGGTTCTAAATCGTCTTAATAGTAGTTTTTGCTAGATCTTTCCACCGATTTTTAGAGAAATCGGACTTCTAAAAATTTCATTTGTAATTTCATAGGTTCCCCCCTGGCCAAATTTTTATTTTTGTTCCTACACATATATAGTTTCTTATACCATTGGATAGGTCTCTTCAAGACCTTTCCAAGGATACCTCGTTGGCCCGAATCGTCCTTGGTACACCGGTTTTCTGGTGATTTTTCCCCAGAAAATTCGGTTTTCATTGACAAATTCGAGTTTTTTCTATTGTCACCCCCCTCTTTTTTGGCATCATCGGATAGTGCTCGTCGAGGGCTATCCGTCGACACCACTCTCGTCTCCGTGCGCCTAATAGCGCCTTCAATAATCGCATCCCAAATTCCCAAATTTCATAAATTCCCGTTTTTCACCCTTAATTCCCGTTTTTCCAAGGGCGACCCCTGGTCCGCGACAACTGTACTATAGGCCTCCTCAAGACCTACAGTTTGGTGTGCGCCACGTCTCGATCCGACCCAAATTCGGCCTGTTATCACCAGAAAACAGACCGATTTGGGGAAAACCGAGTCCACCTAAGCGAGCCGATTCCGTTAGGACACATTCCTCGTTCTTAGGGTTCCCCTGTCGAATTGTGTTCTGTTCGTTTCGTTTAGGTTCTAAATCGTCTTAATAGTAGTTTTTGCTAGATCTTTCCACCGATTTTTAGAGAAATCGGACTTCTAAAAATTTCATTTGTAATTTCATAGGTTCCCCCCTGGCCAAATTTTTATTTTTGTTCCTACACATATATAGTTTCTTATACCATTGGATAGGTCTCTTCAAGACCTTTCCAAGGATACCTCGTTGGCCCGAATCGTCCTTGGTACACCGGTTTTCTGGTGATTTTTCCCCAGAAAATTCGGTTTTCATTGACAAATTCGAGTTTTTTCTATTGTCACCCCCCTCTTTTTTGGCATCATCGGATAGTGCTCGTCGAGGGCTATCCGTCGACACCACTCTCGTCTCCGTGCGCCTAATAGCGCCTTCAATAATCGCATCCCAAATTCCCAAATTTCATAAATTCCCGTTTTTCACCCTTAATTCCCGTTTTTCCAAGGGCGACCCCTGGTCCGCGACAACTGTACTATAGGCCTCCTCAAGACCTACAGTTTGGTGTGCGCCACGTCTCGATCCGACCCAAATTCGGCCTGTTATCACCAGAAAACAGACCGATTTGGGGAAAAATCGCGCCCTCCCATTCCCACCCTGTAGTCTGGACCTAGGTGGTAAGGGAATTTTTCTGGGCAAAAACTTTTATTGTCCCCCTGGATAGGGCTCACTCAGTAGTATCCAAAGCTATATTTGTGACCCTACCCAGCTCACCCGTAAAGGCCCCTTTTCCGCCTTTAAAAATTTCTCCCAATTTAATGTCCCCTTTATTAAATTCCGCTCCACCATAACACTCGGTCATGGGTAGCGGAAAGAAAAAGGGGACACGCTCCCGCTCGCTGTCCTCATCTAGGACATCGTGCTCGTCGGTTCGCTCGGTCCGATCGGTCCGATCGACCGACGAAACAACGGCTGAGCCGTCAAACGCCATAGAAGGCGTCACTACGCCCGCCAAGCGGCAAAGGGGCAGGCCGCCTACCACCGGCCAGTATGTGGGCCTCGGCAAGGCCAGACGAGCTCTTGCCGAGGCACAAAAAAAGGAGGAAGAGCTTCGCATAGAGTCCGAGATCGTCGAGCGGGCTCAGGCGGTGGCTACCGTAAGGGCCTCCCGACAAAGACCTGACGGCTTCACCGCCGTCAATCTATCCAGTCGGGAGGCTCAGACGGAGCATGCCCAGGATCTGCAGAGGCAGATCTCGGACTCTATGGCGGTGGTCGCGAGCGTCGCCAAGGTCTCCAAGGGCCTTAAGGGGACGCTGCAGAAGGCCCTCAAGGAGGCAGTGGCGGCGGTCGACGAGGCGTCTAAAGAGCTGCTCGACCGCACCGCCACCCAGGAGGTGGCGCTGCTTCGAGCAGCTAACAAGAGAATGGAGGCGGAAATAGAGGACCTCCGCAATGAGCTGGTGAACATCCGGAAGGAGCTCACCATGCCACGCGGAGGTCCCATAGTGGTAACCAAATCACCACTTCCGCCTCCACCACCGGCAACGACAGCGACCCAAAATGAGTCGACGGTCGCGACCCTGGTCCAACTAATGGAGGCCAGGTTCGCGGCCTGGGAGGAACGCATGCGCCCGGCCCAAGTCACGCCGCCGAGACCCATGCGCCCTCCTCCAACCATGACAACGCACTCACCTGTGCTCCCGGTAGAGGAGTATCCCCCTCTACCCTCCCCAAAAAAGGCGAAGACAAAAGGCGGGGCAGCCGCACGAAAAGAAGTGCCTGCCCCGCCACTCCAAACTGAAGCCCCCCCTTCAACCGCATCTGCGGAAGGTTGGGCAACGGTGACCCGGCGGCGAAAGCCTAAACAGGCAAAGCCGCCGGCCACACGGGGAAAGAACGGGCCCCTAAATAAGTCCCAGCAAAAAGAAAAGCGGCCTTCTACACAAAAGGCATCTACCACCTCGTCAGCTAAGGCCAGCGAGAGGAGGCCCCCAAATCTGCGGGAGCCCAAATCCTCCGCCGTTATCCTGACCCTGAAGCCAGGGGCGGCGGAAAGGGGCGTCTCGTACGGGGGCCTCCTCGAGAAGGCCAAACAGAATATAAAGCTGGCCGACCTCGGTATCGAGGGAGGCGTTCGGCTAAAAACGGCGCGCACGGGGGCGCGAATGCTCGTGCTTCCGGGCACATCTAGCGCCCCCAAGGCGGACGCTCTAGCCGAGCGTCTTCGAGGCGTCCTCGATACCGAGGACGTGAGCATATCCAGGCCCATGAAGACTATAGGAGTTATAGTCTCGGGCCTGGATGACTGCACAACGACAGACGAGGTGGAGACCGCCATCGCGCGGGCCGCCGACTGCCCGGTAGATCACATCCGGTCGAACGGAATTCGGCTCGGACCGGATGGCCTCGGCACGACAGTCGCGACCTGCCCGGTGGCGGCAGCCAAAAAATTGGAAGGCCGCAAACTATTGGTGGGATGGGCCTCGGCAGTGGTGAAGCCCCTGCCGGTAAAGGCCCAGAGGTGCTACCGATGCCACGTTGAGGGACACGTGGTAGCTCGGTGCACCTCAGAAGTGGACCGCAGCGGGTTATGTTACCGCTGCGGCCAAGCCGGTCATAGGGCCGCTACCTGCCGAGCCTCGCCGCATTGCAGTGTCTGCGAGGCGGCGGGCAGGTCGGCCAAGCACCGGCTTGGAAGTGGGCCTTGCGAGGCCCGCCCCTCCAAGAAGGGGCAAAAGAAGAAAGCCGCGACGAGCACGCCAGTCCAGCCGCAGCCACAACCGCAAGAGCCGCGCGAGGAGGCGGTGGAGGGTAACAAAACCAATTAATGGATTGTACACCTCTACGCCTCCTCCAAGCGAACCTGAACCACTGCGCCCGCGCTCAGGATCTCCTACTCCAGAGCATGGCGCAGTGGAACATCCAGGTGGCGGTGGCCGCCGAGCCGTACCGGGTCCACACCAGAGATGACTGGGCGGGAGACCTGGAAGACACGGTGGTCATCATTGTGCGGACGGCTGCGGGCTGCCCCCCTCTCGCCAACGTCGTGAGGAGCAGGGGCCTCGTCGCGGCCACTATCGGGGAGTTAGTAGTCGTAGGAGGCTACTTCTCCCCGAACCGAAGTCTCGCCGACTTTGAGAGCTGGCTAGCAGATGCGGGCAGGATCGTCGCACAGAGCCACCCCCGCCCTGTGTTGGTGGCGGGCGACTTCAACGCCAAATCCACGGCTTGGGGTTCCCCTGCCACCAGCGCGCGGGGGAAAGAGCTTGAAGATTGGACGATCCAAAATGGTCTTGCCATTTTAAACCGGGGGACAGTGCACACGTGCGTGAGGATGCGGGGCGGATCCATAGTGGACATAACGTTCGCTAGCCCCGCAATAGCACGCCGTGTGCAGGACTGGAGAGTCCTGGAGGAGGAGACGCTGTCGGACCACCGGTACATCCGGTTCAGCGTCTCCCCCCGTAGTTCGGGCAACCAACTATCGGAGCGTCCCCCGGCGGATGAATACCCACGCTGGGCATTAAAACGTCTCGATCGGGAGGCTCTTCGGGAGGCCCTCACAGTCAACACCTGGGCGAAGGGACCCGACGGAGAGTCACCCGACGTAGACGAGGAGGCGGAGAATCTACGGTCGTTGATGACGTCAGTGTGCGACGCGGCGATGCCGAGGCAGGGTCCTCAAAGACCCAAAAATCTGGTGTACTGGTGGAATGCCGAGATCGCCCGCAAGCGAAAAGCTTGCGTCGTGGCGAGCCGCCGGTACACCAGATACAGGAGGAGGCGTCGCCGCGCCGATGACGCAGTGACCGTAGAAGCCGGCCTGTACGAGGGATACAGGAGCGCCAAAAAGGAGTTACAGGTCGCCATCAGGGAAGCCAAATCGGCGGCGTGGGTGGAACTCTTGGGGACGCTGGACAACGATCCCTGGGGGCGCCCTTACCATCTGGTCCGGAATAAGCTCCGACCATGGGCGCCTCCGCTGACCCAGAGTCTCCCCCCACCCCAGGTGGCCGACATCGTTGGCGCTCTGTTCCCCTCGAGGGCCGAGCACCCGCCTCCCGCGATGGCACCGCCATCGCCGGAGCCCAGCGTGGAGCAAGACCAAGTGCCCGCAGTGACCCGGGAAGAACTGGGGGCGGCGGTGTTGAGGCTGAAGGCCAAGAACACCGCCCCCGGTCTCGACGGCATACCAGGGCGCGCGTGGGTTCTATCCCACGGCGCCCTGGAGTCCCGATTGACGTGGCTCTTCACGGCGTGCCTGCAGCAGGGCCGGTTTCCCACCCGGTGGAAGACCGGCAAACTGGTCCTGCTCAGGAAGGAGGGGCGCCCGGCGGACTCTCCGTCCGCCTACCGGCCCATAGTGTTGCTGGACGAGGTGGCCAAGCTGCTGGAGCGAGTGCTCGTGAACCGTCTCGTCCGGCACCTCGGAGAAGAAGGGCCGGATCTGGCGGAGAACCAGTTCGGTTTCCGCCAGGGGCGCTCCACTGTGGACGCCATACGCCGTGTAAAGAGCCAGGCGGAGGAAGCGATCTCCCAGGGCGGGGTGCTGTTGGCGGTGTCTCTCGACATCGCCAACGCCTTCAACTCCCTGCCCTGGAGCTGCATCAAGGAGGCACTCCGCTACCACGGGGTGCCGACCTACCTCCGCAGAGTCATCGGTGACTACCTCTCGGTGAGGGCCGTCGTATACCCGGGTCAGCTAGCCAGCTGGGGTCGGCGAGAAATGACGTGCGGTGTTCCGCAGGGGTCGGTGCTGGGCCCGCTCCTGTGGAACATCGCATACGATTGGACCATACGCGGTGCGGTCCTCCACGGTGTCAGCATCACGTGTTACGCCGATGACACGTTGGTTGCGGCCCGTGGACGGACCCACCGGCAGGCGGGCCTACTGGCCACTGCTGGGGTTGCGCACGTAATCGATAGGATCCGGCGACTCGGTCTGGAGGTGGCCTTCCACAAGTCCGAGGCTGTGGTGTTCCACGGGCCTCGGAACAAGCCACCTCCGGGCTTGAGTATCACAGTGGGAGGCACCACCATCGGCGTCGGGACGACGATGAAATATCTCGGACTCGTCCTCGACAGCCGATGGGAGTTTTCGGCACACTTCAAGCGACTGGCCCCCAGGCTCATGGGGGCAGCCGGCGCCCTATCACGGCTCGTCCCCAATGTGGGGGGGCCCGGCGCGCCGTGCCGAAAACTCTATGAGGGGGTCGTACGATCCATGGCCCTATACGGGGCCCCGATATGGGCGGAGTCCCTGACGGCCAAGAACGCCGCGTTGCTGCGACGTCCGCAGCGCGTGCTGGCCGTCAGGGCTATAAGGGGGTATCGTACGATCTCCTTCGAGGCGGCCTCCCTCCTAGCCGGATCCCCACCATGGGACCTAGAGGCGCGCGTCCTTGCGGCCGTGTACGATTGGCGCAAGGACGCCCTCAGTCGGGACTTCCGTCCTGCGCCTCGGGAAATCGAGGCTAAAAGGGCGGAGTTCCGGCAGGATCTCATGGTGGGATGGCGGAACCGACTTGCGCACCCCAGCGCCGGTCATAGGACCATAGAGGCAGTAAGGCCCGTCCTGCCACAATGGATTGACCGGAGGCACGGCACCCTGACGTTCCGCCAGACGCAGGTACTGACCGGGCACGGCTGCTTCGGCCGGTACCTGTGTCGGATAGGGCGTGAGTCGTCGTCAGGGTGCCAGCACTGCAGTGCCAGCGTCGAGGACACGGCGTTGCACACTCTGCAGGAGTGTCCAGCCTGGGATGGGGAGCGCCGTGTCCTCGGCGCAAACATCGGACCAGACCTGTCGCTCCCGGCCGTGGTCCAGGCCATGGTCGGGGGCCAACCTGAATGGGACGCCGTCGCCTCCTTTTGCGAGGCAGTCATGTCCGCAAAGGAGGCGGCGGAGCGGGAGAGAGAGCGAGCAGCCGCGCTCCTCTCCCGCCGCAATAACCGGTCTCGGCGCCGGAGGAATACGGACCTCCGGCCGCCATGAACGCGCGGCGCGGGTGACGGTCAGGGGAGGCTATAAGGCCGTCACCCGCATCTAAGGCCGCCGAGTAGGGGGCGCGTCAGTGCCCGCGCGCGCCCCTCAATTATGAGTACGGAGAGGCCTGCCCCAGTGCTGGGGTGGGCCCACGCCAGCCGGGGTCGCGGAAGAAAAGCTCACGCATATCCCGTGACCCCGGCTCATGGCGTCAGGTGGCACCAAGGGGTTTTAGTGGGTATTCCGGCTCCTCTAGCCGGCGAGTCCCACACTCCCCCGCCGAAGTCTCCCCGGCGGGGGGTCCGCAAACGGATTTCCCCTTGTAAAAAAAAAAATTTCAATTTAGCTTTTTGAAAAACCATTTCGAGGAATAGTGTTCCTAATCATTTCTGTCTAGTTAAAATTCCAAAAAACGTACAATCCCCTTGTATTTTGAAAGAAATGCGTTTGACCTTTATTTGACCTTACTAAATCCTATGACGTCATTTACGTGTGGTGAAATGCATATGAATACCGTAGCCATTCAGTTTCAAAATACAAAAGGACCGACATTTTCCTTTTTATGTCATTGTTATGTCATACAACATCAACATAAACAAACATTTTATTCGACGTACTCCAGAATTAAATTATGTATATATTATCTCTTCAGACCAATATTTCTTAAATATCTGTAAAGAGAATACTTACATATGGTCTCTAACTAAAAGTCAAAGAAAAGTGCATTATATAAACGAGCGTCTTCGTAAATGGTGATTGGAGCGATATCGAAATCTTTTCAAGAGATACGATCCAAAAAATAACCTGTTTACTGATGAGAAGATCATCATGGTGGAAGAAAATTTAACTGGCAAAACAATACACCTTGCGCCAGAAGTTAGAAGGACGTCCAAAATCACATATTGGAAACAATGATGTAAGCATTAAGTGATACTTTATTCGCAGGATAGCAGTGGATTTTCCAACAGGGCTCTGTACCCTCCCATGAAGCTAATTCAATCCAACATTGGTTGCAAGCCAATTTGTCAGAATTTGTTCAGAGCGTAGGTTTGCCTTCGTCGAGTTCTGACTTGAATTCTTTGGAGTATTCTTTATGAACTGCATTGGAGCTAATGGCATACAAAAAGTTCACCAGAACCTGAATTTATCTCAAGCGAGCCCAAATCAATAAATGGAAACTGATTGAAAAGATTAGTACCACCATAGAAGAATGGCCTATATCTTTAAAGCTTAATTAATTGAAAACAAGGATGGCTATTTTAAATAACTTATTTTTATATATACATAAATCTAGATGTTATTAGTTATAATTCATGTAAACAATATATGAATATTTAACCATCCTCCAAAAATATTTTAGCTTTACTTTGACTGATGTCTTAAGAGTTCACATTACGAGTTATAAGAATAAGATGGTTTCTATACTGAAAGCAAACTATTGTGAGTTATAAATTTGTATATGCCATATATTTATATGAATTGATCAATAAAATATACCTTTTGACTTATTATTTTGCAAGATGAAATAATAAATAACTTTTAGCAGTTAAACTTGTTTATTTACTTAAACACTTATTAATAATAATTTAGGACATATTATATAAGCTTTCAGAAATGTTCAGTTTTATCTTTTTCTTTTTTCTGCAGGCTAGCATTTGGTTTTTTCTATACATAAAGTTTTCATGTAAACTGCAGTGGATAAGTCATAAAATTCTATGATCAAGTATAACCCTTGCTTATGCAGAAAAGTTGTTGCAATTTTTTTCAGAATCTGAAAAAAAGATATAAAGTGTCTATTTAATTACTTGCATAGTCCTTATTTAAGTCATAATTTTTCATATTAGTAACTATATTACCCATCAAAATCATATTATTAAGAGATTTACAATCATTAAGGTATTAGTCACAAATCTTCATATTCCATGAAATCCTTCAGACCATAGATGTGCTTAATTAATCACTTTTAAGCCGGCAAGTGAATATATTTAAAACTACTGGAGAGTTTCATATTTTCCGGTAATTTGTTGTATAAGATCAGATCCATAACATACATTAGCAATCAAACACACTATCTAACCGCCAGGGCAGTGGTGCAATGTCTGTTCCTTTATTTGTATGTATTTATATGAGATACTTTACTTGTATTATAGATCATTAAGAAAGTAATATAGGTTGCCGATTTATTGATTGTACCAAATTATCAAATAAGTAATTAATATTATTTTAATCAGTTTCTAATGAATGAGTGAGACATGTAGCTATTTTTCTATAAATAGGTGCACATTTTAGATGAATTTTAACTTCAACACAAAGTATACTTACATCAATCATATATTAACTAATAATTAACATTACTGATTTCTTATATGGATGAAATATACAGACAGGAATAGTAATATACTACACAGGTTCTAAAAGGAAAGAAGGAAGGAAGATCTATGGACGAACATGTTGAATTTAGAAACCTTCACAAAACTACTTACATCAGGATTTTAGCTCCTCTTATTTCTCCAATATGTACTACGAGTATAGCTATATACTCTAATAACATTACATGTTAGGTAGGTTTAGCGTATCAGCCTTTACAAAATTAACACTCCTATTTGAAGATCCGGCCATGTTTAGAAAGAGAAAATATTTAATACATTTTCATTAATAAAACAGTTCACTTTTTTGTCAGATGACTTTAGAAGATTTTTCTAAGGACGAAATTAATTGTAATGAATAATATTAGAATGTATAAATGCTGCGTTAACCGCCGATCTAAAGCCTAAATACCCAATGTTGCCAGGTTGATAATAGTGAAATTACTAAAGTTTGTAATTCTTGTAGGTACACACGTGTGTGTAGGAAAGTAACTCCCAACATACTGACTTAAAAAAGACCTTATCGAACATCGCCATGATTTTTAAATTGAAAACTTCGGTAGATACTTCTAGGATGGGGAAAATGCACTGAATTCGCACGACCGTCACGCTCAGATACCAAGTTTTTATCTCTGAAGTGCATTCCTAACGACTGATATTTTTTTTAAAGGTCTGACTAATAATACTCCCCCCCCCCCCCCCTTAATTGAAACTGACAATACAACCTTTTTATTTTAACTGGATTGACAACATCATTGGATAATGAGACTATGTCTAAGTATCAGACATTATAAAATGATAACCCAAATGTGATACCAAATCAAAGTATTTTAGTGGTCGAATGAGCTTTATCTGTTGCAATCGCCGAAAGAATACTTTATTACAAATTAAAAAAAGTAATAATATCGCAATGGTGTCTAATAGGTAATTTATGCCTGATTATCAATTAATGGTATTTAGTCTAACTGTACATTATTCAGTTTAAGTTATATTATATTGATTTTTCACTAAAGGTCACTTTAAATAACTTAACGGTAACTTTAGAAAATAATAAATGTTGAACACCAAAATATATAAAATAAATCTACCGATAAAATTGCTAAGCTGGCCACACGAAAATGATTACGATGTGTCATAATGAATAATGACAGTAACATTTAAATAGTAGCACAGATTAATATGATTATTTTCTTTTTATAGGCAAAGGAATTAATGTAAAGTTGTCCCCAATGACGTCATCGGACAATTTGTTTAAAAATCGAATTAAAAAAAAACTACCTCTTAAAACACAAAAATATTCAAACTAGTATCTTAAAATACCCTATTTTACATAATAAAAATATAAAATCAGGGGGTAATTTTTTTTGAACAATCCCCATTGCGAAAAGTCTCTAAGCTAATTTACCCGTACATTGTTTTTCTTAAAAGATAGTTTCTGCACATCATACGCACGATTTTTGCTATCAATTACACTATTTAAAGATAATAAATATCTTAGTCAACTGTAGGAGCTTCTAAATTTAAACATTAAAGTACAAAATGTTTTGAATTAATCATCTTCAACGCGTTCCATTAGTAGCTCGCAACGCCCAAAATGCTCCGTCTGCCGTTCCACATGGCGACCACGGCCGTTATGGTCGTGGCGAAAACGGCACTAATGACATCATTTTCGATCACAGCGCTCACAACGACCCATATCAAGAGGGGGGTCGAAGTGGACTTTGACCACAGAGCATTATTCTCTCTATCGACTGACATTGAAAAAGGCGCGATTTTCAAATCAACCAATGACATTTGTGTATTTCGCCGTTTATGATTGTAACGTCCGCAAGCAAGTAGAACGGGAAAAATCGCGGTCGTGAACATGTTCATTGTGAGTCAACCATCTTGTAATGTAAGAATGACATGCTATATTTGAGTTAGTTTAAATTCCAGTGTGTCAAATTAAAATATAAATATTTATTCGAAAATGAATCTCATAATAAAAAATAGTAGTTTAAAAAAAAACTAAAAAAATACGCTTTTATAGAAAATCCAACTAAAAAATAGAAAATAAATTTGAATTAAAAATAGTGTAAGAAACAATGATTTTATTGTAAAAAAAGCGTGGGGTGCATGCTATCAATATTTATAAATATTTTATGAACAGATATGAGTAGAAGGGTTATATTGATAATATCCTGAAAAGCACTCCACGCTTCTTTTACAATAAAATAATTTTTTCTTACACTATTTTTAATTCAAATTTATTTTCTATTTTTTAGTTGGATTTTCTATAAAAGCGTATTTTTATATATATTTTTTTTTCATTTTTTAGTGATTTAATTCCCTTCTCCGTGGAAACTTTAAAAAAAGAATTAAATACACTCTTATGTACAAAATAAGCTTTTTTAAATACAAACTTGAAATCCTACATATCATGTAGCAGCAGAGTGCTAGCCAAGACAAGTGAAACGAGCCCAAACGCGACGGGTCTATCTTGTATAGTACACGAGTTCCTATGGCCACCTTCCGTCTCCATCATCAGATCAGCTTCATGGTACCATATTATTGCATTGTCACGCGATATACACATACGTGCAAAATTGCAGCTCAATCGGACACCGGGAAGTCGATCAAATTTAACTTGAAAGATTCCGTTACATACTAACATACGTATGAAGCTAATAAAAGCGTATTAAAAAAGCAAGGTGTAGATAAATTTAACCACAAATAAGAGTCCACACACCAGCCAAGGATTTGCAGCATTTTGACGCAGCGCGGTGCTGGTACCTACGCTCACGTATGGATGCGAGAGTTGGGTATGGAAGAGAGAGCATGAAAGTAGACTAAACGCGGTCGAGATGCGAGCACTGCGTAAAATCTGCGGAGTGACGCTCGCGGACCGCGTTCGTAATACCGAAGTAAGAAAGAGAATTGGTCTGAAAGAGAGTGTCGGGGTGAAGGTAAGGAAAGGAATGCTCCAGTGGTTCGGGCATGTGGAAAGAATGCATGATGAAAGAATGACTAAACAGATATATAATGCAAAAGTGGATGGATGCAGAAGTCGTGGAAGGCCACGACACACCTTCCATGATCAAATTGATCGTGTACTAGCAGAAGGTGATGTCAGGAGCCTTAAGAACAGACGAGCTTGCATGACAAGAGTTATGAATGTCAAAGAGGCAAGTGAGGTGTGTAAGAATAAGCCTAAATGGCACTCTGTTGTTCGTGCCTACCCCGCAAGGGAACTGGCGTGAAGTTATGTATGTATGTATGACGCAACGCGTTCTGAGTATTTAACATCATCGACGTTAGTCATCGCTTGTGCAAACGTCGTGTTTCCTGTCAATAATAGATATTTCTTCAATCAAATACCTACATTTAACTGCTTGGATCGGAATTGCATTATACACACGTACTGCATTATTTGTTTACCGATATTAATGTTCGACATGACATCATTGTATTGATAGATACTAGCATGTGCCAGCGAAACTTCGTTCGCGTTGCCATAACGACGTCGTGCTTGTTAATGAATTGAAACGGCTGCAACATTACCAAAGCCACCGCAGGACCACCTTTTTGTCTATATTCATCTGTGATCGTTTAGCATTATATATTTTTACTAAGATGTGCCCGGGACTCCGTCCACGCTGGTCTTGAAATTCCCGCGGGATACCCGGAACACAAAGTAATGCAGCATTTAAAAAAGGATGTAAGCTGTCGTTTTAGTGAGAACTGTGTCGGAGTAAGCTAATTTTTATGCACCCGCACAACTTCTAATCGCTCCCGGGAAAATTCCCGCGGGATTACCGGGATAAAAAATCACACATTTTATTAGATAAAATATTCATACGTGAAAAAATCACATTGGAATTCGATTTTTTTTAATTTGGCCATTTTAGATGATTCCCAGATAAATCCCCACGGGATTCCCACTATAAAAAGTAGCGCAGATTTTAAGTCTTAAGAATTTAATATTTTCTTAAGTTTTCGCGACTTGTATACATAATAAAATTACGTTTTAACGGTTTTAAGCGCGGTAATTTTATTTGATTTTGGTTTTTCCGACGTTTCGGCCACTTTTCAGTGGCCGTGATCACGGAAGACAAAGATGTCAAGTGTCAACGAGTATTGTTAAAGTTTTATTTAGCCTACCGCCAACTTGTTCATTTTAATTATTTCATTTTAATTTTGTTTATGGTTATTATTTACTCTATGGGAGCCTAATCTAATTTACTACCGCTTCGCAACATGTTATGGCTTGAAGAGAAGAAGCGGCGCAAGAAACTCTTCAGCAAACATGCCTAGCTCTAATAATTTTATATAATATTAAAATGGGTGGAAGGAAAAATAAAAGTAATTATCAGTCAAGTTGGTTTGTGTTCCGTTGTACGCAGAAAGAGCTCACAGTGTCTTGAGGTCTGGCAGCTGGTTTTTGCTGGGTTTAGGTCTTATTAGTTTTGATGATTGGATCCCAAACAGGTGGTACTTGCCAACCATCTTCTCTATTGAAATTTGGGTGTTTTTTGATTTCAATCGCCTCACGCATCATTCTAGGTATGAAACGATTCTCTTTCGCGAGGATTTGTGGGTTATCGAATCTGATGTAGTGGTTGGGTTTATCCAGCGTGTGTTCACTGATAGCAGACTTCGTAGACCTTGTGTGTTTCATGTCAGCAATGTGTTCTTTTACTCGTGTTCTTAAGAATTTGCTGTCGATCAACGAAAACCGCATCAAAATCGGCCCAGTAGTTTTAACGTGAATTCCGAACAAACGGACAAGAAATCTAAAAAAACATTGCACAGGGCATTTTTAGAATTTTATAAATTACATTTATCATATATCATTTATGGCGGCTTCATAGTTTTTATACGAGCGTAACTATTTATGACATCATAAGTCGGTATATGCAAGGGGTTCAAATACCGCATGTTTAAACGGTGTTTAAAATTATTTTTGTAATGATATTTTAAAACAAATATGATGTTATCTTTTACATATAATATACTAACTAATATTATAAAGATTGAGTTTGGATGTTCGGGGTAATCTCCGGTACTACTGAACCGATTTTGAAAATTCTTTCACCAGTGGAAAGCTACATTATTCCCAAGTCACATAGGCTATATTTGATTGTGATTAATAATATTTTTTAATTTTTTAATGACCCTCAATTGGTGGGCACTGGAACGCCTGTCAAATATGTAACAGCAATAACGTTCCACGCAAAAATCGCATATATCCTCGTACGAGGCACTGCGAGTGCTTTCCGCGTTTGTGAATCAATAATTTACAAAACTAAATTAAACCTTGATTTGCGTACGTGCGTGCGGGCGTGTGTGTCCGAATTGGTGTTAATATTAAAATTTATCAAGTCAAAACTAGATGGCGCTGTACTCTTTTAGATCGCATTATGTTTTAAATCATTGTATGATCCAAGTGTTAGGTTATTTGTATTAATAAAGGTCGTTTTAATTCCAGTAGCGAATAGGGATGCAATATCGCTCATAAAAAACATCGATTTTAGGATATCGATGTTTTCAAAAGCGAAATATCGACGTTTCTGAACGATATATCGATGTATTTTTATAACAATTTACATAAGCTTTTGACGCTTGTTCCTGCGATGCAAATGAAACAGCGTTTTTTTTTAACATCGATGTATCGCCCAAACCACCTTAGCACACCTTTCTTAATTCTTGCTTTCACTAACATCATCCTTTTATGCCGCTGTTACTCTATCTTTGCAATCTTTGCATCTCAATGCTCTCATTCTACTAAATACTATGTTTATTCTATTTATATGTCTTTTCCCTTACCCACATTCACTACCGTACTTACTATTCAACAGCGTGGGCACGCACTATCACATCCCTATCACCATTTAAAATAAATGTACATCTAAGAAAAATGGTTATTTTTTATAGAAATGAAAGAAATAGATATAATAATCAACTTTTATGTTATAAATTATTACTGGCAATAAGAAAAAGTATGAAAAATAGAGCACAAGATGGCGCGTTACGTCTATGTACGATAAAACATCGTTCTTGAACAACGATATATCGTCGATGTTTTGGTTTCAACATCGATGTTAAAACATCGATTTTTATGAACGATACATCGATGTTTTGTTTGCATCCCTAGTAGCGAATACATATATTTTGTAGCAACTGTCACCTAGTTTAAATTCGCTTCACTGGGAGTTTTTGGGACTTTTGTACAGCGTGGTTTTGTATTTTTTAAAGTGAAACTTCTATATAGACGGGGTTATTAGGATTTTTTTCTGTCACGAAAAAGCGTTACGGCCGCGTGGAGGGGTAGAAGGTATATCGCGTGGTAAGAGGCGGCATAATTTTAGAGTAGACTGGATGTTTTTTTGGTTCCAGATCGAATTCTGTTTGATAAAATAAAATATGTTTAAATAAAAAATGCATTCATTTGAATTTACCTAACCTAACCAAAAAAATATTTGCAGTAAACCTGCGAAAAATCGAAATGTGTGCTCGGACACATAGTAGAAGTGAAACTTCAACGGACAAGTGGAAAAACGAATCGCAACAAAATTTTAACTTGAAGTTTTACGAGCAGGTTTTCAAATTGGACAAGTACATTGACAATCTGCGCGTAAACTTCAAGTTAACATTTTTTGCGATTCGTTTTTCCACTTGTCCGTTGAAATTTCACTTCTACTATGTGTCCCCAGCACTCATTTTAATGCCGCCCAGCGAAATGAGCACGGGTCATGTCATTTATGTAGAGATATTAAAATTTATTGTAACGTTTGTCTGTATCTCTATTGCGAATAGAAGTGACATGCAGTCTAGTATTTGTGCTAGCTATTCCGAGTGGTTCCTTATAAAGAGCCGGCCACCTCGACGACTGCGGTGCGTTAATAAGGAAGCATAATTGAGAGCGCGCGCCGCGGCCCGACTGCTCACTTTGCAACTGCGACTATCATTAGCTTATATTCGGCCGCAAAACTACAATAGTGGACTTTCGAAGTACCCACAGATGCCATTGCATGGTATCAGCCTACTCGAACATATCTGTAGATAGATATGATGGTACGTGGTTACTGTCGCCTATACATTTGCAACATCAAAAGTGCTACCTCGAAGAGCCTGGAACCTGGGCATTGATGCCAGAAGACAGCTTAAGGCCGTTATGGCCACATGCTTTATACCAGAAGTGGTGGCCGAGAACTCTACCACCTGGCTGTGGGTTGTTTTGTCGCCTCTTGCGACAGGCAGCTCGGCCATAAGAATTCATATTCTTCTTCTTCTTCTCTTCTAATAAATAATGGATATGCTTCTACACAAAGTTGTAATGTAATCAGGATATAAATAAAGATCAGGCAAAGCACATTATAGATCTAGTATACCTCTTTAGTATTACTAGTGGTCGCCCGTGGTCTGAATTCGACTATAATAATTTGTTGTCAAAGTCTTCTATAATCAAAGAAAAAAAGAAAGAAGTAATTTTCTTTCTTTCTTTCTATAATCACATATTTCGCCGAGGCCACAATAAACAGAAGGGTATATATGCGTGTGTGAATCAAATACATGGTAGTGTGTGTAATGTATTTTTTTTTTGCATAATTTTAAAAAAATATTAGCATTCGTCACATCTTCTCTATATAAACTACTAGCTTCTGCCCGCGACTTCGTCCGCGTGGAGTAGTTTAAAAAAAAGGTAAGTAAAAAGCCCCCGATTTTGAAACATTCTTCATTGGTGCTCCGCTGCTATTGATCTTAGCGTGATGATATAGGGGGTATGATATATAATAGGGTACTATAGCCTTCCTCGATTAACGGGCTATCTAACACTGAAAGAATTTATCAAATCAGACCAGTAGTTCCTGAGATTAGCGCGTTCAGGCAAACAAACAAACTCTTCAGCTTTATATATTAGTATAATATAAGTGCGAAATTTCATACCGGAGGAGTATGATTGAATTTGATTAAATTTGAAAAAATGATAAAATTTCATACTCCGTCCGCGCAATTTTTGTAAAAAGGGTACAAAGTTTTTGCTTCACGTATTAATATATAGATAAATTTTAAAAAATGATTTTTTTTTACAAATAAACTAGTTTTTGCCCGTGGCTTTGCTCGTGTTAAATGTAAATTTTGTAGACAGTTGGGACTCCCACGCCTTAGAAATATCAAACTTAATTTTCAATTAACAATACCCTTAACGCTATGACTAATCACCCCCAACTAACCATGAGAGAAACATATTAGAATTGCGTTGTCATCGTCGTTACCATGACGATGTAAGTGTTGGTGGATTATCACGGTGGCGTCAATGAAACGCGATTGAAGCGCCATATTTTTGGCTGAATACGTCTATCCCCGGGGACAGTACTCTTTTTTCTGTGGATGAAAGGTATCCGGTGACCTTTTCTATGCCCCTGACAACGTGTTTACAAAATTTCATGATAATCTATTGCGTAGTTTAGGCTTGAAAGCGTCCCATATAAACTCACTTCCGCATTTATTTAGGATGTAAAATAAGAACAATTTTTTCGTTGATATATATATACTAAAACGTGGTGAAGTTAACAGGAAGATGCTAAGGTCAAAGATACAAGGTTTTCTTAGTTTCATTTACTAATTTATTTACCTTGTATTAAATTTAAAATAACTGTGACATTACCCAGCTGTCATTATTAGAAATAAAGTTTATTATTATAATTTTATCCTGTGTCGCCTCACGATTTACCAAAGGAAGGTACTGTAACCACTAACTTCTTTAGTCGTCAATAATGTTTTTAAATTCAATTCGAAGAATGCCTCCCAAAACAAGTGAAGACAGTATTGTATCGAGCCGCGAGCAGAACACATCTCATGGAAAGTGTCTTGATTGCGAATATAAACCTATTTCCTAAACCAGTCTCCCATTTGAAGATAGAGATCCCGGTCAGCTCAGAAACCGCTGGCCGTCACAGTACACACCGGTCCAGCCGGGGATGAGATCAGTACGCTCCAGTGTGTACGCGCAATATCAAAATTTACTATGACGAACGTTCATAGTCTACGGCCAACCGCCAATGTTCGAAAATCAAACACAGAACGTAAAATCAACTATTGTACGCACAACTAAAAATAATTGTAAAATAGTTAAAAATTTAAATACATGCATTACTCGTGTTACATTGAAGCAAGCGCATCATCCTCAGAATTTAACTAAAATTCCTACGCGTCCCAAACTCAAAGAGCGCGGGTTCGACCATTTAGTCAGTTTTCTGATCTAATGTGCATATTGTCACAATTACCACGTGCTAACGACGGTGAAGAAAAACATCGAGATAACCGACGTATCAAACCTGACAAACCGCCTTGGACAAGCGTGGCGGGTATACTGTCCATTCCTCCATAATGGGAGGCCCGAGTCCAGCATTGGGACATTTATGGACTGATATATATATGTATATATATATCTCGGCTCATGCAGCCGGGCGAGTGAGTAACACAATAATAATCTGAAATATTATAATCAACGTTTATTACACTAGAATTATTACAATTACAATATTAGATGCAGCGCAATAATACACAGAAATATTAGGACAACTCCAAGAGTTTCATCCACGTTTGTCAGATGTCGAGTAGCAATTTGCCCTCAAAGAATACTGTGGTTATCGGACTGTCATTATCGACCACAACATATTATGCGCCCCTTGTCCAACAGAGCTTTCGCTCTCTTCAACCGACGGACATAGAATGTCCCGTATTAGGCAATTCCACCTCCTTTTATACTGTCGAATAAATAACACGGTGTCCACCTTTGAACAATCTTGTAATCTGAAACTTATAAAGGTTATTAAAAACCCTAAAAACATTTGTGAAGTACTCAACAATATAATTCTCAGCGTATAAATACAACCCACTTTTATTAAACTAAAACACTACTTAATAAAATCAAGTGCAGGTATTATAAGAAAAACATAAGTACCCTCAATTTAAAGTCACAGTATGTTCTCAGCACCTCAAATACACAATTTCCATTTATTAAATACCTTCATATTACCTATCACGGTCATACCGACCTCCCATAATATGCAGCAATCTGCGACACACACACACGCACACGCACACGCACCCGCGCGCACACACACACACACACACACACACACACACACACACACACACACACACACACACACACACACACACACACACACACACACACACACACACACACACACACACACACACACACACACACACACACACACACACACACACACACACACACACACACACACACACACACACACACACACACACACACACACACACACACACACACAACACACACAAAAGCATGATATAGTTAAATAGACATTTTGTATGGTTTTGTATTACTTTATTTAATTTTTTTTTATTCGAATTTTCCTATATTGTATCAAACATATTATAATTTTCTTATAGTTGTATGAGCCAAATGTATAATATAAATATTTTTTTAGTGGAAACTTAGTTGATATATGTATCAATTATGTATATTTTATTGTAAGAATGATAATTATTGTATGTTTCCCAAATAATTTAAATAAATAAATCATATTTTATGAATATAATGCTGACATTAGTCGCATCAATGAGATTTAATAAATTTGGATGAATGATTCATGTTTGTTTATATGGATCACTTTGGTTGATTCATTCAAATTGAATGATGCAAAAGATCCGTTTTATATCAGCTTATAAGGCAATATTGCATCAGTGTTGTCTAATAGATTGAAAAAACACCATGACGTCATTACATACTTCAGTCGTTTTAATCCATTTTCGTTTGTTATCATCATTGTACGCGAACGTAAATGTAATCAGTTATATCAGTTATCAGCGGTGGACGTATCAGTCGTTGGTATCGCGTCTGTCCATGTTGGCGATCATGGAACGTGATTCGCTTATTAATAGGGGGATGTTAACGTCAGTTGCCTTCACACCGCGTCAGATTGGAGTTGCTTTTTTAAAAACTTATCTAATTTAAGAGGTTTTCCTTGAGCACTCACATGGGTGTTTTTTTTTTTATTTCTTCGGGGTCGGCAGCACATTAATAGCACCTATGGTGTTGTAAACTTCCATGGGTGACGATAATCGCTTCCCATATCAAGTGGCCACTCAGCCTATCTGCTGTAGGTACTCTAGTAATAGAAAAATTGCAACATTTATTAGTTGGTTATTGTTTAAGTCAAATCTTGCAAGCTGAATAAGAACCAGGTGGTAGGGTATTTGCTCGACTGAATGGCGAACACCCCTGATCCAGAGTATGCCGCCATAACGACCTTGTGTTGTGTTCCGATATTAGTGACCAGGTTCCAGTCTCCCTTAAGACAGCAGCAGCGCATTTGTAGCACCTTTGGTGTTGCAAATGTCCATAGGCGATGGTAACCGCTTTCCATCAAGTGGACCGTTATCTGTCTGCTGAACTCCTGCAGTAATAATAAAAAAACCAGTTGCTTTCAACTTACGAATTTGAAATTTTGTACGCTTTCTCAGTTCTGATGACACAAGACAAGAAAATTAAAAAAAAAATCATTTTGCAACAAAAAAGTAACACATGTCCACCAAAGATTAAAAAATTTAAATAATAAAAATAAGTTTCTATTGTGAAAGCGAATAACTTTTAGAGAGACAGAAAAAATATATAAATTGCATTTTCGGAGTCTCCTGGTCAGAATTAGGCCCCTGAATTTTTCTCATTTTTAAATAACTTGTAGATATAGGTCTTGAGTGTTACAATAACTTGGCCATCATTGTACTTACTGCTCTGTCAAAAAAGTACCGGGAAAAGGTCGCTAATACACAAAGTGTTAGTTACTCATTCAAATTTATTTCATCACCTTCAATGTACGCTCCTTCAGCAACGATACACTTACGCCAACGAATAATCCAATCATCAAAACAATTTTTAGACGCTTTTTCCGGAGTTCAGTTTAGTTATCGTCGCGAATTCTCCTTTATGTCTTCTACAGAATGAAAACGGATGTCACCAAGTGGTAATTTGAGTTTAGGAAAAAGAAATAAGTCGGCTGGAGCCATCTCTGGTGAATAAGGTGGTTGCTCGATGGTATTCATTGAGTTTTTGGTCAAAGATTCGTTCACAATGGCCTTATGCGAAGGCGCATTATCGTGGTGCAAAATCCAACAATTTTCTTTCCACAAATCTGGCGTTTTTCGTCGATTTTGCTCTCTTAAACGCCGCATAACGGTCAAATAATATACTTTATTTACCGTTTGACCTTCCGGTAAGAATTCCGGGTGCACAACATCGCGATAGTCAAAGAAAACACTCAACATGACTGTTTGTAACGATCCTCTTTAGTATATAGTGCGTTTTATAAGTTTTATACAGACATGTCACTCGTATCTCAAGTTTCGGTTTTGCAATATATTAGTTAATTTTAACCAAATTTTCTTTTAGTTATTTTACCTAGTAGTAGTTTTCCTGGACCAGGAATCCACCTTAACAATGACTTTGACTTTAATGAACTTTGACGTGGTTTTTTCGGTTTCGGTTCATTGGCAAGGCGTAACTCCGAAGCTTGTTGACTAGTTTGCATGTCAAACTCGTAAACCCACGTCTCGTCACCAGTAACAATGCGTTTCATGAATGTTGGATCGGAATTGACTCGTTCTAGCATGTCCTCAGCGACTCTTATGCGATTGAGTTTTTGGAGAAAATTCAGGCAGATTCAGCGGCTGTTTCGCTCAAACTTGAATGAGGATTTTCAGTCGCTATTTCCTTCACTTTTGCGTTCTTAACTTCAGTTTAAGACGTTGATGGCCTACCAAGGCGAGGCAAATCTTCCAACATATCTCGACCGCTTTTGAACGCTCTGTACCACACATAAGCACGTGTGTTTGATAAAGTCGATTCAACGTAAGCCTTCTGTAACATTTTCAGTGTCTCCGAACACGAAATTCCATTGGCGATCCAAAATTTAAGACAAACTCTTTGTTCGATGTTGGTCTAACTAAAACAGCGCTGTTTTTAATCTAAACGACCGATGCAACTCAAACTCCGCGCCAAAATGAAAATCAGTTGTACCAATCTAACAAAAAAAAAATGATTTTGGAACCATAAACAAATCCCCAATTTCCGATACTTTTTTGACAGAATGTATAGTATACCAAATCATAGTGAGCTCATTCAACAATGCATGGCCTCTAACACGCCGCGGCGCGCGAGTGCGGCAATGGGAGCGCGACCACCACTTTCCCCGAAGGTCGCCGTCTGGTGTCCACTTTCGCGTGCTCCGACGCCCGACGCCCGGATGGTCGTCTATTCTATGCCCGGTAGCGGATTAAACGCAATTAACGTTTGTTATTAGTTAAAGGTCGTTGTACTCTTTATGTGGTATAATTTGGTCAATGAACTGGAAATGTGCGATTTCTAGACTGATTACTAAAAAGCCATTTTCGTGGATCAAGCTCTACTGCGTACTAACTTTGAAATTTTATTTTATACTAATATATAAAGCTGAAGAGTGTGTTTGTTTGAACGCGCTAATCTCAGGAACTACTGGTCTGATTTGAAAAATTCTTTCACTGTTAGATAGCCCCTTTATCGAGGAAGGCTATAGGCTATATAATGTTTCAAAATTGGGGCATTTTTTAATTATTCCACGCGAACGAAGTCACGGGCAGAAGCTAGTTTTATATAAAATTCAATTGGCGTAAACTTATTTTTGAGGACTACAGTGCCCTGTCTTCATCTCAACTATTATTTTCCCCAAAATTATCCCATTTTTTACGATAGGAACAGTCTTCTGTTTATCTCTGTCTTTCTTATCTTTCTCTAACTCAATTTCATAGATAAAGAACATTCAAAGTTCCTTTTTTATTTCTTTACCTATTAAATATAAAATAGTTAGTGTAAAAACCCATGAAAATATTCTTTAAAGTCGATCTTTCCCTATAAAACATTGTCAAATATCTAACAACAAGATATCTAACTTACCGGTAATTCTAATGTTAACCACTGTAGTTTACTTGTTCAAAGAAGTCAGTTCAAATATCTAAACTGTTCAAATAGTTAAAGAGTACATCTATTGTTATCTACAACAATTACATTTAATTCATCCGTTTCCCTTTCACCGGCGCTGGCAAAAACTCTTATCATTTCCGTATAATCAGTTCGATTGCAATCCAAAATTTCAAAGTTACGCGATGCTTCGCTCTAATTTATCGATAAAATTACAATTGTTCAAGTGAAACGGGGTCTTAGGATTTTTACATACATAACTTCACGCCAGTTCCTTTACGGGGTCGGCACGAACAACAGAGCGCCATTCAGGCTTATTCTTACGCACCTCACTTGCTTCTTTGACATTCATAGCTCTTGTCATGCACGCCTCGTCTGTTCTTAAGGCTCCTGACATCACCTTCTGCTAGTACACGATCAATTTGATCATGGAATGTGTGTCGTGGCCTTCCACGACTTCTGCATCCTTCCACGACTTCTGCATCCTTCCACTTAGGATTTTTCTGTCACGAAAAAGCGTTACGGCCGCGTGGAGGAGCGGTATAAATTTAGACTAGACGTGGTGAGAGGCGGCATAATTTTAGAGTAGACTATGAATGTTTTTTTTGGTTCCGGATCGAATTCAGTTTTTTTTGTCTGATAAAATAAAATATGTTTAAATAAAAAATGCATTCATTAAAATGTACCTAACCTAACCAAATCGTAAATTGCAGTAAACCTGCGAACAATCGAAATGTGTGCTGGGACACATAGTAGAAGTCAAACTTCAACGAACAAGTGGAAAAACGAATCAAACAGATTGTTAATATACTTGTCCAATTTGAAAACCTGCCCGTAAAACTTCAAGTTAAAATTTTCTTGCGATTCGTTTTTCCACTTGTCCGTTGAAGTTTCATTTCTACTATGTATCTCAGCACACATTTTTTTGATACTTAAGTAATTATCGAACATTGTTGATTCTAAAACACCGAAAGAAATATTTTACTCTGCTTTATTGTATATACATAGATAACTCTTTATTTATTGTACACCATTACAGAAATCTTATAGCCTAAACATGTTCTAGGTGTACATGCAGAATAGGCGGTCTTATCGCTAAAAAAATTGGCTAAAAGTATACAATAAATAGCCTGTAGTTTTTAAACATGAATTAGGTTTGTTTGTATTTCAACTGTTTAATAGAATGAGTTTTCGAAACGCCGCAAAAATTCTGTCGGCTGACAAACACGCAGATTATATATCTCCAAGCTAAGCATGTCACGCTTGTGTTATGGGTAATAATACTATGGACCACTCTAGAGCCGATCCCAGACACCCAGATCATAGTAAATAACGGAAAGCTTGTTTACGAAATTGACCATGCCAGGAATCGAACCCGGAGCCTCTGCGTTAGCGAGTTCGGCCGGCTAAGACAGCCTGCTCAACCACAGGGACGGTCAAATAGTAGAAACTTGCATTTTGTCTAAGGCAAGAGGATTTTAATATATATTCAAAATTGTTTGATTGTTGTAGAATTTGATATTAAGAATAACAAGAGTAATTAATAATTGTCGAATTATCGATATTATCGGATCTTTCGTAAGTTATTAGTGAATTATCGATGTATATCGGAGCATGCCTATCCGTGCCGGTGTTGCGCCGGTGGATGTGATGCAAAACTGCCGCTGTTATAAGGTGCTCCAAATCGTCATTTCCGAAAACTTAATTATGATAACACACGCGATTGCTTTGGCGTATACGTTGTGTAGTCTGTGTATAGATTAATGACGATTTAATCGGTTATTACACTATGCCAATTCAGGATCCCTAAATAAGGGTGATGTAATAAGACAAATTGACGCGGAATATTTAGCTTAGGCCACATCTGCTTTCTGTTGTACTGTGTCCCTAAATGAGTGTAGGTTACTAAGGGTTTAAGTAAAGCAAATATATGTTGTTTTTTTTACCTTTTTATTGAGCAAATAAAATGCACATTATACCTGATATTTTAAGAATACCATCGGATCATTTTTACAAAATTATGATACAAATCAGTAAAATGTTTCGTTATATAGTATTACTAGCTGTCCCGGCAGACGTTGTTCTGCCCTAAAGAAATAAAATTTAGAACCCGATTGCAGCGCCGCCTACCGGGTCCAAATGTAAACTATCCTATCTTTCAAGTCGGATCAAACTGCACACGGTGTGCAAATTTGATTAAAATCGGTCAAGTAGTTTAGGAGTCCATCGCGGACAAACAACGTGACACGTAATTTATATATATTAAGATTTTGTTAAACTTCCATAATATCACATTTACGTGAATGTTTATTTATATGTTTGTTACCTGTTCACGACAAATCCTTATTAAAATTATAAATGCGAAAGTAACTCTGTCTGTATGTCTGTTCCGTTTTCACGGAAAAACTACTGGACCGATTTGGCTGAAACTCAGTATATATATTTTTTTTCGATGCCGAGAATGAACATAGGATACTTTTTATCCCGAAAAATGGGATAATTTCCGAGATAAAAATATATTTGTTTCTCTGTTTGTTATGCTTTTACGGAAAAACTACTGGGTCAATTTAACTGAAATTCGGTATATATGTAATTTTAATACCGAGGGTGGACAAGGGATACTTTTCATCCCGGATAATGGGATATGTTTGAAGATAGATTTATATAAATATTATCCCAGAAAGTAGGCTAGGCTTTTATTTTATTTTGGTTAATTTGGTCGAAATGATCGTTTTGGTCATTTTGGTGTACATATGTAGTTTTAATATCAAAAATTGGCATACTTTTCATCCGAGAGATGGGCTGGTTTGCGATGTAAAATGAAGTAAATCTTCCGGGGCAAAAAGCAGTAACATAAAAATTTTATACAATGTAACCTGTGTCGTAACATCTTTAACCCTTTAGTTCACTATTAGCACATATGTGTCCGCGATGAGAGTGCCGATCGCGTTTGTGCACGTGATCGTTAATTGTGTTGTTGTCTCACTCTGTTTATATAGGAGTTGTATGATTTGTATGAAATGGGTATATTTTCTTGGTATATTACGAGATAGTGATAGTGTTAGTCGTGCGGCTTTTTAGTATATCGATAATTGTCTTTAGGGTTTAAACAAGAAGCATGCACCAGAGGCTGATCCGCGGTGCAGCCGCGCGGTAAACTCTATAATAATAATAATAATCGGCAGACAAACACACATATTGTATATCCCCAAATTAAGCAAGTTACGCTTGTGTTATGGGTAATATACAACGGACTACTCTGGGGCCGATCCCAGACACCCAGACCATAGTAAATAACGGAGAAAATACGTTTTCGAAATTTACTATACCAGGAATCGAACCCGGAGCCTCTGCGTTGTAGTGAGGTAGGCCGGCAAAGGCTTAGCCCGCTCAACCACAGAGGCCGTCGAGTATTAACTCTAGTAACTCTAGTATTACCTATTATATTTCTAGATTTATCACTTGTTTTAAGCTAGCAACTTTGTTTAACTCAGAGTTTAAAATCTAACATTTAAATAATTTGACGGCTTCTATGGTTGAGCGGGCTAAGCCTTTGCCGGCCTACCTCACTGCAAACGCAGAGGCTCCGGGTTCGATTCCTGGTATAGTAAATTTCGGAAACGTATTTTCTCCGTTATTTACTATGGTCTGGGTGTCTAGGATCGGCCCCAGAGTAGTCCGTTGTATGTTACCCATAACACAAGCGTAACTTGCTTAATTTGGGGATGTACAATATGTGTGTTTGTCTTTTTTTTATCTTTTTATTGCAGGAGTTCACCAGACAGGCAGACGGCCCACTTGATGGAAAGCAGTTACCATCGCCTATGGACATTTGCAACACGAAAGGTGCTACAAATGCGCTGCTGCTCTCTTAAGGGAGACTGGAACCTGGTCACTAATGCCGGAACACAACTCAAGGTTGTTATGGCGACATACTTTAGACCAGGGGTGGTAGCCATCCAGTCGGGCCAATGCCCTATCACCTGGCTGTGGGTTGTTTTGTCGCCTCTTACAACAGGCCGCCCGGCCGCAGGAAATTGTATTCTTTCTCCGTTCCTGCACAGATAAAGTCTGTCAAATGTCTGCCGATTAATCATTAACCCTGATTGAAGTTTACTTCGATAGTGTGGCGTTACATTCTTGTAACTCTTTTGTGCCCAAGCAGTAACTTTTTTGTTGTTGTTTTATTTCGTTGCTAATTCGTAATGCCCACACGTCCGAATTTCTCAGTGGCCTGACTCAGCCGGAACTTTTCAGCATATATTAATTTGGAAAAGGTAATTAACATGCGGTAGGATTAATGAACTCTCGCTCCACTTTGCTGAATACAATCGATTGAATTACACTTTTATGTGGTAGCGACAGAGTCGATGCACATATTTTCAATCCTCTGTTATTTATTTAACAGTGTGTAAGTGTAAGATTATTTTTTTTTATTGCAGGAGTTCAGCAGACAAGCAGACGGCCCACTTAGTGGAAAGTGGTTACCATCGCCTATGGACATTTGCAACACCAAAGGTGCTTCAAATGCGCTGCTGCTCTCTTAAGGGAGACTGGAACCTGGTCACTAATGCCGGAATACAACACAAGGTTGTTATGGCGGCATACTCTAGACCAGGGGTGGTAGCCATCCAGTCGGGCAAATGCCCTACCACCTGGCTAATTCTGTAATCCTAATATCCATACAATTAACCTATTTTTATTATAAGGTCAGTATTCGAATACAATTTTAGTTATATTGTATTTTTAGATGGTTAATTTACAACATTTTCTACTTTAATATCTAACTTTACATGCTCACTTATTTTATTGTTAGTTTTATTAAAATGTATTTATTTGTTTTGCTAATTAAATATTACATAATTAGAATTAGTTTCATTAATAAAAAAAATTTTATTTAACAAAATTGGGTCGTTATGGTCTTACGCCAAAAGGAAGGTTTGCACTGAAAATCAGCGTTGTGTCGGATATAATTCCGGCACAGCAATATGCTGAGTGCAAACCTTGTTTGCTGAAAATGCGGCCTACAAATTCTCAATTTATGCTCTGTGTATAATAATGTATGAAGAATGTAATTACGTCGCTATTTGTTCAAATAAAGTTTTTCTTTCTTTCTAATTAAACCAAAAAAATCCTCTAAGGAGTGTAAGAAAAACAGTGTATACCAACATATTATTACTTCATCAACTTTCATTAATGTCTTCATACATGCACGTTTATAGCAGGCGCTTAACCTTTTGTTTCATAATCCAAGGGCGTAGATAACGTTAGCTTAGCAACGGAAAGGACAAGGGTGTATGCACTGTCGTGACGGGCCAACGATAATGCGGCATTGATTGGCAAGTGGGTCGCCCTGACAACCGTGACAGTGGGCGCCGCTCAGATGCGTCTCAATGGGGGCTCACAGCGGTCGCGGATGATGTCACGGCGGATGCAAGAACAATGCCCTGACTACAATTATATGTTGCGCTCGTATTCACGCATGGAGACATCCACGTAAACTGTGATAGTAGGCTTAGGGAGCCCACACACTCGTCGGCACGGCCGGCACGATGTGGCGCGGAGAGCAGGCGGGAGCAGCACCACTGGCGCACTTATGTTGTAGGTGTGAAGTTCTAGGCTTAGAGAGTCCCCACACTAGCCCGATGTGACGTGTAGAACTAACTAGAACGATATCACTTACGGTCTTTTATCGAAGACGGGAAGCTCTTTTTACCTTGTATTTGTCGAATACCGACTAGTGCGAGGAGTCCCTTATCGCATGCGTAATGCCGATAGTAGCTATGACTATGACACATTCAATAGGGGAGTGGACAGCCAAATCAACTGAGATCATCATCACGTCATAATTAAATGGAGTCAAATAGCGCATTAGTTATTTATTGTTTAAAAAGTACTTGAAGTTATATCTATCATGATATTTAAAAGTTATTTTAACGCGTGTTCTTTTATCTTGTTACATGCCGACAAAAGTGAATTCACACCTGCCTGGCATAAAGCACAGTTTATTACCTTCCCGCATTTGGACTTCTTTAGTTTACTTACAGAAACAGTCTATTGTGTATTGTACTAGTTTATGGCCGTTCGCAGGAATAATTAAGCAAGTGTGCGGATTACGTATTTCTAGGAAATTAAGTCGACGATACGGGCGGGCACACTTATATTTGTGAAGTATAAAACGACGGCAGGATGGAGAAGGGAGGCAGTCAAGCGCCTATTACGATACAAGCAAGACGTGTGTACATTCGATAAGCTATATAGTGACGGACTTTGCGCGTGTTACTGAATCGTGCAGTTTGTATTGGTTGTGTCCAGTTATATTTGTATCTGTGTTATACGTGTTTGTATAGTTGTAATAAATTCTATAGTAATATGTAAAATATTTTGCAACCATAGGAACTTTCTGCTCCATCCGCTATTTGCTAATCACATTTCACTAAACCGATTACCCTACTACAAAAAGCAGATCATTTATTTTAAACTATCTTGTACTAAGGCCTTTCACTCAATGGCTGGAATTTCGAATCCAACAGAAACCACTTCATTTTTTGAGAATTGACTCCCAATTATCTTAATTTCATTACCATTATAAGAATACATAAAAATAAAAAATGAGAAATTCATTGTTCCTTAATTGTATAGAGGGTAAAACGGTTTCCAAAAATTACTATCACAACAATGTGTTATGGTTTAGTACGCATAGATTATGATTAATCCTTCGCTTTGAAATCATGTTACCTATAAATAGATATTGTTACGAATCTGTAAGGGATTTGTAGGATGTAAATTCAAAAATGCCGTCGGAATTATCATAAAGTTTATTAGAAGTACACGTAATTCACAGCTCATACAAGTATAGCCGCATACAACAAAACCAATCCGTAGGGCAGAAAATCGTTATCAACATAAATTCGACACTCGCTCCGAAAGTGCACTAGGTAACGCCTCGTTCGCAGTCAGAACACGACTGGCGCATTTGCAGACTGACTGACCTTTATCCATTTGTAAATGCAACATACCGCTTACTGGTTCTTGAAATCGTTAAATAGTCAGCTTAATGGCTTCCAAGAATTCGCATGCAATGCCAACAGAGGAAAGAAGGTTTTATGATGTTTTAAGGCGGCGTGAACAAAGAGATCAGCGCGAACAATAGATGACTCAAATTCAAAGGGGTAATAAAACACCTGCAAGGGCCCGTTTGCATCAATATTATCTTGTAGCTGTAACTTGCTGTTTTACTCATGTTCGTTTGGATTAATACGAGTGCCGCTAACTGTTACTGTCTAAACTTCCTCAATAAACAGGCTAACTAAAGAATTAGAAACAGTTTTCGAAACTGGACTGCAGCTAGTATCGTAAACATAATTGACGTAGGTATATAACTGATTATTGCTCCTTTGAATGCTAGCGCTGTTTTACATCTAGTTTAAAACTTTCCTCAGTAAACCAAATACACTTAAACAAGCGTGTTAATTTTGGCATCTTATTAGTATAAAACGAAGCTTTCTGCGTCTTTGTGCCTGTCTGTATATCCGCTTACTGTCTTTATGTAAGTAAAATAAAGCTACTTACTAGGATTCTTGGCATAGCCGCGCGGAAAGCACTAGGTTTTTTTTATTATTATTATTCACAACTCTACGGACTCGAGTTCCGTACCCTTTTTTTACAACTTAATTTCTAGATTTTTTATTTTTTTTATTACGCTTATTAGTTATTTTGGTTCTTGTGTGTGACATTAATTTATTGATTTTTGTGTTGAGGTGTATGTTTTTTTTTTATTGCAGGAGATCAGCAGACAGGCAGACGGCCCACTTATTGGAAAGCGGTTACCGTCGCCTATAGACATTTGCAACACCAAAGGCGCTACAAATGCGCTGCTGTTCTCTTAATGGAGACTGAACCTGGTCACTAATGCCGGAAAACAACTCAAGGTTATTATGGCGACATTAGACCAGGGGTGGTAGCCATCCAGTCGGGCAAATGCCCTACCACCTGGCTGTGGGTTGTTAAGTCGCCTCTTACGACAGGCCGCTTGGCCGCAGGAAATTGTATTCTTTCTCCGTTCCTGCACGGATATAGTTATATGTGTTTTACGAATAACTTATTATATTAATTTATTCTAGTTTTAATACTAAACTTATACTAATGTAGAGTGTATCCGTTACATGCTGGTGTTGTGAGGAAGTGCATGTGCAGTGTGGGCCTTATATCTATACTTATATATATTGTCCTATCTAGTGCCAAGCTCTAGGTTTAATATATTTATAAATAAAAAATAAGGCCTCACGAACGCGCTATAAAGCACCGTGGCGTATTTTCACCAACAATAACAGACGTAGAGAACAATTGAAATGGCTGGCGCACAAACATGTTGTGATGTCGGTGCGTGGATGTGGGCCGCGGCATGCGCTGAATATCGACGACACGCGGCGATGCGCACGCGCACCTGCCGCCATTGATGCGCTAGCACGGGCCCACCCGCGCGCCGCTCATACGTGAACCTCGATTTACAGTCTATGGTACTTTGTCTCTGTATTACAGGCGGTTTTTTCAGGTATATACGCTCGGATCAGCTATTTTCATAATTACAAGCTTTTATTTCACAAGCAATGTTTGTTAAGGTTAAATTTTGCAAGTGGAATTAGAACCTTAGAACCAGCTCTAGGTGGCTCATGCAGCCACCGTGGCATGCTTGCAGTCCTCATTACAATAAACGACAAAAAAAATGGTTCGTTTGGTTTTATAGCAAATTCGAAATATTACTACCTATTAATAGATATTATCTTAGTGGCTGTGATTCGCGGTTATAGTGCTAAACAGACATACAATGCAAAAGTGGATGGATGCAGAAGTCGTGGAAGGCTACGACACACCTTCCATGATCAAATTGATCGTGTACTAGCAGAAGGTGATGTCAGAAGCTTTAAGAACAGACGAGCGTGCATGACAAGATTTATGAATGCAAGTGAGGTGTGTAAGAATAAGCCTAAATGGCGCTCTATTGTCCGTGCCGACCCCGCAAGGGAACTGGCGTGAAGTTATGTATGTATTTTGGAATAATACGAGTACATGCCTCTCGAACGTATTGCATTTGAAATTAAATTGAATCTCGAAAACTACTTAACAGCAAAAAAGTAACACGAACATTAAAAAATAAACAAATAAATTCGATAATCATCTATTTTTGACAACGCGGTTGATTGAGCATGGGATACTTGTATAAGAATTAAATGCAAATATAAGCATACGTACATAATTCGCCAACCATTGCATACAATAGTGCTCGTAACGGTGTCCTCTGGATTCCATCACCTGAACATCCACGCGACTGAGTACGATGATCGCAATAAGCTCGCCTTTGTGTTGCGCCGTCCTTTCAATGTACACATGTCAATTCATGCGTGGTTCCGCGAGTGGCATTGTGTGCAACATATAAATAAGAACAAAACAGAATAAAAAACAATTACGTATTATACATACATACATAACTTCACGCCGGTTCCCTTGCGGGGTAGGCACGAACAACAGAGTGCCATTTAGGCTTATTCTTACACACCTCACTTGCCTCTTTGACATTCATAACTCTTGTCATGCAAGCTCGTCTGTTCTTAAGGCTCCTGACTTCACCTTCTGCTAGTACACGATCAATTACGTATTATATCAGTTGAAACTGGTGTTTATAATTTAATTGTTATTTTTTATTTTTTTATTGCAGGAGATCAGCAGACAGGCAGACGGCCCACTTGATGGAAAGCGGTTACCATCGCCTATGGACCTTTGCAACACCAAAGTTGCTACAAATGCGCTGTTGTTCTCTTAATGGAAACTGGAACCTGGTCACTAATGCCGGAACACAACTCAAGGTTGTTATGGCGACATACTTTAGACCAGGGCTGTGGGTTGTTAAGTCGCCTCTTACGATAGGCCTCCCGGCCGCAGAAAATTGTATTCTTTCTCCGTTCCTGCACGGATAAGCTAAATAGTAAATACCAAACTGTTTATTATTATAAATGTGGATATGAGTTTGTTGCGCTTTCGCGCTTTACCTATTACTCCAACGATCATGAAATCATACAGAACAGGACATCAAAAGTGACTATTCCTGTAGGATAGAAAATAAATCCAAATAGATAGCGCTGCAGTCACATTTTTTTTTTGACATCGCTGCTGCATTTCACTTAGGCCGCCTTATACGGTACGATATCGTTACGATAGATCTGAAGAAAATCATGACAATCCATGGCGTCGAATTGCCGCTCAACACACGAAACTATTGATCGTTCTGTTATGACATTGTATTGTATGTACAATTGCTTACCTGTGCAATTGTACATTATATAAAACCAATTCGATTTTCTCTAATAAAGAGAGAGCATTATTAACCGTCATATAGTGCAGACGTATATTTTTTTAATTAAACTCTTACAGCAAATAAATTGGTTTTTTTTTTAAAGACCCACGGAGCGCCGTCCTAACAGTTCGTTTACGATCCTTCGTAGGGGAAAAAGTGATAGTCTCTTTGAAAATTGATAACGAACTTCTGTTCATGTAGTGTTAAGTTTAATTCGGCTACAGAAGTAAAGAAAACATAAAAAGTGTGGGTTAAGAAGTGGCTATGAAAGCGAAATCAATATTAAGATTCCAATTTCAATTCCAATTCGACGGCCTCTGTGGTTGAGCGGGCTAAGCCTTTGCCGGCGTACCTCACTGCAACGCAGAGGTTCCGGGTTCAATTCCTGGTATAGTAAATTTCGGAAACGTATTTTCTCCGTTATTTACTATGGTCTGGGTGTCTGGGATCGGCCCCAGAGTAGTCCGTTGTATATTACCCATAACACAAGCGTAACTTGCTTAATTTGGGGATATACAATGTGTGTGTTTGTTTGCCGATTATTTAAAAAAACAAAAAAAAAATCTAAAGACTGAAACAACAATATGTGAATGACCGAAGCAAACCACCTTCGATCTATCGTCACGATATTCATGATTGTATTGGTTTCTGTCGCGATCACAATACCGTCTTCAGTCAAGTAAATCGTTAACGATTTGGACATCACGACGGATCGTAATGACGAATCGTTCCGTATATGGGGGCCTCTACAAAAAATAAGTCATGGCAAAGAGTTTTTGGCGGGAACTGAAAGGAGATGTTGTGCTGTGCAGTTGTATTCTCTAAAAATATGTAAAATTACTCTAAAATGAACAATAGTTGTAGGATATTGATAGTTTTTGAGTGGTAATTATGTGTTTTGTGAGAAATACGAACTGTATAGTTAAATGTGGCTTTTTGAGTTGTCACAAGAACTCCGTTGAATGGCACTAGCTGATTACCTACAGTTCAGCTGTGCTACACATAGGCTTAAGAACATGAAGAAACTATATTGTAAACTAAGATCTGGCTTAAAGGCCTAGCCGCCAAGCCATAAACCGAAATAAATAAATAAGTCATGGCAATTTGACGGTAGACATTGTCATGGCAACGTCATGTTGCATTTCTACAATGATGCATATGTTAGGTTGCCATGGCAACATGTTTGTTCTAGGTGGTCAGGGACATCTTTCAGTTTCTTGACAAAGTCTGAACTAACGCGAGTGAAGCGGGCAGAAACTAATGGATTATATTTGTGTCCATGATGCTAACCTTATCATTTAACAGTTAAATGATAGTTAGCAAAAGTATAATCTTAAATTGCGTCATTACTGTTGTAGAGCATGTTATGCTGACCAATTACGAAACAGCTTAAGAATCGTAACTAATAAACTTTAAAGGTAACTTGCAGCAGTTGCATAATTAAAAATTCACTGTAATTGCAATTGCAGACTGGTTTCCTTGAACTGCGTAGGCGCGGTATGGGGGGTATGGGGGCCCGCTGCGGTGTGATGCAATTTTTAAACCTCGCTAAACGATCGATATTCATTCTGGCGTTAAATTATTCACATACTTTCGTTTCAATATTTTTTATTATCTAAAGCGGACAAACAGACAGACGGCCCGCCTGACGGAAAGTGACTACCGTTGCCTAGAAACGTCTGCGACATCAAAGGCGATGCCAACGCGTTGCCGATTTCTGGGATGGGATCGGGAGGTTAGAAATGGCAAGTTAACTCGATTCTTAACTATGCAATTTATATAAATGTCAATTGTCACTTGATGTCTTTGTCTTGCGTGAGTTTCGGCCACTTTTCAGTAGCCTCACGGCTTCATGAAACTTCAAAATAAAAATCAAATAAAATGCCACGCTTATAACCGTTAAAGAGTAAATAGTTTTAATAATGTGTACTGCTCGCGATAACTTAACAGAATATTATGCAAATATAAATAAATAGGATTTTTTTATTATTGCAGGAGATCAGCAGACAGGCAGACGGCCCACTTGATGGAAAGCGATTACCATCGCCTATGGACATTTGCACCACCAAAGTTGCTACAAATGCGCTGCTGCTCTCTTAAGGGAGACTGGAACCTGGTCACTAATGTCGGAACACAACTCAAGGTTGTTATGGCGACATACTCTAGACCAACGGTGGTAGCCATCCAGGCGGGCAAATGCCCTACCACCTGGCTGTGGGTTGTTTTGTCGCCTCTTACGACAGGCCGCCCGGCCGCAGGAATTTGTATTCTTTCTCCGTTCCTGCACGGATAGTTATAAGAAAGAACAAGTTTATATTAAGAAATAGCGACGTACTTACATTGCTTACATCTGATTTATAAGTAAAGCTTATTTTGTGAATTTATACGCCGCATTTTCAGCAAACAATGTTTGCACTCAGCTTATTGTTGTGCCGGAACTATATCTGACAGAAATTGTC
The DNA here is from genome assembly GCA_019925095.2 of Dendrolimus kikuchii. NCBI lineage: Eukaryota > Metazoa > Arthropoda > Insecta > Lepidoptera > Lasiocampidae > Dendrolimus > Dendrolimus kikuchii. The sequence goes on from CM034408.1 coordinate 19,946,301, forward strand.
CCTTTAGCGTGATACCAAAATAATGCAAATTTTAAATAGATGTCTATAAAGTACCACTCAGCTACTGGAAAGGACTCGGGTTCGATAAACTGGCATGGTGATATTCGTCAAATAACTTTCCGTTATTTACTATAGTCTGTGTGTTCTATCCGTGCAGGAACGGAGAAAGAATACAATTTCCTGCGGCCAGGCGGCCTGTCGTAAGAGGCGACAAAACAACCCACAGCCAGCTGGTAGGGCATTTGCCCGACTGGATGGCGACCACCCCTGATCTAGAGTATGCCGCCATAACAACCTTGTGTTGTGTTCCGGTATTAGTGACCAGGTTCCGGTCTCCCTTAAGAGGGCGGCAGCGCATTTGTAGCACCTTTGGTGTTGCAAATGTCCATAGGCGATGGTAACCGCTTTCCATCCAGTGGGCCGTCTGCCTGTCTGCTGAACTCCTGCAATAAAAAAATTAAAAAAATGTCTGCGATGGGTCCTCAATTTGTTCTTTGTAAACTGTCTTGCACACAGGTAAGATTTGCTTGATCTGAGGATATACCCAAAATGTGTATATCTGCATATTTATTTCTATAGTCAACTGATTATACATACATAACTTCACGCCAGTTCCCTTGCGGGGTAGGCACGAACAACAGAGCGCCATTTAGGATTATTCTTACACACCTCACTTGCTTCTTTGACATTCATAACTCTTGTCATGCACGCTCGTCTGTTCTTAAGGCTCCTAACTGATTATAAACATAATATATTCTGTATGGCATGTATATTAAGTATCTATTTAATATTTATTTATTTAATTTATTTGGGAAACATACAATAATTACAATATAAAACACATAACTTAATACAAATATCAACTAAGTTTCCACTTTAAAAATAATTCTTGTTACGTATTTGGCTCATACAACTATAAGAAAATTATAATAAATTTGATGCAATATAATAATATACCTATGTAATGTCTGTATATATTTGTGTATTTATTACTAACCCTTCAGCTCACTATTAGCACATATGTGTCCGCGACGAGAGTGCAGATCGCGTTTGTGCACGTGATCGTTTTTGTGTTGTTGTCTCACTCTGTTTATATAGGATTTGTATGAAATGGGTATATTTTCTTGGTATATTACGAGATGGTGATAGTGTTAGTCTTGCGGCTTTTGGAAGAGCTGAAGGGCTAAAATGTAAGATGTCGTAATATATTTTACGTACACTACCATTGTCATCTCAATTCGTTCCTGGGGGTGTCTGGAAGAGATCGCTTTTTAGCGATAAGACCGCCCTTTGTGCATAATTAGATATAGTTTTAGTGCGTAAGGTCATTTTTGTATGGGTATAGAATAAAGTGTTATCTGTCTTTCTATAAACAATTTCTGCTAACATTCTAAATTACATACATACATACATACATACATAACTTCACGCCAGTTCCCTTGCGGGGTAGGCACGAACAACAGAGCGCCATTTAGGCCCATTCTTACACACCTCACTTGCTTCTTTGACATTCATAACTCTTGTCATGCACACTCGTCTGTTCTTAAGGCTCCTGACAAAATAACTATTCTAAACATTCATAACATTCTAAATTAACTGTTACATAAGCGTCGTAAGTCGTTCTACTTCAGTACTTACTCTATCTACATTCTTTATAACAGACGTGTTCCAGAGTTCTGGCCCACGGGAAGAATGGTGTTTCTGGGGACGAAAAAGGGTTTCGACGGACAACCCTGGCTAAAAAAAAAAAAAAAAAAAGAAAAAAATAAAAAAAAAAGAAAAAAAAACAAGTTTGGTGTCAAATTGGGGGTTCTCGAGTACGCCCGATCGTTCTACGCTATCAGTTTTTCGATATATGCTGTATTTACAGAGATAGCTTTTTTTAATTCCGTGCTAATTACAGCACTAATTAGCTACTCATTTGTTTATTCTTTTGTTAATTACTATTTCACGTTCACTAATTACCCTCGTCCGATACTCCCTATTGTTCTTAATGACGTCAACAACGACTTCAAAACAAAAACAACATGTTCTTTTCTTCCTCAACCTTTATTTAAAACAGTATTTGTACAAATCGTATACTAATATATCATTAACGAGTGTTTCCTGGCTTTCGAATAAATTGGTCATATCCGTCATACTATATCCATGAAACTTATAGTATAAGTATACCAAACAGTATGCACCACATACTGAAGTCCAGTCATTTTGTATTCTCTTAGTATTGAAATGCCATTTTCTACAATTCCTATTTAGAAAAGCCAAGTGGAATCCTACAGGTGACCGACCAAAGGAATCGAAGTATTGTCCAATGTTGTGTTGGTCTATGTGCATGGCTACCCAGTGAGAACCTGGCTGGGTGCTTGGATCCAGATTGCTCACTAAGAACGTAGGCGCTTCCATGTGAATTGGTAAATTGTTTGCTGCATACACGTTCCTCTCTAAAGATGGGTGAATTTTGCATAAACATTTCTGGATCTCGATTGTGTTCATATTTGTAACCAAAGTGCACACGTGCTACTCGATGAAGAATACTATTGTAAATGTTCAACATAATCTTGTGAACTTATTATGTAAAGGAAGTTGTAAATAAAAAATATGAAAGCTATGTTGACAGTTTTATTTATTGATATCTTTCTTATGATTAATACATATAATTCTATCTTAACTACTATAGTCTACGATTACATTGCGGTTCTTATCTATTTCAATAACATTATCGAACTCGGCATACACAATACAGTTAATAGTTTGTGAAAGAGCAGATTCAAAACGAATTTCTAATCTCACGCTACCATTCCTAATCAGATTCCAATGACTTGAGGAGTTAGCTGATAAATCAGGAGTTAAGTCAAAAGCTAGCAGACAGTAACCTTGAGCGTACTGTTCCCTAGATATCCCGTTACCTTCGTTAAGAAAATGTATACCCGTTCCAGAGAATAACGTATGATAGGCTGTAGTGAAAATATTACTCTCAAATGATGGTTGTAACGCTTTAGAAGGTATTTGCTGACCATCAATGTATAAACAAAATGAACTCATTTCATAATTCTCAAAATTAAAAGGATTTTTAGTAAGACTACCATTAAACGCTGCATTATTAACAAAACCAACTATGCATCTTTTAGGTACCTGTCCCAGGAATATATTATCGAGGGTCTTTCCTTGAACCCCTGATGGTATCGTTAAAACTTTGACTTCAGCTCGAGTAATAGGATATTTTGCAGTAGTAGAGGCTAAAACTTTTTGATGTGCGAGTAAAACAGTTGGGCTGATTCGAGATCTACGGACAATAAGAGTTGCATCCATTATGCATACTTTTAACTTTAAATCGTTCGAAGAAGCCATCAAGTTAAACGTTTCTCTCGATCGAACTAATTTTACAGACATATCAACACCGTTAATCAAAAATTTTTCCTGATTGAATAAATCACCATGCAAATGTCCAATCATTTCGATTTCCTTGCTTTCACTAGCCAACTCTTGTCGCTTTTTGAATCCCTCATTGGAATCATCAGTTGAATCCATCTTTCCAGATGTATCCTTATACCAAAGACCACAAGTAAGGTGGGAGTCTTTAGCTGCAGGAGCATAATTCAATAGTGTTTCTATATATGCACGATATGCATATGTGTTATTCGGAGGTGAAACAAGTTTTTGATTTAAATATACATCAAGTTGGTTGAAAAGTGAATGTAACCAATTATTAACTGGAGCCACCACTGTTGATGAATTCAATTTGGTGGAGTCTTGATGTAATATTTTCGCTTTTATATGTATTAATGTATGAGATAAATCTATGTAGTCATCTCCTCCTCCTGGTACTTGAAATTCTATCGGCCCATCATCAGCCAGAGATGAAATTGGTTTGTAATGTATCCATAATCCACTTTCGATACTTGTTTGTGTTGAAGGTAAAGCAAATAAATCTAATTCTGACTTAATGCACTCGCAAGAATGACTATGTAGAAAAGACATCTTGTTTTATTTTAAGAAAAAATGTCTTTTATTTTTTTCTTGTTCACTTTTATTTTCTTAGCAGCTTTTGCTTTGGCGGTTGATGGTGAAATGAATGAAGACTGATTTCTCCTCTTTGTTTTATACCCTGAACCAGACATAACGCTATCAATTTTGGCATCTGCTTTCCTTTTTAAGTTCGAACTGGCCTCTTTAAGCCGGGTTTTAATTGATTCTTCCATAGGCCGTGAACTAACCATATCAGATAGGAGACCTACACCAGCATTTAAAGCCTCTTTACCAATTACTCGGGCTCCACTGGACAGTAATGGTAAAACTGATCTAAATAGCCCGCCTAAAAAGCTACCGATTCCATGTCCACGCTGGTATGGGGCTCCTTTGTAAATAACTCCGATTCCAGATCCAGCTTGATGTGAATAATAGTGTTCGTAGGGGCAAGTTATTCTATTACCTTGGGAGGACATTATTATAATTTTCTAAAATGAAGCTTTATACACACTGTTCCAAACTGGAATGGTATTTTTTGACCAGTGCTTGTTCTTATATCTATTTCAATTGTATCAAACTCCCTCCGCATTACAGGTAAGTAGTGAGGTGGCGAGAATACATGCATTTTATTAGCTCCATAGATATACTTTGACGGATCCAATTGTATAATTCTCAACAATGGGGTCATAACATCCCCTACAATTTGTGGTTCAATTATATCACAGTAAACAAATAATTGCGGTGGTAAACCTAAATGCAAATTAGCTGGACATTTTCCAAGACCCTTTTCAACCAGATTTTTATTAGGTTCAAATCCAAGTTGAAGTGACAGCTGGGGTGATAATGATAAAGATCTGATATTTTCATCCATTACTGTTACACTGACAAATTTAGATAGTTCATCATAGTGAAATCTTACATTTTCTCCTATATTGTTTAACGCCATCAATATATGTTTAATATTGTCATAATTTGTAGCTGGAATACGAGTTTTGTAGTAGACAAGAGAAGTTGTTTCTTCGTTAGGTATTTGCATTATTTTAGTCACATAAACAACATTTTCATGTTCTTGAACAGTAAACATTGTACATGGATATTGAAATTCTACAACGCCCACGTACCACATACCTTCAAGTATTATGGACTTTGGTAACTTTGTTGAAAACAAAGTAGTTTTGTTTTCTGGAAAATATTCCATAGAACTATTGCTAAGTAATGTTAAATAAAAACTTTCTTTTATCATATTTGATTTAAACTAGATGCTAAAATCCAACTATTAAATTTTTCTGGATAACCTTTCCACTTGACTAATACTTCTTTTCTGTTACCAGACTGTCGAGAACGGATAATTTTATCTATTTTATAAGATGAAGTGGGGTCGTACGTAACTTTTTGTAATTCTCTTTCATAAAATGTCCCTACAATTGGCTCATTTTTTAGATCTTTTAACGTATAGACCACCCATGGTGATCTATCTATTTTTGAAGTTATAATGAATATTTCATCACTCCAATTAGATTCATAGCCTTTTTGAAATATATGTTTGTACTTAGTGATTCTTACATGATCTCCTACGTGAAATTTTGGTAATGAATTATTTGGGCTTTTTGCATTTTTTTTTCTATCGTATAGATTATTCCAAACGGTCATTATATTACTCGAATTAACATCACTTGGACACATTTTTATACTGGAGTGATAACTGTGATTATAGGCATTTATTAAATCTTGTAAAACATCGACATATTTGTAAGTGTTCTTGTGAGTAAAGTATCGCCACATTTTCATTTTTAGAGTTCTTTGAAATCTCTCTACTATGCTTGCCTTAATGTCAGGATTGTTTGTGGTATAATAATTTATATGTTTACTTTTAAAGTATCTACGAACATCTATGGAAACGAATTCGGTACCTTTGTCAGATTGTATGTGAGTAGGAGTAGTATTAGCTTCATTGAATACACTATCAAAACATTTTTTTATTGTTTCAGAATTTTTATTTTTTATAGCCCTAGCATAAGCGTATTTCGAAAACACATCAATAATACAAAGTATATAGTTATAATTATCATTATACTTAGAATAAGTTCTCATATCACTCAAATCAACTTGCCAGAGTTCGTTAAAGTTAGATAAAACATACTTATTCCTAGGAAATTTTCTATGTACAGGTCTATGCAATGTATATGTTTCTTGTGATTGCAACCAATTTTTAACATCACTTTTAGTCATTTTACCGTTCATCGCTTTAGTTAGTTTTTCTATGCTACTATAACCAGCAGGATGTGAAGCATCATAATATATTTCATTAATCATTTTTAATGGGTCTATTACACGATCGTCTAGTATGGCGTCCATTTCTCCCAATCAAGTTTTTTGCGAATCTTCTTTGTGTATTTGTTAGGAGGAGTAGAAAATTCTTCATCCGTAGAAATCTGACCAAGTTCATGCAATTTAAGTTTATTTATGTATTCTATTCTTTGTGGATTACCCAAGTAAGACAAGGGTATTTTTATATCATGCAATGCCTTGGCAAAAGCTTCCCATCCTATAGGATCATTTTTCTTAAGTGGACGTAGTAAATCATTGATCAAGTCTACAATATTACTCCCAGAAATATTCTTGTCATCAATAACCACTGTGCCATCTTTATTCCATCGAATTTTGTTTTCACTCAATGAAATCACATTTAACAATGATTCACCTTTTTTAGAATAGGTTTTGGGTATTAGACTCAGAATTTGATTTGTTGTGTAAAGAGGGTTACTCTTACTGTTGGTGTGCCCTTCACGTTTTTCTTCTATCTCTGATGTTTGAGTAGAGACTGGTTCTTTAATGTCAGCTTCATCGTTTATATTTAATTTTGTTCCAGTGATATCTATATTTTTAGATATTATGGGCAATTCAATAGGTCGTCGATTTTCTTCATGGAAGTGTAAATATCTTTGCAATATTTGTAAGTACAAAATACATTTTTTTCTATCATCCATATCACTGTTTAAGATGTTTTTCATTTCATTATCTAATCGGGATGTAGGGTTATTATTATCATTATTTTGATGATTTAATTTCTCTAAAAGACTTGGTTCAACGAGCAACATCTTTTTAGCATGCTCCATTGTTATTTTTTATTTTACAAGAGATTCAACTAATCCACTTAAGATTGCACCCAATATTATTGGTAGGAATGCACCACCTTTTTGTATTATTATACTTTTCCTTGCTTTATTTACCCCTTTGCGAACTAACTTACGAAGTACCGATTTGTAGTTTTTTAATTTTTTCTTATTCTTCTCTTCAATTGGTACCTTTCCTTGGAGAACGTTATGAATACATTCACAAATACAATTTATTTCATCTTCATCACAAGATTTTAAAAGAGCTGTTCTATATTTTGGTTTCAACTTATGTAACGCTGACAACAAATCTTTATGCGTGTTGAGACTTCGCGACATTATTAATAAATGATGGGGATTTGGCTGTTCTTGGCATATTTAAACCCTTTTGTTGGTATGTATACATGACATAACCCATCTGATGGAAAAATTTTGGTTTTGATTCGACATATATCACTTGTACCTTGTTTCAGATCAATCAATAAGTAACCATGTGCCTCTTTGGTTGCATCTCTGTAGGCATCTTCTATATACTTTGGATTCTCTGGAGATACTTGACGGGCCAAATACCGAATTTGTGTTTTATCACGTGGGTTTTTAAAATAAATAATATAACTTGAATTTAACGATATATCTCTTTGTCCTTTACCTTGGTGAAATAGATTTTGTGTTATGTAAAACACACTTAAATTTTTATGATGACTACCTTTAGTGAATATATCAACTATTCGTCCATCCGATTCTCTCATGAGATCATCAATAATTATAAGATTTGGATATTTGCCATCAAACATATTAAGGTCCGGAATGCCTTGATAGTAATTTACGTTTTCTAAATTGTACAAAGGTTGCATTTCATCAAAGCACCATGTTATTTGATCGAAAGAAGTGTTGCAAATATATTTAACATGTTTAATAAAATTTGTAACAAAATTTGATTTTCCACAGCCAGTTGGACCAGCTACTATGGAAGTGAACGGATGAACAAAGTGAAACATCCTAGCGTACGTGTCAACACTATGAGGTATGATAAATAAATAAAGTCATTTTGTATGAGACATTAATTTTATTTCAATTATTTTCTTAAAAATACACACATTATACATTAAAAAAATATTACTTAGAGTACACTAAGATAAGTTATTTACATTTAAAATCATTTTTAACCTTCTACAAAGATATTTTAGTTACATTAATATTACCTAAAAAACATTTGTTACAATTTTATGTTGTATAAAGTTTATAAAATTTACACCTTAAAATTATTTTAATCTTATACACTATTTACATTTATATATTATTTAAATATTTTATCTTAACTTATAATGACCCCATGCTAAGGTGTCAACATTATTAGGTAAAATAAATCTTTTTGTGTCATTATAAGATAAACATACTTTGTTAATTTGCTGGGTAAATATTGTATGTTTAATTGATCTAAATCTATACATGGTATCGTATTTAATATTTTTATCAAAAAGACATGATTTATAATTTTGCATTGTCATCCTTTTTGTGACACTTTTGTTGACACCTTTGGCTTTCGATATCAATTTGTTTTCGGTTTGAATTGCATACATTTTTGACCTTAATCCTACAAATTCTTTGACAATTTTACCATTACTTTCATCTTTGAAAAAACCTAGTTTCTTTTTATTGAGTTGTGGAAAACCAAATATATTATTCGTAGGATAATCAGATGTATCAAACCGTAATGAAAGATCGGATTTAATCTTGTCATAGAAATCGTTTGTGAAAATCTGATATATCAAGCTATCGGTATCAGTGTATAATAATTTTGTATTATTACCAAACTTAGTTAGAATGTAGTCGTAATGAAACTCATACATTAGAGTTTTTGATATATCTAAAATAGAGAAACCTAAATAAATGGGTTTATCATAGCAAACTTTTGTTTTTTGTAATTGGACTGCTACTAAATTTTCCGAAAAAATTGACAGATTGCTGAATTCAGGTTTTGCAATAAGATCCTGAACACCTAAAATTTTACCACGATTTTCCCAGTGGGTTAGTAATTTTACGTTTACTCTTTTATCAACATTTTCCATTGTTTTTCCAAAGACTGAGTTGTTCATTAATTTGTAAAAGTCTTTTTCAAAATCTGATGTTGCCTTTGTTCTGAGTTCAGTATTTAAGTCAATGTATTTTTTTAGCCAGGGGCTTTGTCGGAACTTTAATATTCGATGTATCTTGGTTAATTTGATACCCATTTTAAGACACTGTTTAAGATTTCTATAATGAATTTTATATTTTACTTTATTATTTAAATTTGGTATTAGTTTTTTTTCTTTTGTACCCCCTATTGATATATTTTCAGGACACAATGGTAAATCGGAATGTAAATCATGTAGTTTCTCAGGATACTCCAAATCAACCTCTAAAATGAAACCGTATTCAGATGTATCAGTAACTTCATAATTTGTCTCCGGACTCACCCATTCAAAAGCACCTTCAGGAAGGTACTGAGACATGGCCCAACCATAAAGATTGTTTGCATCAAAATAAACCAAGTATGATGGAGGTTTATTTTCATCAAAATCATCTAAATATTTATTGTTAGCTTTTGCATGTCGATTACTACATTGAGATATACCACCCCTGATACCTGCTTTAATGAAAGCAATTTGATCAATGTCTGTTAGTAGTTCCAATTCAACTTTTGTTTGTTTTAACATAGCATCCCAACTTAAACCCGGTGCTGTATAATAGTGGGAAGGATCCAAACCATATGTTTTGAGACAAAGGTCACGGAAATTTTCAAAAACATCAGCTAGCAATAGCACATCTGTTTTTAGATATAAATTTGAATAGTCTAACATGTTCTGACAACCAAAGTGTTGCCAAACATCCTGTGCACGATTGTAATCATTATCAGAAATTTTGGTATCCGTAAGCGAACTATAAAATTTATCTTGGCTTGGTAGAGAGGTTACATTTAGAGAGTCAAACGAAGTCATAAACTCATATGGGTAAACACCTTTCTTACAAAGACGATTGAAGTCTTCTTTATCAGGAAAGTGGTTTTTTAGTTCACGAAATTCTTCTACTTTTAAGTTTTTTGCTAACTGATCGAGGCTGCATGGTAAAAATTTAAAAGAATCTACAAATCTTAAGGTGACCTTTTGATTGTTTATTGTTACGTGTTTTGAGAACGAAATATATTTTTCTTTGTTTTGAGGAATTATATCGATTTCACCTTCAACAAAATTAAGCGCATGGACGATGAAATGTGCATCGTAATTACTTAAATTATGTAGAAAGACTGGAATATAACTAGGGTTAATGAACTTTTTCTTACATACTTCATGTACAACACCTAATTGCTTATCAATATCTAAAACTTCTTCAGCCTTTAAATCAGTTTCACAAATGTAACAAGTATTTGTATCTACAGTTAACAGTGATTCAGGTGGTTTTTGAAAACAATCGTTTCTGCAAATAGTTTTTAAATCATCATATAAACGATTCATGAATACTTGAGTGCAGTTTGGTCCAGTGTATGTTTCATACTTTGATAAGCTATCATCGAATGAGCATTTGATATAATAACCGAAACTATAAACCTCATGTTTCTGAATGTTGTTAGTATTTGATTTTGATTGATCGTTAGTACATGTTATAATGGGGTTTAAAAATGCCTCAAAGTCAGCGTATACAACAAAGGGAATTTTAATTTTTTTTTGGAACTTATCGAATTTTAGTTTATCGGTTGATATAGGTTGTCCGAACCAATTTTTTAATGTTTTTTCACTGCTAGGTAAATTTGTAGTGATGTGCGAACAATCATGTTGTTGATGGTTAATCAATCTGTCTCTAGTGGAAAAGCGCAACAAACACCCATCACATATATTTACAACACCGTTTGTATTCGATATTTGCTTACTTACTAATCGCGATAAGTTTTTTATGTAGCAATAGTGACCGACTGTTCCATTTTGTAAGTATAATAGATTTATATGTGTACTGTTACGGCATTTTGTAAAATAAAGCGGACCAACAACAGAATGTTTTTTTTGTTTGATATCATATTCCAACCCAAAAACATTTATACTTAAATTATTTTGTTTCTCTATTTTAGATATATCTTTCAATTTAACTGGAAAAGAAATACCGTGAAAATTTAGTTTATTTGAATGAATAGTGTAAGATGACAGTCGTCCTGAATTTTTGTTAACAGGGTATAATGCTGAGAGCAATGCCCATTTGAAACAGAAATTGTCTGAATTATTAACGTTTATAACGGCTTTTTTATCTTTGATATCTTTTGGTAAATCAATATATGAATTTCCACGTAGTGGATTATATTTGTTTATGTTTAGTTCTATAAAATTTATTTTTGTGAGACTCCATCCACTATCTTTCTTTTCAAAAGTACTTATTTTATGCACTAAAGTGTCACGCAAGGATACTATGAAAATATTTAAATCATCCGCTTGAGAAATAATGAAATTACTAGTTTGAAAATCGAATGAATTAGTTAGATTTTTTGATTCTTGAACAAAGTCTGCATGTAATATAAAATTTATTTTAACAGTAGAATGTTGTTTAAGTACTTCATCAATCAAAAAAAATATATCACTTTTAATTAATTCAAGAAACAATTCCGGTGTTTGGAACACTGAATCAGATTGATTTTTATTTTTAACTTTGTAAGATATGATACGCTGTCCAAAAGCTGAATCTACAACAGATACATTATCTAGAGAGCAATGAGATTTTAATATATTATTTTTATGTACTATGCTCTTAGTGTGATTAACAAAATATCTTCTATTAACTAGTATATTACACGTTTCACAATGTAACTTATCTGTACTGGTAGAAGGTTCATCGTGTCGTTGTCTCTTTGCGTCACTATTACTGTTGTCTGATTCAATGCTTCTTTTAAACACTCCTTGTCCTGTCTGTACTGAATGGGATGATGATTGACTGTAAAAAAATAAAAATTATATTTAAGCAAAATATAGATGAAAGTTAGCGAGTAAAAATGTAAGTATTTTAAGTTAAATAAGATAAGTAATTAAATTATACTTACATGACATTATTCTCAATCGTGGTACAAATTTCATAAAGGTTGGTGTCATATTCAGAATCGAATAAATTTTCATACATGGTACAAATTTCGTACAGCTCTTGATCGTATTCAGAATCGAATATATCCGTTTTTTCAACATTTTCACATAACTCCACCATATCCCTATCTTCACACATTTCGTCAAGTTCACGTTTCTTATCATTTTCATTGCTTTCAAACTCCGACGACACAAAAAAAGCACTGACACAAACACGTTCCATTTTGCGATGATGTAGCAACAAGATTGAAATTATAAATGGTTATCACTTTCGGATAACACAGACTACTTATATACCTGAGAAGTGGTATAAATCTGTTATTTTTAACTTAAAATTACACAATAATATAATTAGCTAAGTACTAGAGCAAGGTAGTAAACAATCTTTGTTATTTATTATCACTATTGTTATAATGAAATTTTTTACATGAATCAATCATGGAAATTTCTTTTGTGATATTGTATGCAGTCTTTTTGATGCTTTCAAAATGTTTGTTTTTGTCATCTGTATAATATTTAATTCTTATTGTGGCGTTTTTCCAATGCTCACTGCTGGGTATTTTTGCTAATGTTTTCAATTCATACACTTCAATTTTTATTAAGTGCGTTGAGGAACATGCATCTTCTCTATTAGTCGATAAATATGCAACACCACCGTTTGGTTGAGCTCGGGATACAGATGAACATTGCTTTTTCTTTTTATTTTTTGAAAACTCAAAAAACTTGTCAAGACTTTCCTCCTCGTCTCTTTTTCTTTTTTGTTTTGGAGAATCTTTAACAATGCTCAAATTATCGATATTGCTACTCTCTTCATCAGAAAGTGTTTGGTAATAATACTGTTTGAATGTATTTTCTTCAAATAGGTTCTGAAACAACAAAATTTGTAAGAAATTGTACTATCATTTTGAAGATAATTTAATAATTATAAAAAATATTAAGTGGTGATATTAAGTGACATATCTTACCTGCATTTCAGATCTGAAGTATTTAATTTCACAACACGAAAATACACTCCACTGACTACTTTACTACAGTTAACTGATAATATTTTATTTTGATTTTTAGTTTATATAGTTGGAGTCATCCCATTAAATCTAATTAACAAATGACATGCAAATACATCGTTATGATAAAATGATGCTTACAATAGTTTTCAAACAACTCATTACGATAAGTGTTAATTTGTAATTATTGACCAATAAATGGTTATGATACATAATTATTGTCAAATAAATCGTTATGATAAGTGTTGATATGTCTGTAAAATTAGTTCGATCGAGAGAAACGTTTAACTTGATGGCTTCTTCGAACGATTTAAAGTTAAAAGTATGCATAATGGATGCAACTCTTATTGTCCGTAGATCTCGAATCAGCCCAACTGTTTTACTCGCACATCAAAAAGTTTTAGCCTCTACTACTGCAAAATATCCTATTACTCGAGCTGAAGTCAAAGTTTTAACGATACCATCAGGGGTTCAAGGAAAGACCCTCGATAATATATTCCTGGGACAGGTACCTAAAAGATGCATAGTTGGTTTTGTTAATAATGCAGCGTTTAATGGTAGTCTTACTAAAAATCCTTTTAATTTTGAGAATTATGAAATGAGTTCATTTTGTTTATACATTGATGGTCAGCAAATACCTTCTAAAGCGTTACAACCATCATTTGAGAGTAATATTTTCACTACAGCCTATCATACGTTATTCTCTGGAACGGGTATACATTTTCTTAACGAAGGTAACGGGATATCTAGGGAACAGTACGCTCAAGGTTACTGTCTGCTAGCTTTTGACTTAACTCCTGATTTATCAGCTAACTCCTCAAGTCATTGGAATCTGATTAGGAATGGTAGCGTGAGATTAGAAATTCGTTTTGAATCTGCTCTTTCACAAACTATTAACTGTATTGTGTATGCCGAGTTCGATAATGTTATTGAAATAGATAAGAACCGCAATGTAATCGTAGACTATAGTAGTTAAGATAGAATTATATGTATTAATCATAAGAAAGATATCAATAAATAAAACTGTCAACATCTTTCATATTTTTTATTTACAACTTCCTTTACATAATAAGTTCACAAGATTATGTTGAACATTTACAATAGTATTCTTCATCGAGTAGCACGTGTGCACTTTGGTTACAAATATGAACACAATCGAGATCCAGAAATGTTTATGCAAAATTCACCCATCTTTAGAGAGGAACGTGTATGCAGCAAACAATTTACCAATTCACATGGAAGCGCCTACGTTCTTAGTGAGCAATCTGGATCCAAGCACCCAGCCAGGTTCTCACTGGGTAGCCATGCACATAGACCAACACAACATTGGACAATACTTCGATTCCTTTGGTCGGTCACCTGTAGGATTCCACTTGGCTTTTCTAAATAGGAATTGTAGAAAATGGCATTTCAATACTATGAGAATACAAAATGACTGGACTTCAGTATGTGGTGCATACTGTTTGGTATACTTATACTATAAGTTTCATGGATATAGTATGACGGATATGACCAATTTATTCGAAAGCCAGGAAACACTCGTTAATGATATATTAGTATACGATTTGTACAAATACTGTTTTAAATAAAGGTTGAGGAAGAAAAGAACATGTTGTTTTTGTTTTGAAGTCGTTGTTGACGTCATTAAGAACAATAGGGAGTATCGGACGAGGGTAATTAGTGAACGTGAAATAGTAATTAACAAAAGAATAAACAAATGAGTAGCTAATTAGTGCTGTAATTAGCACGGAATTAAAAAAAGCTATCTCTGTAAATACAGCATATATCGAAAAACTGATAGCGTAGAACGATCGGGCGTACTCGAGAACCCCCAATTTGACACCAAACTTTTTTTTTTTTTTTTTTTTTTTTTTTTTTTTTTTTTTTTTTTTTTTTGCCACGGGTGTCCGCCGAAACACTTTTTGCTCACCAGAAACACGATTCTTGCCGTGAGCCAGAACTCTGGGTGTCCTGCGCACACCGCGTACTTCGGTGCTAAGTGTTCAACGCACTAATAGCTCAGTCTGGATATTATTTATATCCCATGTCCTAATTTTTTTTTATTGCAAGAGTTCAGCAGACCGGCAGACGGCCCACTAGATGGAAAGCGGTTACCGTCGCCTATGGACATTTGCAACACCAAAGGTGCTACAAATGCGCTGCTGCTCTCTTAAGGGAGACTGGAACCTGGTCACTAATGCCGGAACACAGCCCAAGGTTGTTATGACGATATACTTTAGACCAGGGGTGGTAGCCATCCAGTCGGGCAAATGCCCTACCACCTGGCTGTTGGTTGTTTTGTCGCCTCTTACGACAAGCCGCCCGGCCGCAGGAAATTTTATTCTTTCTCCTTTCCTGCACGGATGAAAATATTACAAATGTTCTGGCGCCAGCGAAGGTGGGCAGACGGCCCACTTGACGGAAAGCGGTTGTGTACATTTGTATCACCAAAGATGCTACAAATGCGCTGCTGCTCTCTTAAGGGAGACTAGAACCTGGCCACTAATGCCAGAACACAACTCAAGGTTGTTATGGCGGCATACGCCAGATCAGGAGTGGTAGCCATCCAGACGAGCAAATACCCTACCACCTGACTGTAGGTTATTTTGTCGCCTCTTACGAAAGGCCGCAGGAAGTTGTATTCTTTCTCCGTTCCTGCACAGATAACATTCTAAATTCGTATATGCCACGGAAAGGACTTTACGAAATGAGATAAAAAGTGTCTTTCGTCTCCCTTCCACCTTCCTTTCCGACGAACAGACATGCAGCACCGGTATGTGGTGGACATCCCACCTGTGACCTATACGAACGAAGCGCTTCGCATCCACCTATATTATGCCCACTGCAAAAGAGTGGAACTCATTGACGGAGTGTGTTTTTCCTGATACCTACAATCTATATATATATACACACACACACATATATATATATTTATATATATATATATATATATATATATATACATATATACATATATATATATATATATATATATGTTTAAGACACGGCTCAGGAAATGGTTAGTCGAGCACACCTTCTATAATCATGAGGAGTTTATATCCCATAATATGATATAATTTTAATTTTATTTATGACTTGTGAACTGATGTAGAAATTGACGTGTAACTTTGTTATGAATAAATGATTTCTGATTTCTAAAAATCGTAAATGTTGTTTCGGGGCAAGCTACCCTCGTGTAAAGTATCATTTCAATTCTAAAAGTTTGATTATATGTGCTTTCGTTGATAATGATAACCGTAATTATGGTTTTATTGTCCCCCGAAACAAAGTACCTTCCGTGAAAGAAGTATCTAAGACGAAGAGTATTTGTTGGCTGTATTATCATGGACATGCAATGTACCAAGTTTTAGATTTTGTAATTCTATGCGTAATGTGAATGTGCAAATTACTTTATTCTTAATTAAAATTAATGTCGCTTAAAATACAACAGTGTTATCAATTATCAGTTATCAAGTAACTATACTTACAAAATAACATAAATCTATAAGTAAAAAAGTGACTCTAATTGCAGTAAGCGGGGAGCGTGCCCAAAATGCTGGCCGCATTTCCAAGTTGGATGGCAATGCTGATTCGTTGCCTTATGTGTAAGTCACGCGAGAGCTAAATTAAGACGGGTTGAGAGGTCTCGATAGAGGTGATGAGCTCCAGGCTCCCACGGACCCAGGGTCTCGACGACCTCGATAACCACAAATACGTACCCACTACCAATAGATACATATTTGCGACACTTCTGGGCCTCCTGGTGTGCGGCAGCAGCCCTGGCTATCACGGCTGTGTCTGCAAGATGTGACGCCACCAAACTATCGAAACAAGTGGCGTCCCATCTTCCATGGCACCAATGACATCCCGTCTGGTCTCTTACCATCGTCACGGCACAACCCATTTGATTCAAGCTGGTGCCCCGGCGGTGACAAGTACCGACGGATAATATCACTAAGTGTAGCAATGCCGTGCCGTTCTGCCGGCGCTCCTCGCGCATGACAAGCCATGGTGGCCTAACTTATCAACTCTATCACCCGCCCCCAAACAAATGCAGGCAGCATTCCTGAATCTGTCATCAAAGAGAGGGCAGAGTTTGGGGCTACAAACTTCCATTTAGAGACCAACTTTTATATGTTTATTTGTACAAAATTGATTATATTTGTCTGTAAAAAACAGCTGAAAAACAAGTCTTACGTTTAACCAGTCATGATGATTGTTATCTATCAAAACTCAATCGTAATTTGTTAAACTGTTTATTGCAATACCGAACCGATCGTTTCAAATCGACACGATCGTTTTTATTTGTATCGATTTATATCAACCACTTTGCCCTTGACCTGAGCAATTATTTTCCTCGAATAAACGCCTGAATGAATATCGCAGACCTTGCTTAGGGTTGGGGGTCTACTACTGTAATGGCAACAACGAACCTTTTTAGTTGCAGTTAATGCGCCTTTTGTGTATCAGTTGAAAATAATTGAAGTCTAGTTATCCGTCGGCCGTTGTCTGCATCAAATTTCAATGCAGTCGTTACTTGCTTGTCAAATGCGTGTTCTTACTGTGGGAATTGTTATGCTCTTAGCCTGCACTGTACTCAGGCTATATTAATATAAATAACATTTACAATTATTTTGTGGATGAGTTGCTTTAGAAAGTTAGTACGACTTTAGCTACATACATACATACATAACTTCACGCCAGTCCCCTTGCGGGGTATGCACGAACAACAGAGCCTCATTTAGGCTTATTCTTACACAGCTGCTTACACACAGACTTTAGCTACTATCACTTAAGTTGAATTGGCAACTTCACAGATCAGCATCCAAGCACTACTGGGAGAAGAAATCCCTGACATTTGAAGGTGTATTTCTCCGACTTCCTGCTACAAGAAAGATATAAGCAACCAACTACAGGTGCAAACGGACAAAATGTATAAACCTTTGTATACTACACTGATTTAGGGAACCGGTAACGAGTGGCCTAGCTAAAGATAGCATAGTAAATTTCAGAAACGAACTTTCTGTTATTTACTATAGTCTGGGTGTCTGGGATCGGCCCCAGAGTGTTCCGTTGTATATACCATAACACAAGCGTAACTTGCTTAGGATTTACTTAGGATTATACATACAGCGTGTGTGTTTGTCTGCTGATTAATTATTATTATTATTTTTGTGAAGGTGATGTCAGGAGCCTTAAGAACAGACGAGCTTGCATGACAAGAGGCAAGTGAGGTGTGTAAGAATAAGCCTAAATGGCACTCTGTTGTTCGTGCCTACCCCGCAAGGGAACTGGCGTGAAGTTATGTATGTATGTATGTATGTATGTATGTATTATTTTTGTGACATTATCCTAATTTAGTGTAAGGATGCCTATACACTGGTGTATTAAGCTCACAAAGTAGTTACATAGCACAGTTAACATATTATGAGCGCAACAATGTGGTCGCGTGCATCGATCTTCGCATGCGTTACACGAATCTGGCGTCGTCATCATCGGCATGCTAATCCTGACAGCTTCCTGCACTTTCATTACGTATAAACGTCCATTAATTGTAACGTTCGGGCATGTGGAAAGAATGCATGATGAAAGAATGACTAAACAGATATACAATGCAAAAGTGGATGGATGCAGAAGTCGTGGAAGGCCACGTCACAACTTCCATGATCAAATTGATCGTGTACTAGCAGAAGGTGATGTTAGGAGCCTTAAGAACAGACGAGTGTGCATGTCAAAGAAGCAAGTGAGGTGTGTAAGAATAAGCCTGAATGGCGCTCTGTTGTCCGTGCCTACCCCGCAAGGGAACTGACGTGAAGTTATGTATGTATGTAACTGTAACGTCAGCCTGTGTGGTCTAGTGGTTCGTTAAAACGGTATGATATTTGTGTTCTCCATCTTTCGCTTGGCGGCCTCCTTTTAAATCATTACTAACTCGCAGAAGGTAGAAACCGCCTGCCAGTGATCGTCGCTGTGAAGCATGGCCTCAACCAAGCTCCGCAGCGAATCGGTCGGCCCTACAATGGCGTCTGAACCTCTGAGGTTACCATGTAGCGCCCTCGACCAGTGACGACTCGTGGAACGCAGAATGGAGCGCGCCACGCTCGCGACATTGAGGGAAAGGCGATCTGATGCAGATACTTATCGCGCATCTTTTTATGATTTAGTTTCCTTCAGTTGCGATCATGCTAAAAGTGTTCCAAACTGGAACGTGAGATTTGGCAGGACTAAGTTTGCATGAACAGCTCTAATTAGTGTTGTGCTTATTCGACGATCCAAGTGAGCGTTCCATTCTAGTACAATTCGGTCACTGAACTAGTTCACCTTAAAACTACTGTTAGTACCATTCGGTCATTGAAACATTTCGATGTCTTATTATTGGCTATTTTTTTTATTGCAGGAGTTCTGCAGACAGGCAGACGGCCTACTTCATGGAAAGCGGTTACCATCGCCTATGGACATTTGCAACACCAAAGGTGCTACAAATGCGCTGCTGCTCTCTTAAGGGAGACTGGAACCTGGTTATTAATGCCGGAACACTCAAGGTTGTTATGGCGGCATACTTTAGAGCAGGGGTGGTACCCATCCAGTCGGGCAATTGCCCTACCACCTGGCGAAGCTAGCGATCGAATCACGATTCCAAATAGTCCATCGTTCAAGAACTACATGAAACTGTCGGATAGTCTGATGGCGCGCTGAGCGCTGGATGATGGCCGGTTCCTATATCCTACCATTCATTCACTTGCTCCACCATCGGATTAATTTTGACATTATCTTTATGGATCTTATGTCAAATTTTAACCGATAGTAAGGCAAATAAACGCTCATTAAGATATAGGAACCCGCGGTCAGTGGCCTAATAGACGTATTAACGTTTGATAATGAAAAATGTTTAATTTATAGCCGGTTCCTATATCGTAAGCGAGCATTATGTTATTCAATTTGCAGAGCGCTAGGTGAGCTAGCGTGCTAAAATTGGACAGTATAAAGGCATCCAATCTAGTGCGATCGTATGGGCTCTGCCACGCTCTCTCATCCACTGCACTGGCTAGCGCACTAAATTGAATTTTGACATTACTTGTATGCATATATGTATTTTTAGATTTAAATTTTACTATGACTAAACAATGATATTTTTATACGGGTCTCAAGTTAATATGTGTAGATTAGGGGGTGGGCACTGAAAATCAGTGCTGTCCTGTGGCGAGGTATCTTGCGACACAGCAATATACCGAGTGCTAACCTCGTTTGTCAAATAGCCGGCATCTACAAACATATTTTGTCCCGCCTATTTTATAATTTGTCTCTGTCGCATTTGGCAAATAAACGTTTTATTTGTTTCTTTACTTGTACCGATATTAAGGCAAATGAACTGTCAGTACAGTGCAGGGAATCGGTTCCTAATAGTACATCGTTCGAGAACTATACAAGACTAGCACTAATGCGTCGGTATGTCACAACGCGGTCCCGAGTGCTCGTGCGCTTTTAGACCATTATGCCTATTTATAGTCCAGTTCGTGGGCGGGAGGGCATTTCCAGTCATTTCGCCGAGTGTCGTTATCACACCAAATGCACGCTCGAAGGCGTGGGGTCTGCGCTTTGAGGGCGTTGTGTATCCTTTCATCACTTAACGTACACTTGACTATTCAAATCAATGCAGGTATACTTTTTTTTTATTGCAGGAGCTCAGCAGACAGGCAGACGGCCCACTTGATGGAAAGCGGTTATCATCGCCTATAGACATTTGCAACACCAAAGGTGCTACAATTGCGCTGCTGCTCTCTTAAGGGAGACTGCAACCTGGTCACTAATGCCGGAACACAACTCAAGGTTGTTATGGCGACATACTTTAGACCAGGGGTCGTAGCTATCCAGTTGGGCAAATGCCCTACCTGGCGAATACTACATAATATATATGAAATCAGGAGATCATTGGTCGTCAGTTCTTCAGTACGATTCCGCAACCGATAATTATGTCAGTTCGTGAGCATTGTGGCCCATAGACGGCGAACGTACCACTGACCGTCTTCTTAACGCTCCGATAGGTTTTTTGTAAAAAATAATGACAAAAACGGCACTCGATTTACTTATAATGACCTACATTCTGGGAGGCTGTAGAAACCATCACTACAGAAAGAACACAATATTCTGCGTTTGGGCGGCCTGTTGTAAGAGGCGACAAAACAACCCACAGCCAGGTGGTAGGGCATTTGCCCGACTGAATAGCAACCACCCCTGGTCTAAAGTATGTCGCCATAACAACCTTGAGTTGTGGTCCGGCATTAGTGATCAGGTTCCAGTCTCCCTTAAGAGAGCAGCAGCGCATTTGTTGCACCTTTGGTGTCGCAAATGTCCATAGGCGATGGTAAACGCTTTCTATCAAGTGGGCCGTCTGCCTGTCTGATGAACTCCTGCAGTAAAAATATAGTATTATACGATATATACGAGTATATATTTTTAGTATTAGTTTAGTTCTTTGTCCAATATAACATTAGGCATCCGATTATCCTGCATCACTCTTTTTCGGGGTATAATCCGTCATGGACACCCTACCGCCTGTGCATAGCAGTAGGAGCGTTGGACTCCCGATGACGTGCTCAGACATGCCAACTAAAGCACTACGCTGTTCCATCCCATCACCTTTCCGCTGGGTTCTTGGGAACTGAAGATACTTAAAATGATCTATACTTAACCTAACTATATGATATTACAGATGTCTGTCCAAATCATTCGCAAGTTGCCTAACTACTTTGCAAATTTCAATATCAGCCCATAAATTTCCCACTGCTGCGCTCGGGCCTCCCATTATAGAGGGAACGGACAGTATACCCGCCAGGCTTGTCCAAGGCGGCTTGGCAGGTTTGACACATCGGTTACCTCGATGTGCAGGTTGCATCACGATGTTTTCCTTCACCGCTCTTAGCACGTGGTAATTCTAACAATATGCACCTTAGACAAGAAAACTAACTAAGTGGTGCTTGCGTTCCGGCCAGGATCGAACCCGCATCCTTTTGAGTTTTGAGACGCGTGCGCTAGTCATTACGCTACCACGACTTTTTATAGCGTTATACTTAACATGGAACAAATTAAAACAAGATAGTATTTTACTAATTTTTTGTCTAAGAATACACAAATTAATTCTGATCGCCTTTTATTTCCGGTAGCTTTGGCCCCAGGATCCACTTTCTTATTTTTTCAACTCCACGGTTTCATTTATTTTGTTCTAGTAAGTATCTGCCCGCAAAACGTTGTTCGCTTTTCCATGACGACAACGTATTTGTTAATGAACCGCAACGGATAAGTAGCTACATTAAAATAAAGCAAAATTAACTTAGTATTTAAGGATCTACGTAAATGCCGTCCGCTGTCTCGCTCACGCATATTACCACATTTTTAACCCACTTCAAAAAGGAGGAGGTTAGGAGAGGTATGTACACCGATTACGCTGAGATTTATGATCCGATTTACATGATTCTCCTTTAGTTTGATGCGGAATAGTTGCCATTTGGTACCCTAAAAATTTGACATAGTATGGCCCAGTAGTTTTCATTTTACAAACATTTTTTTGTTCCCGTATCTTGGGCCCTACATTGTTTAAGGAGCGCGACACCTTTCGTAGGTCTACCCATACATAGCTAGACACTAAAAAGTAACAAATAAAATAAAAAAATCTTCGTTTAAAAAAACCGACTTCAAAAACTAAAAAACTAAAAAGTATAAAATAACTTATTTCTATTTTCTTTTCCAGTAGTTTTCATTTTATGAAAATTTTTGTTTACGGGGACGATGTAATTGCCTTTGGCAAGACGTTTTTGAATATTAGCGAGTCTATCCGTGCAGGAACGGAGAAATAATACAATTTCCTGCGGCCGGGCGGCCTGTCGTGAGAGGCGACAAAACAACCCACAGCCAGGTGGTAGGGCATTTACCCGCCTGGATGGCTACCACCCCTCGTCTAAAGTATGTCGCCATAACAACCTTGAGTTGTGTTCCGGCATTAGTGACTAGGTTCCAGTGACCCTTAAGAGAGCAGCAGCGCATTTGTAGCACCTTCGATGTAGCAAATGTCCATAGGCGATGGTAACCGCTTTCAATCAGGTAGGCCGTCTGCCTGTCTGCTGAACTCCTGCAATAAAAAAAATAAAAAAAAATCTAGCTAGACTCATACTCTTGAAGTGTTTTTGAAGATATAAATTCATAGAATTTACATACGCCAACTCCGTATTATACAAAACTTAATAAAAAAATTACGAATGCTTCACAATACAATCGTTTCGATTCATACAAGGTTATATACAAAAAAAAATATTTTTCACAATAATTATGTTTTATTAAGTTTTGTGTAATACGGATTTGTCGTCTGTTAATTCTATGAATTATAAGTCCAAAAATGTAGTAACGTGTGAGCGAGATAGCGAATTCTATTTAGGTAAGCCCTTAATAATAGATGTATACTCCTCGAAGACTTGTCGAAGCTTACCAAATGCTGAATAATTTGATGTACATACATACATACATACATAACTTCACGCCAGTTCCCTTGCGGGGTAGGCACGAACAACAGAGCGCCATTTAGGCTTATTCTTACATACCTCACTTGCTTCTTTGACATTCATAACTCTTGTCATGCACGCTCGTCTGTTCTTAAGGCTCCTGATGTAATTGAGTAAGGCAGTTTAATGTGTAATGTCCCTAATGAACGTGGCTGTCGCCTGTCCTCGGCTTTATTTATCGCTATTGCAGCAAGACGAAGTGCAAGGTTAAGCGAGGAAGCTAATTGAGTAAATAATTGCCGACTGTTATGTGATGTAACAGGATATGTATTAGTTGTAAGGCCTTTTTAGTCGTACACGTGTGTGTTACTCACAATTAATTGATCGATGTTTATGTCACTCGTCGTTTTTCTTTTTGTTTGTGTAATGGAAGAAAATATGTACTGTAATTTATTAGGAAACTAGTATTTTGGACAAAGTATGTCAATGGTCATAATGGATGTTTAAAATATCATTTATATACGACTTAGTTGATGCTTGAAATGATTTCAAAATTAACAGACACTCCTTAACTGTATAGATTAATACCAACTTAATTTTGTAACTACGTACATACGTACATACATAACTTCACGCCAGTCCCTTGCAGGGTAGGCACGAGCAACAGAGCGCCATTTAGGCTTATTCTTACACACCTCACTTGCTTCTTTGACAAGAATTTTGTAACTAAGCTTAATAATAAACGAATAAAGTATTTATAAGCCTCCATAAATGACAAAAATAAAATGAAATACACTTTATAGAATTTTTATCTGTTCAGCATCACACGAGAACTATTGAACGGATTTTAATGAAACCTGATACAGAGCTAGCTTATATTTCGGGTCAACACTTAGGATACTTTTTATCCCGACAAACATGTGATAGACAAATATGTATAGGCGTTTTTTGGCGCTGCCGTTTCAATTCACTAACATATTCGTCGGTGTAATGGCAACACAAACGAAGTTTCGCTGCCACATGCAATTTTTTTGTTGTTGTATGAGTTCAGCAGACTGGCAGATGGCCCGTCTGATAGAAAGCTATTACTATCGCCTATGGACATCTCTCTAAAGGGAGATTGGAGCCTGGCCACTGATGCCGGAACAAAACTCGAGATTGTTATGACGGCATACTCTAGCCATCCAAATGGGGAAATGCCCTACCACCTGGCTGTGGGTTGTTTTGTCGTCCCTTACGACAGGCTGCCCGGCCGCAGGTAATTGTATTCTTTCTCCGTTCCTGCGCGAGTAGAGCTAGTAGGTATTGAATAGAATAAAATAATTTTATGAAATTGAAATAAAATTAGTAGCATTAATAACAGCAGTATTGTTCCGTCGCTGCCTCGATTGTCCAATTGAAAGTATCAATAACGTTCTGTCGCAGCGCTTAACATTGTAAACGCATGACTCATTTAAAAATCAATTATTTTACTAACTTTCCAATGATTAAGCGACTGAAAGTCGCACGCCCATGACTTACTCCGGCACGAGCACGTATTTGTT
The DNA here is from genome assembly GCA_019925095.2 of Dendrolimus kikuchii. Lineage (NCBI taxonomy): Eukaryota > Metazoa > Arthropoda > Insecta > Lepidoptera > Lasiocampidae > Dendrolimus > Dendrolimus kikuchii. The sequence continues at coordinate 19,971,511 of CM034408.1, forward strand.
ACGACCGAACGTGTCACTTCCACACTCCTTGGAGCTGCGTATTCTGAAAGTCCTTTCATTTGGAAGGCACGTTTCGTCATATTACATAGCAATTTTTTTTAAATCGGCTCTCCCCTTCATATGTTAAGGAGGAGGGTTTTATTTTAATTTCTTTTTATATCTTTTTTCAAAAATACCAATAATTCTACATGGTCTCTTAAAACTATTACATTTATGCTCTTCTGATCTATACACATAGCTATTTATTAATTAAAGTATTTTTACTCTTTATTTATTTAGATACACTACTTAATATACAGCTTTAAGGGCTATATCTATTATAACTCGACTGATTCGACTCGATTGATCGTATACTAGCAGAAGGTGATGTCAGGAGCCTTAAGAACAGACGAGCGTGCATGACAAGAGCTATGAATGTCAAAGAAGCGAGTGAGGTGTGTAAGAACAAGCCTGAATGGCGCTCTGTTGTTCGTGCCTACCCCGCAAGGGAACTGGCATGAAGCTATGTATGTCTATCTATTATAACTTATTTACACTTAGGCTAGCGGCTACATATACAATTATTTGTCTGCAGCGTTGTTTATTGTCCGATTTCTATTGACCACTATTTGTAATCATCTTTACTGCACATCTAACAGACGACACGATACTATACTACTGACTCAAACTACTGTATAAATAATCACTTCATAACACTTTCTTTAATAAAAGATTCCAAAAATATAAATTTATGGTTTTTTAGGTCCGTCTGTCTGTCTTTATGTCTGTTCGAGCATCACGTGATAACTTATTCAACAGTGTAGCTTGAGAAAAGGAACAGACATTCCGACTCTGAAAACATGATAAACCGAGGAAAGTAACGTGTGCGAGATATAACAGGCTCTATTTTTAAATATATCATACAAAATAGAGTGACACCTTCCATGATCAAATTGATCGTGTACTAGCAGAAGGTGATGTCAGGAGCCTTACGAACAGACGAGCGTGCATGACAAGAGCTATGAATGTCAAAGAAGCAAGTGAGGTGTGTAAGAATAAGCCTAAATGGCGCTCTGTTGTTCGTGCCTACCCCGCAAGGGAACTGGCGTGAAGTTATGTATGTATGTAAAATAGAGTGCTGTAAAATGTTGCAGCGTCAGATAAATTTAGTGTAACCGTGTCTTTATCGAAGAATATTCGTGGGTTTCGTGTATCCATCCACTCTTTGGAATTAAATTTTAGAGATGCAATTTTTTTTGGTTTTGTTATAGGGGTGTACTTTTTTTTATTGCTGGAGCACAGCAGACAGGTAGACGGCTCGCCTGATGAAAAGCGGTTACCGTCGCCTATGGACGTTTGCAACACCAGAGATGTCACTCGGAGACTCTCTAAGGAGTTCTCTACTCGAGACACAGGTCTAATCCGACTTTTCTTCACAAATGGTCGAGGGACGTTTGCACGACCTGAGTGCTGTCATCAGCATAGCAATGAATGTTGTCAATGGACAACATACCATTGATATGCAAAATGAACATCGTCGACGACAGCTCACAACCCTGGGGCATATCAGCATTGATGGGCTTGGTGCTAGAGCAGCAATTGCCGACAACGTCTTGAATGCTGCGCCCGTCAAGAAAGCTGTATAGCCAGGTGCAAAGTCCCTCGTGTATCCTGTAAGATGGTAGCTTCGACAGAAGAGCCCTGTGCCAGACCCGGTCGAAGGCCTTAGCAATATCTACGCTGACACCCAGAGCTTCCCCTTTGCTCTCAATGGCTACAGTCCAACGGTGGTTCAGATACACCAAAAAATCTCCAGTTGGGTGATCATGGCGGAAGCCATATTGCCGTTCATTTAAGACCTGGGAATCTTCAAGGTACCCCAGGAGCTGTACGTTGATAATTCGCTCGTTCAGTTTTTACAAATTTTATTGTACACTTCAGGCTGAATATGAATTATTAGTATTTTAACAATTCTTTAACTGTTGGAATATGCATTGACAATAGCGAATCAACGAGCGGCGGAACTGTACTTTCGCCTTTGAACTCTTGTGCATCACACTTCATGTTGGTTGAATCTTGCATTCATAATAACTTGTGTTGTATTGTTTTTATGACAGTAATTTCTGTTTAGAAAACTTATGTAAATTTCACCGCAACTATTTAAGAGCTAAACATACTGGGAAACTGCGAGAACAGTAAAAGTAGGTATCGGATTTACACGATAGAATTCAATGAGTGAAGTAGATTTTAAATTATTAACAAATGCGTGTTGGTCTATGAACATTGAAGGGTTCCGTAGTAGTGATGAGTGCTCACTGCTCTGTCATCTGACTACGAAACTCTTAAATGATTTATTTATTTAATTAACAACGATCACACAGCTTTACACGATTAAAAAAACGCATAAGCTAACAATGAGAATGAGAATAATTTAATTTGAAATTATGTTATTACAATAAAAGTGAAAGGATTTAATTAATTGAGTCGAAAATACCGTATATTTCAAAAACTACTGGACAGATCCGTAGGGTAGTTGACATTCTCTCGCAGCATTCTCAAGCACTGATGCGCAGGATCAGCGTGGGCGTAACTACGTTCTAAGTCTCACGCTTTTTCTACCTTGAGCGCGGAGCACATGGGAGTAAGGGGGTTTTAGTGGAGTATTAGTCTATGGGTTACCTCTTTAATTTTATCCTCTATCTATCTCTTTATTATTATTATTATTTTTCTTTCCTTTTATTGTCTTGGTCTTATTGAGTATGCATTGTTTGCTACAACTCCATTAATTGTTCTAAAAGTAATTCTGTAACATACTTCTGTACAAAACTTATAAAAAAAAGGATTTGAGTTATAAATAGAGTATGAAATATAAAGAAAAACAATATTTAGCTAGACGTGTTGCTGGGGAGTTTGTTGCCGCTTCTTCTCCTTTACAGCATCAACACGTTGCGAAGCGGTGTACATAGAATAGGAAGTAAAAATTAAATTTTAAATTGCACGTATGACTTTCAAGAAGTGTTCTCCAATGGAACTTATTTTGAATAAATACTTTTGAATTTGAATTTAATAGGGTACCTTGCTGAGTCTCCACACAAGCCGGCAATTGACTCTGTTATCTGCGCCATCTTCAGTGGATAACTCTTATTGCTTTGGTCTAATCCCAGTAAAGGACACGGTAGTGTATGAAATAAATTTCCCGCTGCTTCAAAAAAAAAAGATAGTTGACAGTCTAATCAACTGAGATACTTTTTATCATCTTACAAAACGCGGAACCCGCGTACATTTTGTAAGAGCGTAGCATATTATGACGTTATTCTTTTGTTACTTTGATAATTTTTGAAAAGTATTATGTAAATGGTATTTTAACGACCGCTCTTTTATATGAACATGGTTTTAGAGGCAGTTACAAATATACATATCTTATCGACTGTCATTTATTAACGATTAATTATTATCAATTTCAGGTGGTGCGTTCGAAGGCGTAGAAGACCAGGTATCTCCGTTCGGGTACGGCAGAGGCGAGGGCGTAGACGCCGGTCACGGAGATCCAGAATGGATCTGCAGCAAAGAGAAGCCCAGATACGACGAAATCTTCGCGACGCTCAACCCCATCGATGGAAAAGTCACAGGCGCCGGTACGAACCTCACACGCACAGACATACAGACACTAACACGCGTACTCGCAACTCACCCACGACTACGTGGCACTGTCGTTTTAGACAAAGCGCTCGAGGCTTTGCTCTCTTCCACACAAAATTGCTCAATGCTAACCGAACTTTGCATGACGCTCAAGAAACGCGATGAAAATGACGACACCGATGATAATTTCGATAAAATCGTTGATGCGTTGTCCATTTCGGCGCGAAACTGTAACCTTATTACACAATTTCTGGTCAATTTGCGTAATGTAGACTCGGATGATACAGTTTCACCGGCAGTTTCCATTCATAGTCTAGAAACTTTAGCTATAGACGGACCTAGTACCAGTGCGCAAAATGTAACTACTGACAGACGTAGTAGTGGATATAGCTTTGACGACGGGAAATTAGAATCAGAATATGCTAAAAGCCATGTCTCTGAAAATAGTGATACAGATAATAGTTCTGATAATTCAGACGATTCTGAACCAAGTTGTAATTTAGAAGTAGAAGAGAACAGCTCTGGCGTGTTTAGATCTCTTTGGGAGTTGATAAAACTCACAATCCTTTTGTTGCTGAATCTAGTGACCATAATGATTACTATGGAGTTCATTTTCTTCTCCATGGCATATGCTATCACCGGGGAACGGTATATTGAATTTGTCGTAGACAAATCACCGGTGTCCTGGTTTGACAAAGCCAAAACTGCCGCCTTTGGGCCGGAAGACGAGGTTGTACGTATCCGGTCGCTGGCTGAAATATTTTACAAGCATAACATTGTCAGTATATTGAAGTTTTGCATTCGTTCTTTGAACATTAGTGATGGGAATTAATTTTTACAATTTCTTATAGGGCTTCATGTTACCTGTAATATGTCATAGTAACAGAAAGAACTTAAATCACTTTAGACCATTTTCGAGAAAATAGCTATAAGTAACTTTTGTAAGACATTATGAAGTAAGATTATAAGCATTATAGTTACAATCAAGTATTGTATTAATTTTTGGCAGTTTATTCTTTCAATATTGTTTCTTTATATTGGTCTAGTCGTTTTTATATCTTTTTTCAATTCCTTTTGATTCCTTTTGTGTTACACTTTTTAACATTTAATTAATATATTGCCTTAGCTTTGTTGATCATTCAGTGATCAATAAATTAATCACTGGAAAAATAAAGCAATTGAAATATCGTAATAGTATCATTTTTTAATAGTATGTAATATTAAGATATTTTTAGGATATTTTTTTTTTTTATCGGCAGTCAAACACACGCATATTGTATATCCCCAAATTAAGCAAGTTACGCTTGTGTTATGGGTAATATACAACTGACTACTCTGGGGCCGATCCCAGACACCCAGACCATAGTAAATAACGGAGAAAAGACGTTTTCCGAAATTTACTATACCAGGAATCGAACCCGGAGCCTCTGCGTTGCAGTGAGGTAGGCCGGCAAAGGCTTAGCTCGCTCAACCACAGAGGCCGTTATTTATGCCAAGCATATAATTATAAAGTACTTACATTAATGTACTAATTCTGTTAATATTATTCATTAACTAATCACATTTATTGGAGCCGAAGACAGAAATATGTATACATGTAACCTTCCAATGTACTGATCAGTTAAGTTTTATAAACTTATAGTTATGGCTTATCATATACACCATTGAACTCAGATAAATAATAATAATATAAAGACTTGTAATCAAGACCGTTCAAAATATCTCTATTATTAACCTCTTTTCATAAATTAACTTTGGCTTACATAGAGTATTCTACATAGCATCGCTTGCATACATTGTAAATTCGATTCCGAACATTCTCAAAGATCTTCTTATGAATTATACAGGTGAATTGTTCATGTGGACCTTCAGGGCCAAATCCTAAATTATATATGAAATACAAAAAAAAATATCCAGTCTCGAGAACGATTTTGACGAAAACTAAAGTGGTAATGTTAGATTTTTGAAAAACCAATTATCCTTGTCTGGAAACGAATCGGCTGATTGGGAAAAAGTAAACACACCTGCATTATTATACCAAATGATAGTGTAGCTCGTAAGGACCAATTTCTGTGAAGGAATATCAAACGGCAAGCCAAGGGACAGGGTTATTTTTAAACCAAAATGTTCTATTTTTCCCCCATACATTAATTAAACATCAAATTGTGCCGTTCATTTGACCGCACCTCATTTCAACGCAATCACTTGACTGATTTCATCGTTGGGGGTAAAATAGCGTGCGTTTCGTATCTTAATTTATACATGCCTATTAAAAATAGAATAATTTTCATCATTTCCATATTGTGTGAACTGAGATGAGGTTTAATTAATGTATGGAAAATAGTATGTTTTGTTGGAAAATAACCTTTTCAACGGTGGCATAGCTTGCTTTAGGCGTACCCTGTATCAAAGTGTGTTGGAGGGCCCAAAGGCAGGATAATTTTTTTTATAAAAGAAATAAAAAATATTCGAATGTAATTAAAATAAAATTACATATAATCGAATACATACAATACATTATCTGCGCAGGAACGGAGAAAGAATACAATTTCCTGCGGCTGGGCGGCCTGTCGTAAGAGGCGACAAAACAACCCACAGCTAGGTGGTAGGGCATTTGCCCGACTGGATGGCTACCACCCCTGGTCTAGAGTATGTCGCCATAACAACCTTGAGTTGTGTTCCGGCATTAGTGACCAGGTTCCAGTCTCCCTTAAGAGACCAGCGGCGCATTTGTAGCACTTTTGGTGTTGCAAATGTCCATAGGCGATGGTAACCGCTTTCCATCAAGTGGGCCGTCTGCCTGTCTGCTGAACTCCTGCAATAAAAAAAAAAATACAATGCAAGAAAACTTACTTATTTGTATTGTATTCTACTCATAGTCCCTCAAGACTATAAGTAGAATACTGAGCCCAGATCACCGTCTTCTATGGGTAAGGTGCCCAGAAGGCTGGCTACGTTTCCTCGCTGGAACGCCATACTGATCCATTAAAATAATGATATATTGATTATAGTTATTACTTATACTTAATGCTGCTAGGAGCTTAAGTTAGACAAATAATTCAAAGATACACTTTTCTCGCCTTTTTTTCGGCAAACTTATTTATCAAATCATCCATAGATGAAGACGATTTCAGTTTTTCTAGATTTTCTGCCTCTATGAACAATAATGATAAGTCTGATAGACGTTCCTGTTGGCCCAGCAGTCACTCAAAGATGTTATTAATCTATAAAAGATTGTGGATAACATCTTAGGAATTTTTGCTCACACACTTTCCGGGCCCCGTATCATTGGTACGGCTGATACGGCGGCCACGCTGCTGCCTTTCAATTGGTTTTGATATTCCTTCACAGAAATTGATCCTGACAAGCTACACCATGATTTAATATAGTAATACAGGTGTAATACAGGCCACGACACACCTTCCATGATCAAATTGATCGTCATGGCCATAACATTTTGCGAAGCGGTAGTAAATTAGATTAGGCTCCCATAGAGTAAATAATAACCATAAACAAAATTAAAATGAACAAGTTGGCGGTAGGCTAAATAAAACTTTAACAATACTCGTTGACACTTGACATCTTTGTCTTCCGTGATCACGGCTATTGAAAAGTGGCCGAAACGTTGGAAAAACTAAAATCAAATAAAATTACATATATACTTGCGGGGTAGGCACGAACAACAGAGCGCCATTCAGGCTTATTCTTACACACCTCACTTGCTTCTTTGACATTCATAGCTCTTGTCATGCACGCTCGTCTGTTCTTAAGGCTCCTGACATCACCTTCTGCTAGTACACGATCAATTTGATCATGGAAGGTGTATCGCGGCCTTCAACGACTTCTGCATCCTTCCACTTTTGCATTGTATAAATAAATAAAATTACCGCGCTTAAAACCGTTAAAACGTAGTTTTATTAGATACCACTTTAGTTTTCGTTGGACTTTTCTGGGTATTTTTTTCTATTTCATATAGTTTAGGATTTGGCTTTAATGGCCCACTTGAAAAATTCACCTGTAAACTCGGTATGTATTAAATTAGAATAGGTTTATTTTCTAGACGAAAAACATACAAAGTAACTCTCACACTAATTATTATTATATTAGCGTAGATTATGCGTTATAATTATGGGATACATGTATGTAATCACAAGAACATCTCCAAATATATCATATGTTTTGACTGAATAATTTAATGAGACTTCTGTATACATATTTTTGGCTTTTGCTGTGCAAAATGTTTTTCTAACACAGGATAAATCATACTATTACTGGCGCCCATCTCCCTTGTCCTAATGATATACATTCTGTTAATTTATTCAAGATATTCAGATTTCTTTATTATTATTTTATAACCATAAAATAATATAATTAATAAATTAACAGACTGTCAGCAATGTATAGTTTCCTATATATCATACCTGTTAAGGATTGCTGTCAGACGTAGGTTTGTGGAAATTCTTTGGTATTACCAAAAAGTAAAGAAAGAAAGAGAATAATTTTATTTAGGACAAATTATATAAATACAGTAAGTATAATTGCTAACAAATTTAAAACTAGTGTGATACAATCTTGTCCCAAAAGTGGCATCAGACTCAGCGTCATGCCGGTCGGTTGAAACCAGCGCTGATCTTCCGCTGTGCCCTTGAGGTATCGTCACGGTAGACATTACATCATTGTAATAGCATAAGTAAGAAAGAGAGTTGGTCTGAAAGAGAGTGTCGGGGTGAAGGTAAGGAAAGGAATGCTCCGGTGGTTCGGGCATCTGGAAAGAATGACTAAACAGATACACAATGCAAAAGTGGACGGATGCAGAAGTCGTGGCAGGCCACGACACACCTTCCATGATCAAATTGATCGTGTACTAGCAGAAGGTGATGTCAGGAGCCTTAATAACAGACGAGCGTGCATGACAAGAGCTATGAATGTCAAAGAAGCAAGTGAGGTGTGTAAGAATGGGCCTAAATGGCGCTCTGTTGCTCGTGCCTACCCCGCAAGGGAACCGGCGTGAAGTTATGTATGTATGTATGTATGTAATAGCATAAAATTAGAATCTTAAACTATATACATAAACATACATACATACTTGTATATAATGTAATTGTTTGTCTGTAGAAGAGTTAACTCCTCTATGTTAGCTTCACTAATAATTTGCACAAACGCCAGTAACCGCACCAGCTCATTTAGTATAACTCAAGCTGACACAAGTATTTTCCGACAGCCGCCAAGACAGAGATGGTGAAGTCAAAGTTGCCCAATTCGGTCCTGGGTAAGATATGGAAGTTGTCTGACATCGACAAAGACGGGTTCCTGGACGAGGAGGAGTTCGCGCTGGCCATGCACCTCATCAGGGTGAAGACCGACGGCCACGACCTGCCCTCGGAGCTGCCTTCCCACCTCGTCCCGCCGTCGAAGCGCAACTGAGATTTATACGCATAACATCTATATAGAAACGAAGCCGCGTACACACAGACCCAACAAATGGCCAATATGGCAGTGACATGGAAGGAATCTATTTTGCCTTCTTTGAGCCTGTGTGTACGCGGCCTGAGACGGATGCACGCCTGACCGATCTAATGCATTGTCTATGGCCTATGCTTTGTATGAAACATTTTCTCGTTTGTTAAATGACCTTTATACATGTCGACATATTTGTATTATTCATATAATTTATTAGTAAAAAAGTTTTTATGAAGTATGAAAACATGCAAAGAGAAAAAAATTAGTATTACTTTTTGATTGTATATACATAATATTAAACATAGAAAATTATTTTGGTTATTTGTGTTTTGTATATTTTAGAAGATGTTGTGATGGTGCGAATGTAATTTAATTTAACCGGTTGTTCAGGCGTGCAACCGGGCCACTGGGCCACTGGGCCACTGGGCCAGTTTCATTAACCATTATCGGCTATGCCCATATTTAATTAATTAATTAAGTAATGTTGTACCGAACCGACCGACTGAGAACTTCATTGAACGAAGTATGCTACTTCCAGGTGAAATATTTCAATGGTTAAGCTATATTCAAAAGTTAATCATTTGGGAAATATTTCAGCTTTTTGGTTTGTTACACTCCTATAAGTCACCAGTTTTTTTTTTTTAACAAACATTAGGTATTTAAGATGTTCTCGAAGTATCGTTAGTTTCTTAAACATAAACTTAAATACATTACCATGAATTTTCTAATTGTGTAAGATTAAATAAATAATTGTGGACGATGACATATCGTTCATTTGGTGGAACAAGGACGTTATTGTCATTTTATTAAAATTGAGTTTAATATATCAAAACACCCGTAATAAGTGTCTCCATCCATTTGGAGCAACATGACGGTGTTGTATCTATAATATATAATATATTTATAGTATAATCATAACTCTACCACCAGTTGCTTACAAATTAATTCAAGAACTCCAAAAAAAAACACATTAAATGCTCTTCTGAAAAAATGCAAAAGTGGTAATTACGTCGATGTTCTACCAAATGAGCGATATGTATATGTTTTTTTATATACTTTTTGCTTTTTTATTCGTCTGTGGTTTTTAATCTGTGATGTTGGCAAAATCAATGCCGTATGCGATGAATCTAAATAAATAAACAAAAACTTTTCAATTGATAAAAAAAAACTTAATTTAAAATTGGAATCGAATTTCGTATGACGATATTTCGCAGAACATCGTAAATATTTTACAACATTAGTTATCAATGGATTTAAAAACATTTGATCGCGCCCATTTGTTAATAACGTATTTGGTTTTGCATTTTATAATCGTGCTGCGCTTTTTTGAACCGATTGTTGAATTCGGAAAGCCAATTACGTATAATGGCGGAGAGATTTTGTTCCGTTGGCCGGCTGTGAATGCCAATTAATTCGAGTGTGCGTTCGTAAGGCTAATGGCGATTTTGTGTGGCAGAGGACGACCGCAAACCAATTAATATTATTCCCCAGGCTGGGGCTTCTGCGTTACTTTTAAATATTTGGCTCGTTTTACGCAGATGTGTTGTGTTCCGGCATTTGCGGCACCTCTGGTGTTGCAAATGTCCATAGGCGATGGTAACCGCTTTCCATCAAGTGGGCCGTCTGTCTGTCTGCTGAACTTCTGCAATAAAAATAAAAAGCTATTGACATATAATGTATGTGTATACATTAATATGGCTATACGTTAAAGATGTCCTTTTGAAATAATAACTTCTTATGGGAGGGTAAACCGCTTCGTTACGTAACGCGTTACGGCGCCAGCCTGTCTGGCTTCCCTTTCTCTCACGCACACGGCAGCGGTAGGCAGGCTCCTCTCTCACTCTAACTCACGTGCTATATACACAAAATTTAAGTAATCACCTAAGCTTTTCTCAAGTTAAACAATTTCAATATTAAATAGATCAACTTAGATTAGTTTAAGTTATTACTTCTGATAATAAGACGCGTTCGGCCACAGCCTAAGTCTTTAACAGTAACGCAGATGAAGCCCCAGCATTATGAGTGACGAAATTACTTATCGTTTCTTTGTAATGCCTCCGCTACACTTGAGGCTATTTTAGTGTTAGTGACTGTATCACTTACGACATTACTAATGACGTTATACATTGACATATAACTCGTGTAGCTAATCGTTATTGCGATTTATAACGCTATAAGTAATACGCGTTTGGTCACAGCCGCTAACATGAACGCAAGTGGAGTAGGGGCATAGATTAAAGGAATATGAGAAAAGTGTTAAAGTTGGCAGCAAGGTTAACATGCAATAAGGAAGATCAGTTATAGTTTATTTTATAGGGGACCGTAATAAATATATTTACACGCCACTTATAATTATTCACTTTCCATTATTACGAGTATCGCCACGTAAATAGTTTAAAAGCAAATAGCTTCGATTCGATTTGTATTCTATCATAATTTGTTCTTTGATCACGAAATGCTCGCGATTATTGTTATCACGATACACTGATGGATGTCGTATTAGTCGTTATAAGCAAATATAAACCCTGTTGCTAGTTTCATGTAACCAATATTATTAGATCTTTGGTACATTAAACACCATGTCAAAAACTATGGAGGTTAGAGGTAAGAAGAACCATCTCTGTACGTGAAGAAGTGTTCATCGAAATGCATTAAATTAGGGAGCGCCACTTTCGCATCAGGGTGAATTTTAGAGAAAGCGCCAAAAGTTATTAGAGTAGTATTATAGTTTTTTAGTTTAGTTTTAGTTATTCAAAATTCACGAAATAAAATCACTATTCACATTTTCACATTACAATTCTTTGAGGTTATATTTAGTAAATTACTTTGTACCACGTAAATAGTTGACGTTTTATAACAGTGTACCAACTACTCTAGTCGCCAAAGATATATTTTTTTAAACTCGGCATACTTCGATTCGTGTACAACAGCTACATTCATACCGTACCCTTTGTCTACATCAGCGCCATTGTGGACGGTTTTTGAACTGTTATTTACAGCTTACAACCGGACACTTCAATTATTTTCCTATATGAGATGATTCTCTTTACGTCTACCCTCCATATCAAAAACAAACCTGCAACCTAAAAAGCTGTTAAGGACACTTCTATTTCTTAAGGGTAGACTTTATTTTGGACCAAATTGGCTATTCCTCTGAGTAATATGTTTGAAGAAATTGCACGTACCGTAATATTGGCACAATGACCTAAATGCTACTTTTTAAAAATAAGTTAAAAGTCTTATATAGCCGAATGAATGTATGTCAAAATGGATTGTCTATTTAGCTTGCTGCATATTGTTCATCTACATACTTAATTTACATAGAATTATATTAAGAGTTTCGCAATGCGGTGCCCCCCAGAGTTTAAATTATTTGTTATTATAAAGTAAAATATAGATTATTATTTTTACTGTTAAGTACATTACGTGTTGCTAATACAAATGTTATTTAAATTATTCTATTTGTGTTATTTTGAATATTCACCTCGCTCACCATCATGGCGTCATGGCGTCATAACATGCACTTCATCTTAAAGCATAATCATTTGAATAGTTTTGTGTAATTGATTATTTAAATTGAAAATAAATTATTTATCTATTTTAAGTTGTTCCTATTAGCGATTCAAAACTAACAATTTCATCAATGTTGTTTCATTTTCAATCATTTTAGAAGGATATTGGATATATTTGATGTCGCTGCATTTACTGTATTTGAGCTATCGATAGAATTGGTGCCTTTTGCTTTATTGTATTAAGAAATAGCTTAATGAAAAGGACATCGCCGTGCGCATAGTTTATTAAAAAAAAAAACAAATTGATTCCAAAACTCGATTAAAAATCGAAATATTAGTAACTCGATTATTTTTTTAAAATATCTTGGGGATGGAATTGAACTTTAATGGTGTCTCTTTGTATGATGTAATTGAGAAATAATTTGTAACCAATTTCGATTATAGCGACCGCTTCGATTGGGAGTCAAACGGAAAGTTGTTAAAGGAAAAATATTTTTGATACTTTTAATAAGTATCTACACTATATGAAAGAAAAAAGCAAACTAACATCTGTGCATAAGTGTTTGTGTAAATACAATATTTTCTAAAAATTACATGTTTTGAAACTTTAAGCGGGCTGTTCCGCGGCAGCATTGCAAATGCACAACTGTGGTAAAGATTGCATCGCGATCGTTTAGGGACCATTTCTTTAAATCCAGGTGCTTTAATAAAGAAACGATATTCCGAACTTTAGGCCTTCGCTCACCCTCTTTACCGATTCCCTAAATGAGTATAGTGTAATCAATGTTTAACACTAACCGCGAGAAATATTTAGTTTTTCATGGCGTCCCGCATTCGGATTACAAGGCTCATATTCTAAAATGTATTTGCGCACAAACCGACGCTTTCGAGGGCTTATTCTAAAACACTGGTCGTTCGTTTTCATGGAATCAGTTTGGAAAATTCGACAAAAAGTGTAAGCAATCAGAAAATAATAAAAGTGAAATTTCACGCGGCCCGGTGCGTTCAAAAACGCTTCTTTATTTGGACGGGTTTTATTTCAAGTGGCCGTTTAGGCGCGAGTATTATTTTAGAATACACGCCTAAATCGAAAATCATGAAGTATCAAACCAGAAAAATAGCACATGGTATGTAGGAACAATACTAAGAATGAATGCGCCCTCCCAGTAAAATGTACCGCGGAACAGACTGCTCCGAGTGTTTTTACATTTTGCTACTGTGTGTACATAAAGAATATAATGTAAATTGAATATGATTAACGTAATTTATACATAGATACTGTGTAATAAATAATTAAGAAAGCACCTTGTTTTTTATTTTTTAATGCGTAAGTATTTTTAAATAGGCACGAAGACGTGACTTGCTTAATGCGGGGTTACAATATGTGTTTGTCTACCAACTATAGTTTATTTATTTATATTGGGCTAGTTAGGTATTAAATTTTATCTCTGGGATATGAAAATTCAAGCCAAGCACTAAAATGTATCTAATAATGACAAGTCTGGTTATCATGTTTCTTCTGGCATAATAAATTCATTAAGTTGGGTAAAATCCGAAAACCCAATCTGGGTTCTCTGCATTAGATACCTGGGCGTCGCCAGAATTATATTTTGGCAAAATGACCTGTAATACACAAGTGTTCATAATAAAAGTGGACAAAGGACAACAATCTTCGTGATAGTCATGATGGGAATCACTATCTTGATTATAGCTCTTAGGGCCGGCTCGATGGGTGTGATACCACGCTCTCATAGAATATCGGCGTGAAACAGTTAGTCTTGAGTGAGAATTCAGATGGCCCACGTTCCTCTATCCAATCCCATCCCTTCTAATGTCTGATCCCGTCCTAAAGGCTGGCAACGCGTTGACCTCGTTCCTGGTGTTGCAAACGCCAATGGCGACGGTAAACACTTTCCATGACCTGAGCTGTCTGCCAGCTGCGCAATAAAAAGAGAACCTAAAATCTTTGATTCTCTTTCAAACAGTGACTAATTACAAAATAAATATTTTGCAGGGAAATGCGAGTGCACCCCGTTGTAATGAGTTCCCGACGTCTATGATTAGACGTCATTTTATGGCAATAATGTAGGCCTATATTTGAGCGACACAAGCAATGAACTGCGTATTACGCAGATCAATATGCTGCGGTGGATCTGTGGACGCGAAAACATCACCTCAGAAACTCCTGCATCCACGACAACCATAGGATCCGTGACAGCAGGCCAACCACACTATTCACCTATCTTTTACAGAAGCTGACTTGGTATGTGGGGAACAAATGTTCTGCTGTCACAAGTGCCAGGTCTCAAGAAATGTCTTACATCATAAGTGATGATATGAGTGCCAATAGTCTCACAGTAAAACATTCCAAAGACCATCTAAAATGAATCCCAGGTTCAAAACGCAACTGGGTTTTTTTTTATTTTATTGCAGGAATTCAGCAGACAGGCATATGGCCCACTTGATGGAAAGCGGTTACCATCGTCTATGGACATTTGCAACACCAAAGGTGCTACAAATGCGCTGCTGCTCTCTTAAGGGAAACTGGAACCTGGTCACTAATGCCGGAACACAACTCAAGGCTGTTATGGCGACATAACTTAGACCAGGGGTGGTTGCCATCCAGTCGGGCAAATGCCCTAACACCTGGCTGTGGGTTGTTTTGTCGCCTCTTACGACAGGCCGCTTGGCCGCAGGAAATTGTATTCTTTCTCCATTCCTGCATGGATAAAAAGGATTTAAAGTTAAGGTGTCCCTGTTTGTGTGTGGGTGACATTATTGCTAAAATGGCTACAGAACTCTAAAAATTGTTTAATTAAAATATTATATAACAAAACAAAAATATTTATTTAAATAAATTTATTATAACAATACCAATAATTGAAACCTTAGCTAGGCATAATTTCATTTACTTGATACATTTCCCTAGTTCAAAATATGCATATTATTTTTATACAGTGACATAGAATAAATTTTATTATGACAAGAATCATTGCCATTTTCAAGCTTCAAAAATTAAAATTTAGCAGTAATAGTAGATATTTAATATATAAACAGAAATGCAAAATATTTGTCAGTTTGTAAAACTGACTATTTGTTATAATTATTACTTTCTCACTTTAATTATGAATAATACACAGCAAGGATAGTATTGTAAGTAAAAACTAAATTCACTAAATCTTCAAAAAATCACTTGCGAGTTTTTAAATCCAATTGTCTGTCCAATATACTTAGCGTACAAACATAATGGGAGTGGCACAAAGAGTGGGAGTGCCTGCAGGACTGGTGGAAATCATATATTTTCAACTATGAAGTTAGTATTCACAAAGCAACAGATGACAGCCGTGCCAATAGGTAGATGCTTTGTTTCAACAATTGTTGTTGGAGTCACTTATCTCTCAAGATTTTACACATCTTCTAGCACTATTTTTATATGCAAAACAGATTATATGTTTACTATAGCTACTCAAGAATTCCACTTTTTGCTCCATTCTCATTGTGTTATACTTAGAGTCACATATTAAAATAAAGTTCTTACAATTTGTCAAACAATAAATGATTCATACAAAAGCCTTGAAACAAGGACAGCTAATCAGTCATTAAAATATACTTTAGATATGATAATAGAGAAACAAAATTAAAATGAGGTCAGTAGGAGCAAATTATATTTAGTTGGGAATCAATAAGGCAGAAACTGCAGATAATCTAGCAGCATCTATCTAATGACTTATTCTATCTGAGAACACTTGTCTCTCTCACTGAGACGGGGGCTGGTTGCCTCCAGGCCCAGGAGGCCGCACCTGCCTTCGCAGCTGCTCGACAAGGTCAGGGTTGGCCGCCTGCATATGTTGGGCCAGTGCCTGGCCAGCCTCTAGTAATGCATTCATCCCCCCCGCTCCACCTGCCCCAACATTTCCTGTTCCTGTTGTGTTAGTCATCAAACCTGATATCAAGTTCTGCATGTTGGGGTCAGATAACATTTCTGTTGCCATGTTCAGTAAGGCAGGATTCTGCAGAAGGCCCGTCAGATCCATGGCCCCCCGCTCGCCACGCTGTGTGAGCCGCTCTTCAGCCAGTCGCAGGTTCTGCTTGTATGATTCGTTTTCCGGCTCCAGCTGCGAGGCGCGCGCAAACGCCGCTCGGGCTTCTCGATGCCTGTCCAACGCTGTCAATGCGAGACCGAGGCGCCCATGCGCCTTGCCGTAGTCGGGTTGGATGGCCAGTGCCGCCATACAATCAGCAACGGCAGTTTCGTGCTCATTGAGCTTAAAGTGCGCAGCGGCTCTGTTGCAAAAAAAGACCGAATTACGTGGATCCAGCTCAATGGCTCGCGTGTACTTGTCAAGTGCTTCGCGATATTTGTCTTTTTTCATCAGCTCGTTTCCTTCGTTCTTGAGGCGCTCCGCTTCCGCTCTGTCAGCAGCGGGCGCACTGGATTGCTGCTGCCTTATCAACTGGAGTAAATCCACTCCGCGTGCAGCGTCTTCAGGACTTATTTCAAAAGCAGTCTCGATGCACTGGACGCCGACTTCGACGCTCTCGCGCGAGTCCATATTTAATGTGCCACCTTCCAATTGCTGCTTCAGAAAGTTCACGATACTGGCTGCTACTAATTTTATTTCGTTCGCCATTGTAATGGTTAATATAAAAGAGAAAACACTTGTTTATTTGAAGATTTTTGCAATTTAAATTATTTTTAGAATTCAGCCGACACGATGACAATTTGACAATGACATATTAAAGATAAAAGTAATTACAGTAAATTTAAATTAGACATTGACAAACACTTTCTACAATTACTTTTCATTTGATTTGATAGTTTGTTTTTTATGTTTCTCTGTAAACGACCATCATTGGATTCAAGAAGCTTGGATTGGAGTTTTTGGCGGGAACTGAAAGGGGATGTTGTGCTGTGCAGTTTTATTTTCTAAAAATGTGTGAAATGACTCTAAAATGAACAATAGGTCTAGTATATTGATAATTTTTGAGTAGTAATAGTTATGTTTTTGTAAGAAATGTGAACTGTATAGTCAAATGTGACCTTTCGAGGTTTCACGAGAACTCCGATAAATGGCGTCCGTTATAGTCTACAATGCAACCGTGCTATAAAACATCAGAATGGCTGTATAGACTAAGATTCCTTTGCCTGCCTTTGTGGCGAAGTATACTACTATTGTATTTGGACGAAATACAATTTGTATTTGATATTTTTTATGGCTTGGCAGCTAGGCTTTTAAGTCAGATCTTAGATTCAATGTAGTTTCTTCATTTTCTTAAGCCTATGTGTAGCACAGCTGAACCTGCTGAACTGTAGGTTATCAGCTAGTGCCATTCAACGGAGTTCTTGTGACAACTCAAAAGGCCACATTTGATTTTACTGTTCACATTTCTCACAAAACACATAATTACTACTCAAAAAATATCGATATCCTACAACTATTGTTCATTAGAGTAATTTTTTTAGAAAATAAAACTGCACAATTTTGTTATTGTCCATTTTTTTTTAAGTTTAAGGCTTGGCAACTAGGCCTTTAAGCCAGTGGTATTGTCCACAGAGCCACTGGGCCACGGACTACTAGGACACTAGACACTAGTGTTGTCAATGTCCTAATTAATGTCGCTGTGAAATTGTTGTATTCATAATTGTATTGTAATTGTAATTAAAAAACTGAACACCTAATAATGAAATATCGAACTTTTATTTTTGCTAGATTTTTACCTTAACGATTACTCTTTATATGTTATATTTTTGACATTTCTGACTACTTATTCGTAAATTTCAAATTTCTATTAGCAGTAGACTAGCCGTAGCGAAACTTAATAATCAAGAACCCAAAGCTACCTGCTGAATAATAATGACGCTTTATGAGGGGATAGCTCTTATCCAGGAGAAGCAAGCAGTGGTTTTGGACCTGGGATCAGAATACACAAAGTGAGCACGTGCATTGTTATAACTATAGCTTCTAAAGGATCAAATGGTTCAACTTCCGTAGCTATTATTCAATTCAGAGATTAGAATGTTATAATTTTGTAAGACTAATTCAATGTCAATAAATCCCTATTTCAGGTATAATAGTGACTTACAACTATTAAGAATAACATCTGTAACTAAACGGACGAACCTATTGCCAACAAAGGGGTAGTTGACACTCAAATCAACTGACATACTTTTTATCAACTTAAAAAACCCTGAAGCCACTTAGATTTTGTATAAGTGTTACAAATTATGATGTCATTTCTATAATAAGACAAATAGCTATAGTTTAAACAGTAATCATGATTTTTTTTAAAGTTATGATGATGGCATGGTTTTTGCTATCCACTGTTTTATATGAACATTTTTTCAGAATTTATTGTGATAATATGTGTCAACTACCCTGTTTATAGACACAACACAAAGAAGATAGGTACCTACTTGAATTGGTAGAATCTACTCTGTGGTTTCATTACTTGAGAAAGATGCTTTTGTTCTTTAACCCTTAAGACTATTATCAATATACTTATTGATATACCAAAAAGCTGCAAGACTAACACTATCACTAATTGTAATATACCAAGAAAATATACCCATTTCATACAAATCATACAACTCCTATATAAACAGGGTAAGACAACAACACAATTAACGATCACATGCACAAATGCGATCTGCACTCTCATTGTGGATACATATGTGCTAATAGTGAGCTAAAGAGTTAATAAACCAGTAACACAAATGGATAACATCCATATTACCATTTTGAAATTTGGATAAACATGCCATAAAACCAGTCATTAAATAATCTGTACATTTTAATTATAAAATGCAATATTGAATCTAGTCTTTAGTTTTAGGGGTTTATTAATTATTTTTCAGAATTTCAGTTCAAATTTAATTCGAGGATAGAATTGATTTAAAACTCAGTCAGGAATCAAGTCAGTCATAAATCATGGCATATTCTCCAGGTCTAGACAGATTGATACTCTGCATACATGCTAATTTCTCATGACTGCTATAAGCCAAAGGCTTACTATTGGTTGCATATTGCTTCCTGGTAAAGAAGTCCAGTTTATGTCAAAATGGCATAGATTATTGTACAATTAATTCTTACAAATAAATTATTTGAAATTGCAGGTTTGGGTTCACCGGGGAAGCTGCTCCAAGGTGCATAATCAGGTCTGAATTTTGGTGCACAACAGAGAGGAAGTATAAGAAAGTGTATGATTACAAGACACCGGAAGAACTGTATGATAATTTGGTACATATGCTACATTTATTATACTTTAGGTAAGAACTATTAGAATATAAAAATAGAAAATATAGAGTTAAGGGTATTATTTCAAAGTGTAATTGGTACAAAGTCTATGACAGTATAAGTAAATGACAGAAGCCTGTGTTGGGTAGTAAATTTTTATGTATGTCCTGTTATCTGCCATCAGAAAAATAAATAATTCTATAAGCATGTAAGGGAAATTGATCTAATAGGCTAGTATAAATGTATATTGCAATAACTAAAAACATTTATTCAGTAAAATACTAGATCCATAATTTAATGTTTTAAAATGATAGTAAATTAATAATCTTGAGTCTCAAAAAGTATCATTTGCAGTATTTATATTTCCTATTGGTCTCAAACTAGCCTAAATTCGTCTGAAGCATGACACTAAAACAATTAGTCTTTGTCATTTGTCTGACATTAACAAAATCACTCATAAATATTACTCACGACTAGACTTGTGCAAAATGGTGCACTAAAAAGAGAAGAGAGATATAGCTCTTTCACTCTTAAAGATATATATCACTCCTTTAGCTCTCTAGCTTATTTTTTTTTAGCTCAATAGATATACAGATTAGAAATTGAAATCATGGCTCTCACTCTCTTCACTCTTGAACTCATTCTTTCAAGTGTCAAAAGAGCTAAAACGAGCCATGTTGTGATGTGCATTGTGAAAAAAATGTAATTTGAATTTTATTTTTATAGGTACAGTGATTTATTTGTACATACATACATACATAACTTCACGCCAGTTCCCTTGCGGGGTAGTCACGAACAACAGAGCGCCATTCAGGCTTATTCTTACACACCTCACTGGCTTCTTTGACATTCATAACTCTTGTCATACAAGCTCGTCTGTTCTTAAGGCTCCTGACATCACCTCCTGCTAGTACACGATCAATTTGATCATGGAAGGTGTGTCGTGGCCTTCCACGACTCCTGCATCCATCCACTTTTGCATTGTATATCTGTTTAGTCATTCTTTCATCATGCATTCTGTCCGCATGCCCGAACCACGATCCATGATTTATTTGTACTGTACGTATTGACAACATTGTGCTCTGTGTTGGCAATTGGGCCAGTAAGCTGATTGAGCTATATGTTTCTGAACTGAATGAGAGATTAGTTTTAAAACGAGATATAGGTCATTTAATTTCTCATTTGCGAACTACCCAAGTCTATATATACATAATAACAAAGTTCTGGTATATAAACAAAGTGTTGAAATATTGATATATGCAATAACGCCAATTTCAGGCATGTATTAGTAAATCCAAAGGAGCGTAAAGTAGTGGTTGTTGAATCATTGTTCACACCAACATTGTTCAGAGAGACTCTAGCCAAGGTGCTGTTCACACATTATGAGGTATGTCATTTTATTTTACTTTTAATGTATTTCTTATTTGTGTTCCATTAGAGCTCACTTACAATATATAGGTATAGATTAGGATAGGACTGCTTTTGCCCTGAATGTTTTACAATATTATGATATAACATGTCTTACAGCAGTGGGTTTTCTACTTAACACTGGTTATTATATTTTGGCCAAATTATATTATCTCAATATATAAATTCTTATGTAAGTGTGTATATCACTCAACTCTGTCTAAAGTCCTTGGCTGATTTTGATGATTTTTCTGGTTGGTTTAGATTCACAATTGAACCTGGTAGATGGCACTAATGGGGTTCTACATTTTTTCAGTGCAACACAATGTCTGCCAGGACTGTTAGTGTTTTTATATATTATGGAATTTTTGAGTTGTGAATATTTTATTTGACATTCAGCAGGCTGACATGCAAGCAACTTTTTACTCAATAGCAGTCAGATTTGGGGGCTTCCGGCATTCCACTGGGGCTTGGCTGCCATGTATTGGTGTTCTCTGACTTTGGTAGCGTGTTGATGCAGGTGTCGGGCGTGGTGTGGGCGGACAGCCCGCGGCTGTGCGCGCTGACGCTGGGCGCGCCCGTCGCGCTCGTCGTGGCGGTGGGGGGGCGCGAGGCCGAGGTGGCCGCCGTGGTCCACTCGTGCGTCGTGCTGCACGCGATGCAGACGCAGCCGCTCGCGGCGAGGGCGATACACGCGAGCCTAGCTGAACTCCTCGACGAGGATAATAACACTAAATTAAATTTGCCCGATCATATCATTGAGGATATCAAAGGTATTATTGATTTGACAGCAATTTCATAAGTTGAAATAAAATGTATTCATTAGTTGAAGGTATACTATCAAATTGAGTTAATCTCGTAATTGCCTATGGGATCCTTAGTTGTGTGTGAAGTAATTGAATATTGTAGTTAACTTATGGAAGGTACACCACTGACATAGAAAGAAGAGTGAATTTAAGGAATAGTGCGAATGGAGCGTTAGGTAAACTTCTAGGCGTTAAGAACCTCAGCCAGAAGGCCCAGCTTGCCATACACAATGCGGTGCTGGTACCGACGCTCACGTATGGAAGCTAGAGTTGGGTATGGAAGAGAGAGCATGAAAGTAGAGTAAACGCGGTCGAGATGCGAGCACTGCGCAAAATAATACCGAAGTAAGAAAGAGAGTTGGTCTGAAAGAGAGTGTCGGGGTGAAGGTAAGGAAAGGAATGCTCCGGTGGTTCGGGCGTGTGGAAAGAATGCATGATGAAAGAATGATTAAACAGATATATAATGCAAAAGTGGACGGATGCAGAAGTCGTGGAAGGCCACGACACACCTTCCATGATCAAATTGATCATGTATGAGCATGCATGACAAGAGTTATGAATGTCAAAGAAGCAAGTGAGGTGTGTAAGAATAATCCTGAATGGCGCTCTGTTATTCGTGCCTATCTTGCAAGGGAACTGGCGTGAAGTTATGTATTTATGTAGTTAACTTATTACAGCTAGGAAGCTAGGATCATCAACATGATTACAGCTCCATTAGTATAGTACCACATATTTACACAAATATCAGTCTGATATGGTTAGCCTTCAGGGTGTTCCACTAGTAGCTCACAACGCCCAAAATGCTCAGTTAGCCGATCCACAAGGCGACCGCGATCGTTGTGGTCGTGGCAAAAACGTCACTATAGACGTCATCATTTTCGATCACACAACGCTCACGACGACCCATGTCAATAGGTGGGTCGAATAGCCGTTCCACTTGGGTTTACGATTGTTTCGCCAAGAAGCATGTGGAACGGGAAAAGTCGCGGTCGTGAACGTAGCCCTTGAGAGTGATGAGTGTGAGTTGTGACGCCTGTGTGTGGGCTTCGGAATGACGAGAGGCGGTCTGTTCGGTGGTTGTCAGTGAAGACGTGCTTCGTGGTGGGCCGCGAGAGGGCGGCGCGCTGGCGCTCGCCGAGCTGGCCGGCGGCGGCGTGCGACGTGGCGTACCCGGTGGCGGGGCGCAGCGCCATCGCCGTGGCGGGGCGCACGCGCGAGCTCGCCGCCGAGGTGCTCTTCGCCAGGGACGCCGAGCTCGCCTCGCTGCCCGACATCGTCTTGCAGTGCATCATGCAGGTAACGCAGGTTTCTCTTATAAAGCTTTAAAACATCTTCTTTGATAGTGTCATTTAAAAATATAGCGATTTTCATTTTTATTAACACTTCAATCGGGTCAGTTACACCAATAACCGTATCTAAGATCATCATCATCCGAACCTTAAAACCCGGTTGCGCTCGCAGATAGCTAATAACAAATTTTAGGAGTTTTTTGTTTATTTCTAATTCCTGCTCGCCTTGTACGCGGGTTCTAATAAACCATTATCACTGACCTCTATTAAAATTACTCGATATATTAATATCCTTTCATTTTTGTGTCTATTTCACTGTCACGCTTTTGGCGCTAATAGTCGAGGCGCTGAGTTCGGCACCCCTAGTAAACTATAAAGATATTAATACTAATACTAGTATTTTGAATTAATTTTAAAAAGAGATACAAGAAAGAAAGCAAGAGATACCCAATTACTTTCCCTAAGAAAAGATAAATAAGTCAAGAAATCAAAAAGAATAACATGACCGTCTGCCCTAAATTAAGACAGAGGAGACAAGCTATAATATAAAAAATAGTAATATTAGTACTATGGACAGTTGCAAGTCGCGCTTCCAATTGTCACAAAATATGTTTGTTGTTCATATGCAGCAATCGATCAGGTCGCTTGGGGTGTGGCCCGTCTGAGGGTCAAAGGCCCTCCTTACATTACGATACTTGCAGACAAGTAGTATCCTACGTAAGTCTCGAAGTTGAATCGCTGAGCAGTATCTCACATACATCTGTATGTTGATTTGCACACTTGGATGCCGGCATTCTATGCGTATGCTGCTAGTCTTGCGATAACCGCCATGTCGGCCGCCCGTGCTTCGTGTCTCCTGAGTCTCGGTATAATGGCGGCGGAACAGCAACAAGATACTCATATTAAGTAATAAGATTATTTAGACATTAGATAAAATAATAAAAAAAATATCCTTTTTTTGGTAGCAGTGTCGGCTTTACCTATAAAAAGGCGCCGGGTCTAAGATGGCGCCCAACGTCGCTCGCGATGCCTCTGAAAAGCATGAATCGCTGAGCAGTATTAGTATTGCCAAGCAGTCGCTATATCCCTCTTTGTTCTACATACCAAAATGTGTGATAAGAGAAAATGAAACAACAGTATTTATGCAGTTGCTATTTTGGCCCGATTTATATGAGAGTTCTTGTTCTGAACGTGTACCTATTGCTTTCCGAGATCATTGAAAATTGCACCATTTGCGCCCGAATTTTTGTTCACTGGTGAAAATATAACTGTAATTATTCCGTTTTGACTAGAAGGCGCCAGGGTGTTTACTGCACAGAGGCCCTATATGGCCTAGAACCACCTCTCTGTGGTAGTTCTCTTGCAGAAACAAACACTACTATTTATGTTTCTGGTAATGTAAGCATGAGTCCACTATTTTTTTTAGTTCCTATTTCGTCTTTTATTTATGGGGCCCCTATATTCTCTTCTATATTTGTAATGAAGTTACACTGCAAGAACTTCTTCATCACTGAAATCACTTGACGTAATTAAAAACATCCTATAACAATTTAATTGTTTTCACTAACATAGGGCGCGTTCCTTTAGTATCTCACAACGCGCAAAATGCTCCGTCTGCCATTCCATATGACGATCACGGTCGTTATGGTTGTGACGAGAAGTCGCTAATGATGTCATGATTTTTGCTCACGCAGCGCTTATAATGACCCAGGTCAAGAAGTGGATCGAATAACCGTTCCACTTGAGTTCAAGCAAGTAAAATGGGAAAAATCGCGGTCGTCAACGTGGTCGTTGTGAGTCTTGTGTAGTACGAAGCTCGAGTATCGTAATGTATAAAGGGCTTTAATCACGTCTGAGAAGCTGCCAGTCGACACGTAGTATATATAGCTGGTGATTAACGAGATGTGTCTCAGTGTCCGATCGACGCGCGCCGCGAGCTGGCCGCCAACATCCTGGTGACGGGCGGCACGGCCACGCTGCCAGGCCTTAAGGCGCGGCTCGCCGAAGAGCTGCGATACCTCATCACGCAGCCACCATACGAGTTAGTACAACTTCATATTTTTATACAAAAATTTAATAAGGAATATGAATTCCAACTAGTGAAATTACCTGAAAGAGAGTGTCGGGGTGAAGGTAAGGAAAGGAATGCTCCGATGGTTCGGGCATGTGGAAAGAATGCATGATGAAAGAATGACTAAACAGATATACAATGCAAAAGTGGATGGATGCAGAAGTTGTGGAAGGCCACGACACACCTTCCACGATCAAATTGATTGTGTACTAGCAGAAGGTGATGTCAGGAGCCTTAAGAACAGACGAGCGTGTATGACAAGAGCTATGAATGTCAAAGAAGCGAGTGAGGTGTGCAAGAATGAGCCTGAATAGCGCTCTGGTGTTTGAGCCTATCCCGCAAGGGAATTTGACTTTTGAAAAAAATCACTGACAGTAGTCTTCATTGATTTGGCCATGTTAAAAAACGAAGTGAAGGCTACCTGATACAAATCGCTTTAGATATAACGGTAACCCAATTTTACTAATACAATATTGTTTGTGTCTAAGTGATTGACTGCAGGTAGTTGATGGGTTTTTTATTGCATGAGTTCAGTAGACAGGCAGATGGCCCACAGCCTATGGACATTTGCAACACCAAAGGTGCTACAAACGCGCTGCTGCTCTCTTAAGGGAGATTGGAACCTGGCCAGTAATGCCAGAACACAACTCAAGGTTGATTATGACGGCGTACACTAGACCAGGGGTGGTTGCCGTCCAGTGGAACAAACACCTTACCACCTAGCTGGGGGTTGTTTTGTCGCCTCTTACGACAGGTCGCCCTGGTCCGAAGCCCGAGTTGTGTTTGGGCATCGGTGGCCGGGCAAGCAGTGCGTTCGTAACGCGTTTGCGACGGTGGCGAAGGTCGCGGCTGCACGTGCGCGAGTTCCGGTTCCACCGCGCGCCGTGCCCGGAGAACGCGTGCGCGTGGGCGGGCGGCGCCGTGTGCGGCGCGGCGGACGGCGGCGCGGCGCGCGCCACGCCGCGCGACGCGTACGCGCGCGCGCGCCGCCTGCCCGACTGGGTGTGCCTGCTGGACAACACGCCGCCGCACCACCCGCACCGCGACAACCTCGACATATAGACGCGACCGCTCTCCCTCTTTCTTCTTATATATAATATAGCTTCTACCCGCGACTTCGGTTACGTAGAAGGTGAAACGCACGCAGCTGAAGTTCTTAAAAGGGAAAAACAACCTTTTTTTAAATTTTTATTGCAGGAGTACAGCAGACGGGCAGACGGTCCACTTGATGGAAAGCGGTTGCCATCGCCTATAAACATTTGCAACACCAAAGTTGCTACAAATGCGCTGCTGCTCTCTTAAGAAAGACCGGAACCTGGTCACTAATGCCGGAACATAACTCGAGGTTGTTATGGTGACATCCTTTAGACCAGGGGTGGTAGCCATCCATTCGGGCAAATGCCCTACCACCTGGCAACCTCCCGATTTTGAAACATTCTTCACTGGTGCTCCGCTCCTATTGGTTTTAGCGTGATGACATTGAAAGGGTGAGCCCCAATAGGGTGGAGAAGAGAGATGGAAAGCTCCTCCGTCTCAAAGGAAGATCTTCCAGTGAGGCTAATGTTGTTCCTCGCAAACCTAGGCCCATTTTGTATATATTTTTTGTATGTTTCGGGAACCGTTTGTGACATCAATTATTGCACAGCGCTATCTATTGGCTTGTAAATGTTCCACTACAATATATAGCCTATGACCTTCCTCGATAAGTGGGCTATCCAACACTGAAAGAATTTTACAAATCAGACCAGTAGTTCCTGAGATTAGCGCGTTCAAACAAACAAACCCTTCAGCTTCACCCTTTATATATTAGTATAAGATAATATTATAACATTATTAAGACTATATAAACGATGAAGAACACGATGCATTTTTTTAGGTTTCTTGTCTGTTTATCTATTTTTTCGGGATTCATGTAAAAGCTAACAGGCCTATTTCGATGCGGTTTTCTCTGATCGATAGCAAATTCTTACACTTAAGATCTGCGCTACTTTTTATCCTAAGAATCTCGCGGGATTTTTTTTGAAAATGATGTCTAATAGCCAGATTGAAAAAAGATCGAATTCAAATGCAATTTTTTTTCACTAATCTATAGCAAATTTTATGTAATAAAAAGTGTAAGACTTTTTTATCCCGGGAATTCCGAGCGATTCGAAGTTATTCTGGTGTATAAAAATTAGTTTCTTCCGACATAGTTTTTACATTCTTTTTTAAATACTTTTTTAAATTCCCGCGGGAATCTCAAGTCAAGCGTGAACGAAGTCGCGGAGATATCCCAGTTGTTTTATATCAACAGAAAACTATATTTATCCATAACTATATGCTTAATTAATTGTCCCAAATTCGCACAATACATATTAACAACATCGTGCTCTGTGTTGGCAACTAAGCTGATTGAACTATTGAGCCATTCAGATATATATTTACTGACTGGCGAATGAGAGATAAATTTTAAAAATGGGATATAGCTCGCGAGCTACCCGAAACTACACTTGTGCAAATCATTCCAGAGCCTCTGTATATCGAATGACACCCATAATCAAACTGTGAGTAAAAAACATTATAACTCACTAGTGAGTTATAGATTTTTTTTTAAATTTCATTGGTTGAGTTGCTTTGTTCTTAAAAAAGTTTTTATTCAAAAAAAAAAGATCGTGTTCTATAGAACAAATAAATTAATGTTCCTATTGCTTGCTCATTTCATGCAACTTCTTATTTAAATAGATAATTTTAACTCGTACGTGTTTAATAAATAAAACTCACTCATATATAACTTTTTTATCTACTAAATAAAATTAGTTTTTGTTGTTATTTTATTGACAAGTGTGTTGAAAAACGTCGTATGATACACGTGTGTATTGATGATTACCGTCCTCGGCTCTCTGAAGACCCTCGCCTACGGCTACTATTGTAACCAATTAGATAGATAGATAACACTTTATTGTACACCATTACAGAAAACAGAAAATCTTATAGCCTAAAAATATTCTAAATGTGCACAATGGGCGGTCTTATCGCTAAGAAGCGATCTCTTCCAGGCAACCCGTATTAGATTAACTTCTAACATTTTTAGAGTGAAAACTTCTTTAGGCGCGCTGATCACTTTATTTTGTTGCTATTGAATGAGACAGCCGTCACGCGTCACGCTCAGCTATATAACGCTCGTCGAGACACGTTCGGCTAAAGTCGGTTCGAGTCGACTAAGGGAGCGAAAGAGATAGCACATACGTCGGCAGTTGAAGTTTTCGCTTCTGTCGTGTGGTCTTAAGCACACAACAATTTTCCAATCCTATATTTCTTTTTAATTTACATTTCCTTAATTATGTTTCTAGTCAAATTTTCTAGGATTCTTGAATCTGGTACATAACGAGGGAAACAATTGTAACACCTAATATTTTCTTAAGGTTTCGCGACTACTATATATAATAACATTACGTTTTAACGGTTTTAAGTATAAAGTAAATTATTAGATTAGGCTACCATAGAGTAAATAATAACTATAAACAAAATTAAAACGAAATAGTTGAAATGAACAAGTTGGCGGTAGGCTAAATAAATCTTTAACAATACTCATTGACACTTGACATGATCACGGCTACTGAAAAGTGGCCGAAACGTCGGAATAATTAAAACTAAATAAATTGCCGCGCTTAAAACCGTTTAAACTTAATTTTATTATAGTTGCAACATATTTATTTTACTTAATAAGAACTTATATTATTGCAAAAAATTTGTATGAATAAAATAATTTGTTAAATACTGTCTTTTTATTTTAGCAGAAATATGAACTAAAATCTTGAACTATACAAAATAACGACACACACTAAAGGAGACTTGAGGCCGATTTTTAATAAAATTAAAATGTATCATTAAATTAATTGAAAAATCAATTAATCGGAATGGAATCGCCTGATTTTGACAAAATGAACACACCTGTATTTTTATATCAAATCATAGTGTAGCTTGTTAGGATCAGGTGGAGTGTCAAATGGCAAAGCAAGAAACGCATTAACCAGGCTATTAATCCAATATCAGTGGCCTTAGACGAGACCTGTATCAAAATGTGTTGGCGAACCCCAAACAAACGAAATCCTCGAATTAAATTAAAATAATTATATATTGATTACAAGTCACTATTTATACCTAACGCTCCTAAGAGTTAAGTTAGACAATCAATCCAAATCAAAGATACATTTTTCTCGCCTTTTTTTCGAAAAAATTATATTTATGAAATTAGTCACAGCTGACAGTTTTTCTATATTCTGTCTCTATCGACAATAATGGCAAATCTGATAGCCGTTCCTGTTGGCCGAACAATTATTCTGAAAAATATTAATGTTTAAAATATTGTAGATAATTTTCGGGGCCTCTGCGGCCTGGGGGCCCTGTATCATTGATACTTCTGATACAGCGGGAGCTACGCACCTGTCCAATATACTTTGGCTACGTTCCATTAGATAGAACGACCACGTTCACGACCGCAATTTTACCCGTTCCACTTGCTTGCCGCCGTTACAATCTTAAACTCAGGTGGAACGGTTATTCGACCCACCTCTTGACATGTGTGAGCATTATGTGATTGAAAATGATGACGTCATTAGTGACGTTTTCGCCACGACCAGAACGACCGCGGTCCCCTTGTGGAACGGCTAACGGAGCATTTTGGGCGTTGTGAGCTACTTATGGAACGCCCTGTTTGTGGTCACGTCACAGAGTACATTAATAAGAGAGGTCACATCCAGTTAATTCCATTGAGATCTGTGTCACTTGTCTTCTATTATATTAATGTGCTCTATGGTTATTTCCTTTATTAGATAAAACTTCATTTTGATGACGTATAAAATTATCCGTGTAACTGTCAATACATTTCAATTTTTACACATTTTTCATTTCATTTTATGGTTTATAACAAATCAAGTACGAGCACATCTCAGTTATTTCGGTAAGTATAATTATTGAAGAGTTCTCTGTCTGTGGAATTGTTCACTTGCATCGTTCGCATGAAGGTTTTGATGGTTTTCTGCCTGTAGCCTATCAGGGCGTTCCATTACTAGCTCAGAACGCCCAAAATGCTCCGTTAGCCGTTCCACAAGGCGACCGTGGTCGTTGTCGTGGCGAAAACGTCACTAATGACGTCATAATTTTCGATCACACAACGCTCGAAACGACCCATGTATGTCAAGTGCTGGGTTGAATAGCCGTTCCGGAACGGGAAAAAATCGCGGTCGTGAACGTGGTTGTAGTGAGTTCCTAATGGAACGTAGCCTATCGTGCTGTGCCTTTAAGCGCGTGTGTACACGACACCGCCGCACCTTCGCTATCGAGCTGGCGCATTTACATAGAATTACCAAAACAGCATTTTTTTAATGAAGTCAGTATGTGGCGAGATATTAGGTCCCAAAGTCGCATAAGTAGATATTATCTTCTCTTTAACTTTTAATCTATGAAGTGGAATATACTACGAAACCTTTCGTCATGCGCGACCTACCAAGCGCTTACTCTTTTTATTTTAAGTGATTGAACATTTATATTATTATCGTAACACTTGGCCCTTCTCCAACTCAAATACCTAAATTCAACGAAAGCCTTCATAGAGTCACTTTTGTACCCGCTACTTTTATTTCGACTATAAGTTGAATAACTTGAAATAACAGATACTGTACTCCACTAAATATGAACGAATTAAATGCGCTTACTTTGAGCTTATAAAATTTTAAAACGGCTCACTGTATCGCTGATGACGGCGGATGTGTTTCAGGCATATAGTAAGCACAGATGGCGTACTGAAGACGCCATAAGCATGCATCTGTTACGACCAGTTCAGTTCGCCTCCTACGTTAATATGCACCCACGTTGTCAAGTTAACCTTTGTGCTGCCTCTAACACGTACTCGCCTCGTGCTGAGCCAACGTCTGGACACACTGCTCCAGCTGCCGCGGCTGCTGGAAGTGCTGGAAGTATGCGGCTTCCGCGCCCGATCACGCTCGGGGCCCGCAGGCGATCTTGCGTCGGATGCGTGGCTAAGTTCCTCGACTCCTTTTTGACTGGTTATTCGTGAAATCATGTTTTATATCAAAATAAAGGTTTTGTATTGCATAATTGGAAATGTAGACATTTATTTATTTAGCAATATTGAAAGTTTCACTCTCTGATGCTTAATTTTGACTTTTTAATCATACTTTGTGCTTTTATATATTTAGAACGATTATGTACGGGTGGAAGAAAACCATCTTAATAATTTAACTATTTATTTTATTACAAATTCCGCTATAATACATATTTACAAACATAAAAACGAATGAAAAATTGTCACGGTATAAAAAAGCTTGAGCAGGAACAGCCGCGCTGTGGCGGGCACCCGGTGCCACGCCACGGCGCCGCCACGCCGGCGCCACGCCACCGGACCCCCGGGGGAGTCCCTCGACGGGCGACGCACAGCCCTACAGTGACGCACCGGTGAGCCACCCCCCGCACGCTCGGACCTCGACCCGACTAAAATTACTCCTATGTTAGATTAGTACCCAAACGCGGACGGTTCGCAACCACTTCCTAATGTAAATAGATTCAAAATCAGACCCCAACGATCATATTTGTTAAACTTATATAACTTAAAGGGTCAACCGTCCGATCGTGCAGGAGGCCCTCCGCGATGTGGCCCCGCTCACCTGGAGCGAGGTTATCACAATATAAATAAATAGAATACTCGAATGTAAGAAGAGTGCGGCCGATTAAGTCGTTGCAGATATCTAAGTCGATATTTTGCAGCGACTCTAGACCGACTGAGGGAGTCCTGAGTGCAGGCGAGCATTGTGACAGCCCGCCGACACTCGGGACGAACCCCGAGAGCGCCAGCCCCTTGGTCACCGTCGGGCCGTGCGGCGCCTCAAGCCGGTCGGTCCGCCCGCGCGCGGCGCCCTCTACCCTATCTTAACTAATATTGTTCTAAACGCGCCGCGTTAAATGATGGAGGTGATGAGTCGCGCCTTGAAGTTGACTATCCTCTCGGAGGTCTGCGCGATGCGGAGGATCAGGTCCTGGATGAGGTTGGCGATGCCACGGTTGGCGATGATGAACAGCCGCGTGATGGGGCCGGGGACGCCTTCCGTCAGGTTGTCGCCTTTGCCGGCGCCAACGTCGTCGCCCTCCGCGCCGGCGCCCGCGTCGCCCGAAGACCCGGACGACGAACCAGCCACCAGCTGAAACATGATCCAATCCTTTTACTTTGTTTGCAATCGCTTATGTTCCGTTGGGTGTCAGAGCTTAGACTGCTTAACAAAATGAACAGTTACGGGAGTGTCTACTTTAATTATTGTTTGGGTTTTGAGGGAGTAAAGGATTAAGACTTTGTTAAGTTAAAGAAGGGTATAGTCGTATTTTAATTAAGTAAAAACGAAATAAAGTATTTTGTTAGACAATCTATCTACCGAAAGCTACTTTTAATACTAAACTACTTTGCTTTCTAATAGACAAACTGCAAGGAAATTATATTTCCCTCCGACAAAAGTATTATTAATTACTGCTACGTGCTATTGATCTACTAAAGTCGAGAAAACTAGATTTGTTATTCTATTCTACGAGGTTTAGAAAGGATCAAGGAAGGAATTCGGATAAGACAGTATTCTACAACTATAAATAATTGTGTATTTGCACAATTATGAACTACGACTGCAATGACGTTGGTTTCTAAAAATGTATGTTATGCAGTTCAGACAACTAGTTGGCGAGTGTGCAGATACAGTCTGGGAGGTGAGGTGGTTTGAAGCCGTAACTACGGTCGTGGTGGCAGAGTGCGGTATACTTGGGGGTCGTTGGGGTCCAGGGTGGCGGTGTGGGAGGCCGTGAGGCCCACGTTCAAGGAGTCCGTGCCCGCGAACAACCTGAAGGCCGAGCCGGCCGCGCGGGCCACCGCCTCCGCCGGCCGCTGTAACATGCCTTCACTCTCGTACCCATATTCGTACTTTCCATTCTATCGTTCTTCATAAATAATACCTCGGATTCAAAGCTTTTATAGATACTGTACAACATCTTCAGAATTTATACCTTAAGATAAATAAAGATAAAAAGGGTTTTTAATATTTAATACAGAACTCTATTTGCTATTCGCCAAACATACATTTCCTTGATCTTTTACGCTCAGAAATGTGATGCTCAAGAAGATTTTCTTTATAATAATATTTATACCAGCTATTGATTCAATACAGATTCAATGCGTGGTCTCTATTTTTAATAAGAAAGCAAATTGACGGAAATTCGTTAATCCAGAAACCAGGCCGAAATATCCAATACCCTTTTAGAAAAAGCAATAGACAGATTAAAATAAATCAAAAGAGAAATAAGCGTATATCACGCGTTCGATTATTTATTAGTGTATTTATATAAAATTGGAATAAATGTGGGCAGCTAACGGCTTTGAATATAGTCTAGAATGTTTTCTGAAAAGTACCGTTATACAAGTGACTATGGATATTACAGTGACTTACCCTGACGATGTCGAAGAGGAAGTTGCCGGATCCGCCCCCAGAAGCACCAGCGGAACCGCCGAAGTTCAGGAATCTTAAATAACAGTAGAAAACATGAATCTAGTAGTAAGGCCACTAAAGTGTAAGACCAAAATTGTCTCCACTCAGCTGAGATGAGAATGTTGAGATGGATGTGTGGTGTTGCAAGAATGGATAACGTGAGAAACGACTGCATAAGGAGATTTTTGAAAGTTGCACCCGTGACTGAAAAATTCAGAGGAAGATGATATGTAATGAGGAGGGATGAAAGTCGAGTGACAAAAAGAATGTTAAACGGAAAGATAGACCAAAAAAGAGATGGATGTTTTGTGTGAAGGATGACATGATGATTTGTGGTGTGGCCGAGAACTTATGTCAGAATAGAGGAATATGGCAGGGAAAGATATTATGGCGACTCCAAATAATTAAAAAAAGGTGAGAAAAAAGTGAATGTCAGTTCATTAACATTGAAATCACCATCTGAATTTAGAAACTGATGATCACGATGGCATGTACCCATTTGTTAAGGTTTATGGTCGCTAGCAGTTGTCAGAGCTGCGGGCAGAAATGGTGCTCAAGTTTTAGTATAGGTGTGGTGCCAAGAATTATATGTTCGGTTTGTGTGTAAGCTGTTTTATAGTGATCTATAAAATAGTAGTTCAGCGTGATATAATGCCGAGCGAAACTAAATGGAGACGTGCGAATCGAAATGTGAGGCAAAAAGCGACAATAGCGAGATCGGTCCCGATCCATTGTGTGCCACTGGTGGCGTTGCGATATGGTCGCAGGCTCCATAATGATCGCTGGATATTGCGGGTGGCGCAACGCTAGAGGCGGAATGATATCGAGCTGTGGCGTTACCTCTTGTTCCTGTTCTCTTCGCTGGTGTCAGTGTCGTCGAGCGTGATCTCGTCGATGGTGGCGGCGTTGTTCTGCGCGGCCACCTGCTGGTCCTCGCTGGCGGCCACCTGCTGGTCCTGCTGGCCCTCACCGAACGCGACCCGGACTTCCGCCTGTTGCGACTCAGCACCGGAAAGCAACTGGTTCTCGTCGGCTATCGCGTTCTGAAAACGACACGGGCCCGATTAGAATAATAACAGTGGTCGCACCTTCCATTCATAATGGCCTCCGGTCGTCGGGCAGTGTGAACGGAGGGTCTTCGGTGATGGTGAATGGCCGGTGACGGTGTCGGGCGTGAGTGACGATGGCTATGGCGATGGGTGGGCGGTCTGCGCGCGCACTGCCGTCCATTGGCAGGCTGGGTGATGCTCGAATGTGCGCCATGCGCCATGTGCCATACCGGCAGATAGTGGAGCGCCCGACGGCGGCGCGCGGCAGCCTCTGTCGTGGTGCTGCTGGTGGTGGTAGATGTCGTGCTAGCCGTGGTGGTGCCAGCGGTGGTGGTGCCATCGGTGGTGGTGCTCGACAAGGGCACGTCCTCGTCGTCGTCGTCATCGTCCAGCTCGATGG
Organism: Dendrolimus kikuchii; assembly: GCA_019925095.2. NCBI lineage: Eukaryota > Metazoa > Arthropoda > Insecta > Lepidoptera > Lasiocampidae > Dendrolimus > Dendrolimus kikuchii. The sequence goes on from CM034408.1 coordinate 20,006,874, forward strand.
TGCCGGAGCCGGTGCCCGTGTTGCCTCTGTTCCCGCCGAGGAACGTGCGCAGTACGATCGGTCCGAAAGTTCTCAGCACAAAACTCGTTATCTGCTGTACTTTCTGATCGATTATCTAGAACATACACCGCCCTTAGCATCCGGGTTAATCCAATTTAAGCCATCGCAACCTGTGGAAGACATACGCAGTAATCAAGTTCGTTTGATTAGGAACACTCACACCGAAATGAGCGTTCACAGTTGCCAGATCGATTTATAGTCGTTGCCGGACAATCACGGCATTCTAATTCTCTTCATACTAAGACACTAAGTATGAACATGTGGTCTAGTTGAAATCATTTTGGCGCAGTTGTATGACAGGAGGTTAACTAAAGAGGGGGCGTTACCTGCGTGAGTGATGGGAACAGCTGGCGAAGGATGCCGATGGTTCGCTTGTTTCGCTCGCTCAGCTCAGAGCCAGGGGCGCCCAGGTTCAGAGTGGCAAGGGTTTCCTGGAAACAAGAAGACATTGGTTGCATTAGTTGTCACGTAACACATATTACTTCGCTAAATCGAAATCAATCTTGATTCAAAAGTTCGGTAAAAGAAATGTATTTAAAATTAAGATATTTTTGTAGTTAGAAACGATCTTTTTATTTAATGATTAGTGGGCTAATCCTGGCCCTAATCTTTTTGAAGCTTAATGTAGTCAGTTTCGTCATGTTCAAAGCAACGTTCGAGGCATTGTTGTGTTGAAGTGGGGGCAAGGGGTCGCAGCCTCGTCGCGAGCACCGAACGACTGGCGGAATAATGGACATTCTCATAGTAAATCGTCGCAATTACATTATTATTCAATATTGATAAATTCGTGTTTAACCACACGCGATGCCTTTTGCTGCGGTAGGTTGAGTCTCGTGGTATGAGATGGTATCATGACCCGACCTTGGAGGCTGACAGACATTTTGATTGTGCTATTAAAAGTACATTTGGCAACGCATTTACTCTACTTGCTTTATTCAAAGATTGATTTATGATTTGACCAGAATTATGTTCTAATGGTTCAATGGCGTTACACATGTGAATAATATAAAACGCAAATAACACTACTACTACTACTACTTATGCTAAGTGGTAGGGCATTTGCCCGAGTGGATGGCTACCACCCCGGGCCTAGAGCATGCCGCCATAACAACTTTGAGTTGTGTTCCGGCATTAGTGACCAGGTTCCAGACTCACTTAAGAGAGCAGCAGCGCATTTGTAGCACCTTTGGTGTTGCAAATGTCTATAGGCGATGGTAACCGCTTTCCATCCAGTGGGCCGTCTGCCTGTCTGCTGAACTCCTGCAATAAAATAAAAAAACCGCCGCTTCAGAGTAATTATGTGATCACGTCTAGTTTCATCGGAAAGTAGCCGAAACGTGAGATTGAAATTATAAAAATAAATAAATAAAATCATGCTTAGACCTGTTGTATCGGGGTTTTCTTTATATCCTAACTAGCTTTTGCTCGCGGCTTCACTCTCGTTTATGTTATCCCACGGGAACCATATCTTTTTAGGGATAAAAGTAGCCTATGTGATATTTCAGACTACAATTTATCTTTTTGCCAAATTTCATATCGACACGGTCAGTCTGTCCTTCTGGCGTGATAAATTTTGCATTGTTAGCCGAACTCACTGAAACGCAGAGTCTCCGGGTTCGAATCGTGGTATGGTAAGTTTACCTGGGATTGGTCCCAGAGTGGTCCGTTGTATATTACCCGTACTACAAGCGTAAACTGCTTAGCATGGAGATATACAATGCGTCTGTCTGTCGATTGTTTAATAAAAATGCGACGTGTGATATTTACACGCTAAAGTTTGTATAATGGCGGCACAACAACGCAAAGCAGCAGTCACACGTTCTGGGCTTGTTTTTCCTATTGTGACTAGTTCTTATGCGATCCCGAGAAAAATGTGTGAACTATTGAAAACATTATTCGCGAATTGCTCATTATTGTATTAGGATTGTTCAAGATATCGTGTTTGCCAGATTAATTAATATGTTATTTTGTCATTTAAAGAGAAAAATGAGACAAAATTAGCATACGTGCAGAAACTTAACTAAATTTTACGGTGAAAATTCGTCAAAATTGTGAAATAATACTCGTAATTACTATTCTGTAACAGTTTACAAGAATCAACAAGAAGAAGTAACAATTGTTTTTTTATTTTTTTTTATTGCAGGAGATCAGCAGACAGGCAGACGGCCCACTTGATGGAGAGCGGTTACCATCGCCTATGGACATTTGCAACAGCAAAGTTGCTACAAATGCGCTGCCTCTCTCTTAAGGGAGACTGGAACCTGGTCACTAATGCCGGAACACAACTCAAGGTTGTTATGGCGACATACTTTAATTGTTTAATTTAATTGTTACATATTTGTAGAAATTATTACTTCTTCTTTTTCTTCAGTCTACGCCACATATCCCGGTTTCCCGTCTTCCTCATCCAGCCTCTACCGTCGACCTTACGCAGGTCGTCGGTCCACTGGGCTGGAGGGCGTCCTACGCTACGTCTACCGAGACACGGTCTCCACTCCAGGACCTGTTTGCTCCATCGGCCGTTGGTCCTACGACAGACATGATCAGCCCATTGCCACTATAATTATTAATTACTATTAGGCATGTAACATTTTGACAAAAAATTTCCTCAAAAATTTTTGTTACAAGGTCCTGCACTGACGTGACTTTGGAATGTCTATTTCATTAGAAATAGGTACTTATTAGAAATTTAAAAAAAAATAAGGAAAAAATAAACATTTTGTGACGTAATAGCGTGTACTTTTTTTTTATCACGATCGATTAATCGTATAAATCGTCTTGGCAATAGATTTTGATATTAGTAAACATTAAAAAACTACGTTTTAACGGTTTATTTGATTTTGGTTTTTCCGACGTTTCGGCTACTTTTCAGTGGCCGTGATCACGGAAGACAAAGATGTCAAGTGTCACCGAGTATTGTTAAAGTTTTATTTAGCCTACCGCCAACTTGTTCATTTTAATTTTGTTTATGGTTATTATTTACTCTATGGGAGCCTAATCTAATTTACTACCGCTTCGCTATCAGTCAAGTTGGTTTGTGTTCCGTTGTACGCAGAAAGAGCTCACAGTGTCTTGAGGTCTGGTAGCTGGTTTTTGCTGGGTTTGGGTCTTAATAATTTTGATATTTGAATCCCAAACAGGTGGTACTTGCCTCATTCTAATTAGTAAACATTATTCATCATGAACTTAATCTGAATAATATATTGAGATTGGAGTGAATACATAATGGTATAATAAATATCAATACGATTTTGTTTCGCCTTCATACCCGCTTTTGGTCTCATGCACACAGATACGTGTTTACTCTCGCTTTCTAGAATTACAAGAACTGTATCATCATCAATGTTGCAAATGCAATATACCCGTTAAGCATAGTCGACATCGTGCGCTTGCAACTATGTGCAATGAGTACACGAATCTCAGGCGTTTCATTGTTTTCACAATCCTTATCTTACACGTGCTATTATTAATTAACTATGACCATTAGGCGGTCTGTCTATCCGAGGAGTGCTGCCGCCTGCTCGGCCACGCACCACCACCCATTTGGCACGGATTTATTAAGGTATCGCTGGCTCGCATTGTAAAATACATACTTGCTTAGTGAATTATAATAATAATTGGCAGACAAACACATATTTCTATATCCCCAAGCTCAGCAAGTTACGCTTGTGTTATAGATGATATAGAACGGACCACTCTGGAACTGATCTTAGATGCTCAGACCATAGCAAATAATAAGTTCGTTTCCGAAATTCACCATACCAGGAATTGAACCCGGAACCTCTGCGTTCCAGCGAGCTCAGCTGGCTAAGACTTAGCTCGCTCAAGCACAGAGGTCGTTAATTTATGCAAGACATACTTTGCAAACCGTGCAATTGAATAAATATCCTATTGGCTTAGAAATGGTCTTGCATTATAACTTCAGTTAAGTATATGTCATCTCTTTACTATTAAGGAAAACGTTTTAAACGCCGCCTTTTTGTTTAACCAATATTGTATTTAGTTTGTAAGAACCTACTTTGTAATCGATAGTGTGAAGAAAATTGTTTTCATTCATTGACTCTTGATATATATATATATATATATATTTTTATTGCATAAGTTCAGCAGACAGGCAGACGGCCCACTTAATGGAAAGCGGTTACCATCGCCTATGGACATTTGCAACACCAAAGGTGCTACAAATGCGCTGCTGCTCTCTTAAGGGAGACTGGAACCTGGTCACTAATGCCGAAACACTACTTAAGGTTGTTATGGGGACATGCTTTAGACCAGGAGTGGTAGCCATCCAGTCGGGCAAATGCCCTACCACCTGGCTGTGGGTTGTTTTGTCGCCTCTCACGACAGGCCACCTGGCCGCAGATAATTGTATTCTTTCTCCGTTCCTGCACGGATAAAAACGGATAATTGATTATCTGTCACTTAGGTTTTTTTAGTGCTCCGTTCTTAAATAACAAACAATAGTTCTATTATCCGTAGAATATTAACCATTGATTGTATTTACTTATACCATATTTTTGCTATAAGCACTATGCATAAACCACTGTAAATGATGTCATGAAGTTGTGAAAAAAATAATATTTCTTCCCATTTGTTTACAAACAAACAAAGACAAATTAAGGAAAGCTTGTGATTAGCGAGTGTTTTTTCATTTTAGTTTGATATGTTTCGAACTAATATAGCAGCTAATTGGATTGTGAATACGGTCTGTCAAATATAAATATTGTACAAGAAATTTGCATTAAAAGTCACTTTATTTAGCGACATGGTGAATAGTAAGTAGTTTGAGGTAGGTAAATGAATAATTTACTATGTCAGTTTAAACTGCTCTATAATACGTCATTTTAGGGTGCTATGTTCAAACGCGCCGCTAAAGTAAATCATTTTTAAGACATTAATCACTACAAGCTCAAGCATAGATGGCACTAATGTGTCGTAACCATTCAATGACAGCATCGATCAGTAATATCAAATAGATAACAACACTTGCGTAAATATGACTATATCTCCGAATTTCGTAATAAGCTTAAATGGTTGCCAATTCGCCTTCGCCGGAATGTTCACTTGCTCTCACTTCTGCACAATATCCTTTTCAATCCCTGTACTCCCCCGTATTTAAAGGAACTTTTTAGTTTCCTCTATCAATCTCATTCCTGTAATTTGCGCTCAAATGACAATCTTCTGCTAACGATACCTAAACACACTTCGTCCTTCGTAGGAAACTCTTTTGTCGTACAGGCTGTTCGCCTGTGGAACTCGCTCCCCTTGAAAATCAGACAAGCTACATCCATTTATACATTCAAACACTCAATCACTGACCATTATTTGTCCGCTAAATAAAATGCGTTGCAGTAAATGGAATTGTATTATTGTTCGCATCTATCTATCTATCTATCATTTAAGAGCTATGCTCTTGTCGGTGGAGCCTCCTCCAATCTTCTCTATTATGGGCCAGTTGTTTTACTTCTTTGTAAGACACGACACCCACTTTTTCTTTTATTTGATCCATGTATGCTCGCCTTGGTCTTCCCTTCCCTCTCCTTGCTTCCAATTTACCTTCGATTAACGTGCATAAGAAGGTGTCGTGTCGTAACAAATGGCCAAACATCTTCCCCCTTCTTTCCTCCAGAGTTTTTAAAATTGTGCGTTTCTCCTTTACCATATCAAGTACTTCTTCATTCGTCTTCTTTTCTTTCCAATTTATTCTCTTCATGCGTCTCCAAGACCACATTTCGAATGCTTCTAATCTATCGCGATCTCTTTGTGTCATTGTCCATGCTTCACACTCATATAAAGCCATGCTCCAGATATAAATTTTAATTAAATTTTTTTAAATGGATTCTGCTATTTTAGACCTAAATAAATAGTTTTTACTAATAAAAGCTCTCTTTGCCATTGTTATTCTAGCTATGATGTCGTCTGTACATCGAGAATCTGAAGTAATGAGGCTGCCTAGATATCTAAATTTTTGTACTTGTTGGAATGTATGATCCCTTAACTTTATTGGGCTTGGTGTGTGTAGATTTTTGGCTATTGTCATTATTTTTGTTTTATTCCTGTTTATTTTTAGGCCTATTTCTTGAAATGCTGCATTCATGTATTCTATTCAACTTTCTAACTCTGATTTTGAATCTGCTAAAGCGGCTATATCATCTGCAAAACGTATAAAATGTATTTTTTCTCCATTTACTTTTATTCCTCCATGTTCAGAATGTAAGTATATAATTTATATTATTATAATCTATTTAATTATGTATATCTATCTGTATTAGTTTATTATTTTTTATTTTTTTATTACGATTGAATTAAGTCTTTTAATTTAGTTAAACCACCAAATATTATTTACTTTTTCTTGTAATGTATCCTTGGACATCGGGTTGCCTGGAAGGGATCGCTATAAGCGATAAGCCCGCCCATTGTTCTAATGGAAATGTATTTATTATATTAAATGTCTAGGTTTAAGTTATGGTGAACAATAAAGAGTTTTCATTCATTCATTCATTCATTCAAACACTATTGTACACCAAAATAAAGAATTACAAAAATTGTGTGTATGCAGTTCACACGCAATAGAAGTGAAACAAACTGTAACAAGGGGTGGGAGGATTCTAAATTTCAAGACGTCACGTTTTATATATTAAATCGTTATAATATATTTAAATTTAAATTAGTATTAACGAAAAACTTCCAAACATTTCTCTCTCAACTCAACGCTATCTGTATGAGAATAGTGTTTAAATTATTAAATATAATGTTTTCTATCTCATTCTCTCGCAAGCTTAGTCTTATGTGTTTATCTCTTTATAGTGTCGCTTTTTCGTTTCATAGAGTTTCAAACCATAACGATTCTAAAGAATTTTCACTTCAAAAATACATATTTACAATAATTTCTAGGCAATATAATAGGCGGCCTTATTATTTAAAATGTCCTTTTCCAGATTACTTAAATTAATGGAAGTCTGTCTATTCTATGCAGTGTTATGTAATAACAATAGACAGATAGCAAAATGAAAAAATGTCATTATAAGAAATGCAATACGAATTCAATGTAGTAGTGGAATACTCACTTGTGCGCTGGCGGCTGGTGCGATGATCTCAATGATCTCCGGTCTGTCGTCGCCGGCTGGGTCTGGGTTGGGCGCCGGCTCTGGATTGGGCGCCGGGTCTGGGTTGGGCGCCGGCGCGGCGAGCGTCGCCGCCACGCACGCCAATATTAAAAACACTGATTTGTTCATTATGATCTAAGTCAATCTTTTTCGGATTGCTTCCTTCTCGCGAGCCAAAGGTTACAATTTGCACCTACGAACGAAATTATATCTATTAATGCATATAAGATTTTCGGAGAGAATAATATTATTATACTAGGATTTTTAATACGGACGCATACTGAAATACTCGTATTTTATATCTTGTGCAATTATTTAACAAGTTACCCGAATGCAGTTCACTGTCTTGCTTGCGCATTGCAATGTCTATGAAGCTATAGATTAACTTGATGTAATTACGACAAATCTGTATTCTATAAATCTTCACATTAATATTACGAATGTTTCATCACAACATCTGATTCATAACAAAACTATAATTTTGGTTTCGTGCTACTGATTAGTTGTGTTCAAAAGTAACTAGATGGCGTTACACGTTTTGAAATTCTCATAAAGTCGACTTATTCTCGTACATTTGAAATATTTGATCCTACCTACATGACAGGCTCTGTGTTACGAGTTTTATTTTAAATTATAATAAACCCTTTGTTTACTTTCCAAAAATATAATTTTTAGTAAAAACGAATCGAGCTCTTTCGAACAGACATTTTGTTTTAAACAAGGTTTCATACATATAAATGGATTTTTTTTTCACATGCATTGCTTTTTATGTATAGAAATCTTCGGCATCAGTGCAGGACCTTGTAATTACATTTTTTGGTGACATAATTTTTTTGAAGAGTTATGAATGTCAAAGAAGCAAGTGAGGTGTGTAAGAATGGGCCTAAATGGCGCTCTGTTGTTCGTGCCTACCCCGCAAGGGAACTGGCGTCAAGTTATGTATGTATGTATGTATCTATAATTTTTTTCGTTAAATTGTTACATAAAATATATCACAATTTTTGCGAAAAAAAAATAATGTCGCCAAAAATAGTTACAAAGTCCTGCCTGCACTGACGCCGATGAAATGTATACGAATCAAATTTTCTGTGAAATACTCGTAATGTTATTATTGAAATTAGAATAGATTGCAGAATTTGTCGTAAGTTAATTGAGTCAATTTATGTCTTCAAAAATGTGGTGAGATGGCGATCTTCATTCAGGTAGCTCTTAATATGTCATTCAATAAAACACCATTAGGTGTTCGTGTCATGGCTTGAATTTCAGTATTCGCCCGTCATTATGGTGAAGGAGATTTCAGATGTGCCATTTTAAAACCTAGCAAGAGCATTCCAAGATATTTTACACCACCGCACAAAAATGTCATGAACTTCGAAGATATATTTCGAATTTATTTATTATGTTTATTCAGAGCAATATCATATTTTGATACACTCTGCATATTTTAGTAAAAACATAAATATCCAAAAAAATAATTTAAAAAACAATGGCAGTTGCTCGGTTTTAAAATTGCACAGTTGAAATAATTTTGTGGAAAGGCTCGGTACACCGCACAGTATTTTGTCTGTTGTGTTCAGTGTCTTATGTTACTTGTTAAGTCTAGTAGGTGCATGTATTGTTCTGAATGTAAACTTGGTTCGTTGAATGCCGAGGTCCTGGGTTCGATGTCGTGGTTATTTAAATTGTAACAACGATTGTTCCCATGTTTGCTCTCGACTGATGATGTCACGAATTTCCATTAGCAATCATGTCGCGTATGATCATTGTATGTTAAAGTATATGACAATATACGTACTAAACAGTTTGTACACATGTGTAGGTCCAACCATCAGTCTGATTTAAAAACGTATTTTCTAACGAGAAAATGGCTTGTAAATTTAGAAATCTGATATCGCTGAAGAAGAAAACAAAACAGACTTGTTTTTCAAAAACTTCAAAATCCTACACACTAGGTGGTGCCATAGTTTATCTTGCTTACTGAATAACTTAAATCAATCAAAGTTAAAAGTCTTAATAAGTTTCTTTTAAATTTATTCTGATATCGTTGTATTTTTAAATTAGAGCCCCTGCAGGCCTGACATCTTCCCCTCCTAACATAGTCAAGGAATCTACACTTGTGCTGTTTTTTTAGTCCTATACCGATATCATTTAAAAATGGTTTAAATAATAAGAAAACAAGAGCCATCAACTGCGGAGCCAATTAATTATGAAAATATAATAGTTATTGAAATTGAATCCTGCTGATAACTTATTGAAAGTCATGTCTACCACCGCCTCCGAAGCAAATTTAATCGCTGCTAAAGGAGAAGTGCCACAACAAACTCAACAGCAATCTTTATTACTTAATATCTAGTACTATAATGTACTCATACGTTCGTAGTTTTTTGATATGTATTTTATACTAATTAACATTTACAGATTCTAGAGGTTTTGAGTTATGTTTTTTATTGCAGGGTTGTAATTCCAATGTTATTTTTCTATGATAAAATTAGGATATGATCAGAAGAACGGGAGAATAATATACTTATACTTGGCTCAGTGTGGCAAATGGTAGACATCAGTTCAGTAGCGATGCATCGGGGGGCGGCTAGGATATATCGGGGGGCAGTAGGTATGTAGCGAGGGGCAGTAGAGTTGTGTCAAGGGGCGATAAGGATATGGTGGGGAATTATGTCGATCATGGGATATGCATAATTTAGAAACGGACTAGATCGCAAAGCACACCTAGTGTTATTATTAAATGCAAATGTAGTCAGTTTAAATGCGTGCGGCGTGCTTGAGTTGAGTGCGGTTGGGCAACTTGGGCAACTGCGCCGCGCCTGCCCCACTGATTCAACACTATGTTCCACATTTTATATATCCTATAATATTGATGTAATAATTTTCTGGTTTCTTCGAATTTTAATGTTAGTGTATAATATGTTACTGAACTCCTAAACACATGGCCCTGGACCGATTTTAATGATTTTTTTTGTGTTCGAGTAGATCCTCGGGTGGTTTAGATTCACAATTAGACCCGATAGGTGGCGCTGCAAGAGCAGGACAACATCTGCCGGGCTAATACCTAATTATCAATAAGAGCTTTAAGTTACTGCTAACACTCAACGATAATGTATTATAGTTAATTATTATATATAAAAATTTAGCTTACGTATGCTTGTGCCTGCAAAATTCTATGAGTACTCGATGGATTGAGTTTCATAATAAACACGGTTTTACGTACATATACATATATACATACATAACTTCACGCCAGTTCCCTTGCGGGGTAGGCACGAATAACAGAGCGCCATTCAGGCTTATTCTTACACACCTCACTTGCTTCTTTGATATGCACGCTCGTCTGTTCTTAAGGCTCCTGACATCACCTTCTGCTAGTACACGATCGATTTGATCATGGAAGGTGTGTCGTGGCCTTCTACGACTCCTGCATCCATCCACTTTTGCATTGTATATCTGTTTAGTCATTCTTTCATCATGCATTCTTTCCACATGCCCGAACCACCGGAGCATTCCTTTCCTTACCTTCACCCCGACACTCTCTTTCAGACAAACTCTCTTTCTTACTTCGGTATTACAAACGCGGTCCGCGAGCGTCACTCCGCAGCTTTTGCGCAGTGCTCACATCTCGACCGCGTTTACTCTACTTTCATGCTCTCTCTTCCATACCCAACTCTCGCTTCCATACGTGAGCGTAGGTACCAGCACCGCGTTGTGTATGGCGAGCTGGGCCTTCTGGCTGAGGTTTACGGTTTACGGTTTTAGCTAATCTATTATGTTATTCTACGTAGTTGTTTTCGTAAAATCATAACCGCTGCGTTTTAAGCTTACACCTTAGTCAGTTATGAGGACTTATTTGACTAATATCATAAATATTATGATCCTGTATCTAACGTCTGAAATTTTAATTTTCAAGTATTTTCCATTTGACCTTCAGTGTTCTTACAATTTCCACAGATTAAGAATTTGTCGCTTCCGTAATATAAGTTTTGTTCTTGGTATGCAAATTGTTATAATAATCTCGATTGGCCAGGAAATGACTGTAATCGCGAAATGGCCAAGGGCGTGGCCTCAATACGTGAAAAAGTAATAACTCGGAATCATGAAGCACGTGCTATAATTAAAGTTTTATTGGAATTCTCCTAAAAAACCTTTTCATTAAAAACCGTGTGTAACAATTCAACGCTTCGAGTATTTACGAATATTCTAAACTAAAATTTAACGGAGAAAGAATAAAATTTCCTGCGTTGGGGCGGCCTGTCGTAAGAGGCGACTTAACAACCCACAGCCAGGTGGTAGGGCATTTGCCCGACTGGATGGCTACCAGCCTGGTCTAAAGTATGTCGCCATAACAACCCTGAGTTGTGTTCCGGCTTTAGTGACCAGGTTCCAGTCTCCCTTAAGAGAGCAGCAGCGCATTTGTAGCAACTTTGATGTTGCAAATGTCCATAGGCGATGGTAACCGCTTTCCATCAAGTGGGCCGTCTGCCTGTCTGCTGATCTCGTGCAATAAAAAACAAAGTCATAAGAAAATTCAGGTTAGTATTATCATTTTTATAATTCCCAATTGTGCTCTACACTACACTTTGGTATTCCTAGTGCACATACTTTTCTTTCAAGTGTTTTTAGGCATGCCGTACACTTAAATTAAGATGGATTAAAAAAGTACATAGCTAGACAGTGTTTTGGTCCGTGATATTGAAGAAGGTGAAGCCGTCCTAGACAAGGTTCTTGGTACATAAGCCACGTACAAACCCAAAGCATGTAGAAAGTACATTAGATTGACCGCTCACGAAATAACTAAATGACTACTATTTAGGTATCACTTAACAATGCGTGTCTTCAAAATTTGATATTGTCAATATATTTTCCAGTTTTTTTATGATAAGCCAGGAGTATGATGCCTTATTGCCTAGTAAGTGCATATTGAATTATTCGAAACTCATCGCGCGGCTTGTGTAGTTGTAACTTTGAATATGTTTATGTTGGTACTAGCTGTGCCCGCCACGTCGTCTGCGTGGAATTTGCTTTCAAAACCCTCCGATTTTGAAACATTCTTCATTGGTGCTCCGCTCCTATTGGTCTTAGCGTGATGATATATAGCCTATAGCCTTCCTCGATAAATGGACTATCCAACACTGAAAGAATATTTCAAATCAGACCAGTAGTTCATGAGATTAGCGCGTTCAATCAAACAATATTAGTATATTTGGCTACAACACTAATACTTACATTTTAAATATCGCGATATCTTTTGAATGAAACGTCCGAATTGAATAATTCAAAAAGTTTTGGAAAGGTATTGAATTCGTCTTCAATATGGAGTAATTTATTTTGATAAGGATTATTACCAAAGTACAAAATAAAGAGTTTTTGAAGCGACGGCGTTTTAATTATTTAAAAAAATAAAAGAAATCACTTATTGTGAGATAACTACAATAGTTAGACATATGGTTACACGATATTTTTTGTAGACAATTATATGTTCTGCAAAGTGGTAGTACATTGTTTTATTCTATAATCAATAGTTTTCGCAGCGCACGCCGTGTAAGAATTTTCTCGGGTCATTTTTTTTACACCTTGGGTTACATTATTGGACTTTTAGTAAGGATCCCTACTTTTTTTAAAATACAATATAGCCTATAGCCTTCCTCGATAAATCTACTATTCAACATTGAAAGAATTTTTCAAATCGGACCAGCGGTTCCTGAGATTAGCGCGTTTAAAGAATCAAACTCTTCAGCTTTATAATATTAGTATAGATATCAAGGTGTATTGAATTTATTGCAACATTGCGGCAGACGTGTTCAGTTCACTTCAAACTGTGCCTAAATTTAACTTGATTAAGTGTCACATCGCTTATATTCCGGCAATAAGAAACTTATTGAGATAATACAAAGAAGCTGGAAAGAAGATTATTTGATTTAGAACTGTTAGATTATTCTTATTATATTTGATGGTATGTTCACTCCCATTTCCTCGAGCTTCCATACACAACTACATAATGGGTCTTCAGAACGTTTATTCCACGTACAAGAATGCCATGGAGTAACTTCTCACCTCTCTTGTACCCCTGCGCTACGGTGTGGGGTTGATTAAAGTGTTATACATTTTCTTAGAGGCTGGCGACGCCTCAGAAATGCATCTAATGTTACAAACGCCCATAGGAACCATTTTCAATCAAGTGGGTCGTCTCCCTAATTCAGGCAACAAAAAATTACTGTTAACTTTAACACTAGAAGAACCTGACCCAAAAAGGGGTCTTGGCGTAATGAGATGTTCGCACGTCGGACTTTACTCCACTACAGTCCATAAAAACCAAGCCGTCGATTATCACTATCATTAATAGGTCATCGGCTTATAGTCGAGGTTAAGATAGGTCAGTGGGAAAACGAGCAAAGGATTCATCACCCCCGCTGACGAAGTGGATGTGTTCCGATTCCCGGGGCACATTCAGGCACTTTCTGCGCTGGATCGGACTGGGCGTCACTACGTTCTAAGTCTCAGCCTTTCCTACATAAAAAGCGCGGGGCACATGGGAGGAGGGTGGTTTTAGTGGGTAGTGGTTGTTGCCCGTGCAACTTCTCTGAGTCTCCACACAGGCTGGCTTGATTAGTGTCCGGATTGCCCCTTATCAAAGGGGAAAGCCTTCATGATCAACTATGGTCTAATCCCTTGCAAAGAACCCAGTATTGTGCGTAAATAGCATTTCCCCAGGCTAAAAAAAAAAAGGTCAGTGTGAAAACAGCTTTCCGGCGGGAAACGGAGCGCCCTAAGGCTAGCCACACACGTTGCGACATGCCACCTGTCACCTTCGATAAGTGTTGCGTGCTCATTGCTCTATTTAGGCGTATCGAAAGGTAATGTGATAGTTGTTTAATGGTCATTTAGAGGTTAACGCGGAACATGTTCCATTAAGAACGACTTTTGGTTTTAACGCAACGCTCGGCCACTGCGCTCGGACATTATTGTAATAAACAGGTAAATTCCAAGCCAAACAAAGTGATTACTACATAATTGTCTGACCTTGCAAATTCTGTATTCTTATTGATGGGTTACAGCGGATAGGCTAACCCACCACCTGTTGGAAAGTGGTTACCGTCATTTGCAACATTAGAGGTGTTACCAACGTGCTGCCGCCCTGGATGTAGTTTTATGACGCCTTTAAAAAAATCTCATGCCGTAGTGCACAGAGAAAACAGTTAATTTGAAAGTTCATTCCAAATCCCTAGCGTGCGCTAAATTCTGTATTCAGTCATTTTGCTTTGTATAAATATAATACAAATAACTTTGTATAAAACTAATTGTTATCTAATTACTATCAGAGATAATCGATTTGCCTACGTTCGATAATAAATTCTTAAAAAGGACCCCAGGGCCTCACCATCCTAACAGTACGAAGACCTATCAGGTAAAAGAAGTGAGGGTAAACGGCCAGCCAATAGAGCGATGCGGCACTATTTGTTTTTATTTTTATTGCAGGAGTTCAGCAGACAGGCAGACGGCCCATTTGATGGAAAGCGGTTACCATCGCCTATGGACATTTGTAACACCGAAGGTGCTACAAATGCGCTGCTGCTTTCTTAAGGGAGCTGCTACTGGAACCTGGTCACTAATGCCGGAACACAACTCAAGGTTGTTATGGCGACATACTTTAGACCAGGGGTGGTAGCCGTCCAGTCAGGCAAATGCCCTACCACCTGGCTGTGGGTTGTTTTGTCGCCTCTTACGACAGGCCCCCCGACCGCACTAAATTGTGTTACTAGCAGGAGGATGAAGGTGCCATTCTGAGCAGTTCACTAGAACAATTCTATTATACCGATGGTAGAAACGCAAAAAAATGATAAGTCTCTTCGTTGGCCAAGTGTATCTAGAGTATCTGTGAGTAGGATTATTATTACAGCTCATAAAAGTCCCACCGCTGGGCTCGGACCCCCATTTATAGGGAGAGCGGGTTTGACACATCAGTAGTATCGATGTGTATATTTCATCACGACGTTTTCCTTCACCGTGGTAATTGTACAAATGCACGTGAAGTGGGAAAACTCAGGCTTTCCGGCCAGGATTCGAACTCGTTTCAGTTTGGGACACGAGTGCCGTAACCAACCAAGTCAGAGCGTGAATTCAATCCCACACAACACAAGCAGCGCCGTATGGTGTTAGTATGCAAGATTGTTATAAAGCCTATCCAAGAACAGTGAACAGAATCGCGGTGCAGACGGACAGATGACTCTGACCTGACCTTCGTATTAAATAAAAGATATCCGTTTATTTATATCAACGAAAACTAAGTAAACTGTAACGACTTAGCGCTAGGATTGGTATGTGGGTTACCACCACATTTACATAATTAATGCCTTTGAACGTTTCGTAATATATCAACTATTGCTTCATAATTAATCTGTATTTACATAATATTTTTAATGAGATCTCTATCAGAAATATGTTCATGTTCAACGAATGCATCACAAATCACTAAAATATACATACATACATAACTTCACGCCAGTTCCCTTGCAGGATAGTCACAAACAACAGAGCGCCATTTAGGCCCATTCTTACACACCTCACTTACTTCTTTGACATTCATAACTCTTGTCATGCACGCTCGTCTGTTCTTAAGGCTCCTGACATCACCCTCCGCTAGTACACGATCAATTTGATCATGGAAGGTGTGTCGTGGCCTTCCACGACTTCTGCATCCATCCACTTTTGCATTGTATATCTGTTTAGTCATTCTTTCCACATGCCCGGGCATTAAAATATCTTTTATTTAATCAACTACTGTTATATCAACTAAATTAACAAATTTTTACATGTGTTACAATAAAAAGAATCCTAGTTTTGTCTCGTCTTAAGTAACCCTATATATTAAGTTTTATGTTTTTTTTTTAACAAAAGCAAAACGGACTTGAAACCAAAAAGCATAAAAAAATAAATTTCTACATCATCCTGAATCGTTGCATTTTACAATTTTGTTGTTGATTTGTATGTGGTTCGTCTTTTTTGGCACCGATTTCAAGATGTTGTGAAGTTTTTATTTGAAGTCGGTTTGTTTTTGTTAAAAAAAATATTTTTTACTTTTTAGTTGCTTGCATAGCTTTAGAAGTATGCACATTGTGCTGCTGACATGCGTACACAAGTTTCCTTTTTGTACGCTTTTTGGCGTTCTTCGACAAAAGTTGCTCTCTATTTCCCTGGGATCCACTCATCAGATCCTGATTTGGTGACATTGCGACCACCTCAGAAGCATATTCTTTCGAGTAAAATAAGAAAATTGGAAATTAATCAACAATTGACAGAGAAATTGCGCAACAAACATATAAAAAAACATAGTCGAATTAAGAACTTCCTCGTTTTGAAAGTCGGTTAAAACTTAGTTCAGATATTAATTATTGAGATAATTACCGGAAGGCAAACTAAATTATTTGTACGTTCCTATAAACTGCTCTATTGACGTTGATACTCAATTGGGACACGTTATCATCTTATAAAACGCCGAAGTTCCTTAGACTTTCTACGAGCATAGCAAGCTATGACATCATAACTTAAATGAATTAACCAGCACTTAAAATTATTTACACAAGTTTTTTTTATTGCAGGAGTTCAGCAGACAGGCAGACGGCACACTTGATGGAAAGCGGTTACCATCGCCTATGGACATTTTCAACACCAAAGGTGCTACAAATGCGCTGCTGCTCTCTTAAGGGAGGCTGGAACCTGGTCACTAATGCCGGAACACAACTTAAGGTTGTTATGGTGACATACTTTAGACCAGGAGTGGTAGCCATCCAGTCGGGCAAATACAAGTAAGAGTTTATTGTAACATGTGTTTCTACCCAATTCCGAAAAGCATTCTACCCGTCTTCCGTGATTACTCACAACATTTCTACCACTATGTATTAAATATATCACTTTAGTGTGGTATACATGTCGCTTGTATAATAAAATCAATAAAGCTTTAGAAATTTATCCACTCACAAAATATAAAGTAAAAAACAAGGTCTATGAATATTTACTCTCGCTTAGCTATGATGCTACTGAAGTGCTTATTAAATAACTTAATAAACTTAAAATCTTTTGAACTTTTATCCCACTTTCTTCCTTCTCTACAGAAACACACACGCACACACACATCCTAAGATATATGTACATGAACATGACCACATACACACTGCATGGAGATCTTAAATGTTAACACTGGCAATTGGCGTGAGGAACCTCTGATTGACTCATATTACAGGTAAATTATGCCTAGTTTGAGAGTCAGAGTCAACTTAACATTTTGTATAGTGTTTTTAGCCTCTAAAATATGTTTCATTGTTCATTCTTTTAATTTTTGTAATTTGTTTTTTCTTAAAGGCTTAATAAAGATATTTGTATTATTGTCAGGAGCCTTAAGAACAGACGAGCTTGCATGACAAGAGTTATGAATGTCAAAGAGGCAAGTGAGGTGTGTAAGAATAAGCCTAAATAGCACTCTGTTGTTCGTGCCTACCCCGCAAGGGAACTGGCGTGAAGTTATGTATGTATGTATAAATATGTTTGTATGTGTGAGGCAAGTGAGGTGTGTAAGAATAAGCCTAAATGGCACGCTGTTGTTCATGCCTACCCCGCAAGGGAACTGGCGTGAAGTTATGTATGTATGTATGTATATTTAATAGGTGTATTTGTTACAGAAATTCAGTGTGCAATGAGTAATAAGTCGGTATTTGGTTAAATCAGTTTATTTCGAGTTGCGTAAATGGTTGTAGCAGTTTCATTCGTGCACATAATCAACCCAATACAGCTTCAACAATAAGTGTGAAGGAAATCAACATACTTTGTTTCCGAATCCATATAAAGAGCAATTACATACATACATACATACATAGCTTCACGCCAGTTCCCTTGCGGGGTAGGCACGAACAACAGAGCGCCATTTAGGCCCATTCTTACACACCTCACTTGCTTCTTTGACATTCATAACTCTTGTCATGCACACTCGTCTGTTCTGAAGGCTCCTGACATCATTACAACATTAATATAATAATAGATTTACAGTTGTATTTAGGGGTTCAGGTACATTAGCCATCATTTGTTTATGTAACAAAGGTAAGAACATTATCATAAAATTGTCTGTAATTTCAGTTGACATTATGTTTTAAGTCAATAGTAACATGCCTATATCTTATACACTCTTTTTTTTTAAATTAGGTAAGTTTTTTACAAGTACAAGTTAATGGATAATATACTTTGTTTTGTCTTGGAAGATGTTTTAACATTTTTACGATGAATCTATGTAATTTTTATCTTAGTTAACTTAGGAAATATCTAAAGTTAAATATTAAGCTAAAAAATATTTTAAATTGACTGTTTAAACGCAATTGAACTAAGATTTTTCAGATTTGACGGCCTCTGTGGTTGAGCGGGCTAAGCCTTTGCCGGCTGAAGTGAGGACTTCAATGCAGAGGCTCCGGGTTCGATTCCTGGTATAGTAAATTTCGGAAACGTATTTCCTCCGTTATTTACGTGGGGTCTGTAGTAGAGTAGTCTGGGTGTCTGGGATCGGCCCCAGAGTACTCCGTTGTATATTACCCATAACACAAGCGTAACTTGCTTAATTTGGGGATTATACAATGTGTGTGTGTTTGTCTGCCGATTATTATTATTTTATTTAGTAAAAGAAACAGGTTGTTAGATATAAAATAAATATATTAGTCGTTAAACGGAGTATTGATGCCTTTTGGAAGGCCCACGCCTAGGTCATCTAGGTTATTGTTACAAAAAAGTTGTTTCAGAATACTCAAGTAACATTTAAAAAACAGTTCAACTCTGTACAAACAAAGGACTATGATTCATAGTATAATAAACTATATTCTGAATAAACTTTTGTTGCAAATTATCTATGTAGGTGTTACATTGCAAAATATTTTAACAAAAATTTCGGTTCACTCGCGGGCAGCTCGCAAGCAGCCTTTGCTCCCCGCATTGTCCGACAAATTAGATGGGTACAGAGCAGATATTTCGCAAGAGTCTATCCGCAATCGCGAATCGCGCTGTTTGCTACCAATTCTAAATTAAATTTTGAATGAGGCAAATATTTGCAACGTTATAATGCAACTTAATAAAATACGCCAATTTTACAGCTGTTAAACATAAATACAAGCTCCCATTCGTTAAGGACTGAACATACATCTACGTTTGTTTTTGATGGCGTCTGTACATTCTCTTATATTCTTCGGGCCCTAAGTCTTCAAGGAATCATGTGTTTACATATTTTTTTTATTTTCTTATTATGTTTTCCGCCGTTGTCCTGAATTTATCGTACTTTTACTGCATATAGGTTTGAATTTAGTTTGGTATTTTATCTAATTTTATGTATGTATATGTTTAAGTTTATTTATATGCGTGTATATATAGTGTGTATTATTACTGGTCTATTTAACCTATATATAATAATAACCCTGGTGTATATATCAGTCTTGGGGTTGCCTGCAACAGTAAATTGGGGAATAAATAATTTCTTTTTCAGATAGTTTTTAGCGAGAACTACGCACTTTGCGCACAGTTAGATAGATATATAAAGTCTTGACTATACACCAATACATAAATAACTTACAGACTAAAACTATATCTAATTGATCATTAAGTGAAATATAGTTTTAGTATCCAAGTTTATTCTGAATTTGTGTATAATAAAAAATACTATTTTATAAGTATGAACATTATATTTTATATATCTCTCTACAATTGAGTAATGTAACATAATTGCGATAAATAATAAATAATATTAAAGTTAAATAATGATTTATTTTGGTGCAGTGACCAAACTAGTTCATGAATTGTACAATTTGTAGGGCGAGGCTGTAGCTAAGTCTGGCTAGCCCTGACTCACTTTTTAGAGTTTTCTTATAAAGGCTGATTTTGTCTGAAAATAATTATGTAAATACAAACAAACCAATTAAACATTGAATTAATTGTGTACTTATTAGTGGAGTTTAAAAAAATAATTTATCACATTTATTTTTTATTCATGAATGTTTTTTAAATTAAACTTAGATCTGTGTATTTCTTACTATTATACTATTATACTTATTAATTGTAAATGTGGTTATTCCTTAACATCGACGGATGGTGCGGTGCTCATTGGCCGAGCATATTAATATTGGAATGGCGATCACGTAATCTTTAATGATCCGAATGCAATTGGACGGGTTTGTTGAGCTGCGAACAACTGTTACTACACACAAGCATGTGAGCAACGTATTGTAGAAAGTAGAGGTTCGCCAGTTTATGATTAGCTCCCAATCTCAAGAGTCTTTGTAACCGACATCAAAATAGACATATTCAAATGACACACTTTAAAAAGGCTTGATGTCTAGTCTAGTCTTAATACTAATGCCCGATTTAAACGTACTAAGTATAAGTAGAGATATTGCATGTATATGATGGTTCTAATAATACGTTACAAGGAGTTTGGTTACGTCGTCAGCCATTCGCAGTCCACTGCTGGACGTAGGCCTCCCCAAGACGGCGCCACTCATCCCTGTCCTCGGATTTCCTCATCCAGCGCCTACGGGTGACCTTACACGGGTCGTCGGTCCATCGGGCTAGAGGGCGTCCGACACTACGTTTCCCGAGACGCGGTCTCCACTCCAAGACCCGTCTGCTCCATCGGCCATCGGTCCTGCGGCAGACGTGACCAGCCCACTGCCACTTCAACTTGCTAATTTTCCGAGCTATGTTGGTTACCTTGGTTCTCTTACGCATATCCTCATTTCTAAATTCATCCATAAGAGAAACACCCAAAATCGCTCGCTCTATAGCCCGTTCAGCGACTTGGAACTTGTAGACCAGTCCTGCCGTCAGTGTCCATGTCGCGGTCCCATAGGTCAGGACGGACAGGAAGATTTGGTTAAGACTTCTTATTGTTTTATTTTTTTTTTATTGCAGGAGATCAGCAGACAGGCAGATGGCCCACTTGATGGAAAGCGGTTACCATCGCCTATGGACATTTGCAACAGCAAAGTTGCTACAAATGCGCTGCTGCTCTCTTAAGGGAAACTGGAACCGGGTCACTAATGCCGGGAACACAACTCAAGATTGTTATGGCGACATACTTTAGACCAGGGGTGGTAGCCATCCAGTCGGGCAAATGCCCTATCACCTGGCTGTGGGTTGTTAAGTCGCCTCTTAAGAGAGGCCGCCCGACCGCAGGAAATTGTATTCTTTCTCCGTTCCTGCACGGATAAAATTATTAATTAAAATAATTATAAAAAAATATTAATTTCCTATAAACTTTACGTATTAATCAGGCATAAGGGAGCCGATGCATTGCCTACCTCGACTCTACGTCGTACTTTAAATGTGTGTTACGCCCTTTTTGAATTAGTACTGTGTTCTAACTTTCATATTGTCCTGTTAGTATGAACTGAGACATGACATTTTAATTAATTAATAATCCGTTTCTCATAAAATAACAACGGTCAACATTTCTTTTAGTTAGCCACCATATCTTTACAAGAAGTTATATCTTAATATAACTAAGATACCCGCATATAACTTTGTGGTGAAGCCTTAGATGAGTAGCGACACCTCGGACCTGACTCCGGGGACCAAGGCAAAGCCCCCACCTCCGTGCTAGCCTTTACCAGTCGGCACGGAGTGGAGATCGCAAGAGCTAACACTCAAGCTCCAGGGGTGAAAGTGATAAATGGTATAACGTCAGAAGTAGCTTCGGTGAACCTGTAGCCCACCACCATATCTTTACAGCTTTATTCTAGTTTCAAGTACACAATTTGTGAATATATTCATGAAAGTGTCATGACATGATAGATTTTGTCAGCTTTTCTCTCTGCGTCTACATGCATTAATTAAACACTAAAAGATAAGAATTCGTAATAATTTTCAATTATTAAGGCATATAGAATAGAATATACGTTATTACACACAATGTTACAAAATAACATACATACAATCGTAATGATAAGAACAATGGGCGGTCTAATCGCGGGGAGCAATTTCTTCCAGACAACCTTTGGACAGACAGAAACTCATTAACTCATTCTCTTTTTCATACTTAGTGCTTTTTAGGGTAATATAATATGACAATGGAGATTAAAAAAAAACTAGATCCAATATTCTAAAATACATACATACATACATAACTTCACGCCAGTTCCCTTGCGGGGTAGGCACGAACAACAGAGCGCCATTTAGGCCCATTCTTACACACCTCACTTGCTTCTTTGACATTCATAACTCTTGTCATGCACACTCGTCTGTATTCTAAAATCATTCATGATTTCATTAATCATTGGCATAAATTATTCAAAATCATTTTTTTTTATTGCAGGAGATCAGCAGACAGGCAGACGGCCCACTTGATGGAAAGCGGTTACCATCGCCTATGGACATTTGCAACACCAAAGTTGCTACTTAAGATGAGACCACGTGTCTAGTCATGGGAAAAAATCACTCTCCAAGAAGAAAAGAGTGATATATATCTTTTTGATACAAAGATATATATCACTCTTTTATATCTTGAACTCTTTATCTTTACAGTGAATAGTGTCAGTGTCAATTGCAGACAAGACGAGTTATTATCTGTGAGTGATATACTGATAAACTGATATGAAAAAAATATAAACAGAGTGTAGAATTATAATAAAATTAATTACACTAAAACAAAATTACACCATAAAACTATAATGTTACCATTTATTTTGGCTTGCTATTATATTCGGTTTCCTCGTTCTAGCTAAGCTAATCAGCTAATCATTCTTTCTCTTTTCTTTCTAGTCTACTTTCTTCACATTCGGATCTATAGTCATCGCGTGGAACAGGAATGAACTAAAGAGTTAAAGATATAAAGACACATTTTGAACGCAAGTGATATACAGATCTAATCACTCTTCGCGTCGGATATATATCTTTTGAGTTAATCACTCAGGAGTTACACACCGCTACACGTGTCGCAGTCACGCTTTGATTGTGTCTGACACATGTTTAATAAGTTTCTAATTATTTATTAATAAGACACAATCTTCATAATTACTGGATTTAACGTGATAATTGTAACAATTAGTAAACCGTTTTTACTTTTTGTAATGTTTGTCGACACTTAGTTAATTACTTGGCGTTTTTACGCTACTTTTTGTGCTGTTGCATCACAGAATGATGTTGTTTGCTTTAGGAGTAAGTGTCGCAGTTGATGTGACGTCGTGCAGCTTAACTGACAGAAAACGAATTACAGGCTCTTGAAGCCGTCTAGGATATGTTGACTTGACCTGACTTTTTAATGGTTTGTTTGATTCCATAAGAAGCACTACCACATACTAGTTAATCTTAGAAAATGGAGAGTAGTGGATTACGATCAAAGAAACAATAGTACTTCCTTGCCAGAAAAAAGTTATGTTCTCTATTATTATTCACAATAATTCTTTATTAAATTTAAATAGGGATATTTGGATTTCCCGCTTCATTCGATACCCTCACAAGAGACTTTCCCTCGGCGCTAAGACATTGGGTCATTTAAGAAGGAAATCATAATTCTTTGAAGTCATTAAACGTTGGCAACGCCCTCAGTGTTGCAAACTTCTATACAACTGGACGAACTGATTGTTTGTTAGCCTGCTTTTGTGTATAACAAAAAATACTATCTTCTAATATAATATTTTCTATATCAAATAAGGCATAAATAAATAATGTTTTGTACTTTTAAAGAAGAGATTAATAAAAGTATATGATGCAAAAGATCACCGAAAGCGGAGAGCCATCGTCTCTGCCAACCCTTATGAGAAATAGGCGTGATGGCATTGTACTTTTATAATACAACTAGCTGCGCCCCGCGGTCTTACGGTCTCAAAATCGTTATAATTTGAATAATTCACACTATATCTTTTTTTTTACTTTTATTGCAGGAGATCAGCAGACAGGCAGACGGCCCCCTTGTTGGAAAGCGGTTACCATCGCCTATGGACATTTGCAACAGCAAAGTTGCTACAAATGCGCTGCTGCTCTCTTAAGGGAGACTGGAACCTGGTCACTAATGCCGGAACACAACTCAAGGTTGTTATGGCGACATACTTTAGACCCACCTGGCTGTGGCTTGTTAAGTCACCTCTTACGACAGGCCGCCCGGCCGTAGGAAATTGTATTCTTTCTCCGTTCCTGCACGGATAAAAATATATCTTTATAAATTATAGCCTATGTGTTATTCTGATGTGTAAGCTATATTATCGTAAAGTTTCATCAAAATCCATTCAGTAGTTTTTGCGTGAAAGAGTAACAAACATACATTCATACAAACTTTCGCGTTTATAATATATAATATAATACAATTAATTAAAATAATAACAATTATACCATAAAAATGAAACCGGAGCCAGAGTCGGATGCGTTTCGCCACTTCTGCTCCACTTGTAACATCGTTGTCTGGGCTAACCAACCGAACATCCTAACATATCTACTAACACTAATTATCATTACAATATAACCGCTATTAATATAACTTAACCGCGATTATAATAACACTGTTAATAGTTATTGAACACGTCTTGTAACATAATAATAATTGTTTATTATTTAAAAAAAAAATCTTCCGGAAAATATCAGTTATTTTTCATGTTTCATTTCCTTAAGCAGTTTAACTGATATTTGTTTTGCTTGTTTGTTCGGAAACTACCTAAATGATTACAACCACGCGCAATTTTTACAATAAATAATTATGGTATTCAGTGGTTAGTTGAGATGTATTAGATGATTGTTGGAATTACTATCTTCCTTGGTCATTATATGCGAAGGCCGTAAGATGGCACTTTGAAAACATATACTAATTGTCTATGGTAGCTCTGTAATCACGGCAATTAGTGTATTTAATAGATACAATACATATCACAATAGTCTGTTAATTTAAACGAAAGTACAACGGAACAACACAACTTGACTGATAATTACTTTTATTTTTCCTTCCACCCATTTTAATATTATATCAAATTATTAGAGCTAGGCATCAAGCCATAACATGTTGCGAAGCGGTAGTAAATTAGATTAGGCTCCCATAGAGTAAATAATAACCATAAACAAAATTAAAATTAACAAGTCGGCGGTAGGCTAAATAAAACTTTAACAATACTCGTTGACACTTGACATCTTTGTCTTCCGTGATCACGGCCACTGAAAAGTGGCCGAAACGTCGGAAAAACCAAAATGAAATAAAATTACCGCGCTTAAAACCGTTAAAACGTAGTTTTATTATGTATACCAGTCGCGAAAACTTAAGAAAGTATTAAACGAAAGTAGTTTTAAAAGTAAGAAGAAGTTTCAATAAAATTAAAATTTAATAGTTTAAATTTTTTTTTAATAAAATGACTATTTATTAGTCAACTCTTACAAACGCTGTTAATTAAAAAAGGAAGAATCGTGAATTTCGTACTTTTTTAATTAAAAATGCACCATTATCGAACTCTAGAGAACTTCTTTATGACATGCGTGCATGACAAGAGTTATGAATGTCAAAGAAGCAAGTGAGGTGTGTAAGAATAGGCCTGAATGGCGCTCTATTTCTCGTGCCTACCCCGCAAGGGAACTGGCGTGAAGTTATGTATGTATGTATGTAGAACTTCTTTATGCAAAATACTCACATTTTAATATATATTTTTCAAACTCAAATTTTGATTTACATTTTTTTATTGGATGTGTATGTAATGTATGGTTAGTATTTAATTATAAATCACTAGCCATAATAACGAATACGAGCTGTGATGGAAAACTTGCTTAAGGTTATCTGAAGTCATGGCGATTATCCCTACATAGAAATGTACGCAAGGACAAATGTTGGTTACTGTGGGATTATCATCAAGAATGAAGTATAAGTACTATCCCTTCAGAAATGGAGGAAGAACACACTAATTCCAGGTGGTAGGGCACTGGCCCGTCTAGAGTATGCCACCACAGCAATTTTTTTTATTGCATGAGTTCAATAGAACAGGCAGACAGCCCACTTAATAGAAAGCGATTACCAATGGACATTTGCAACACCAAAGGTGCTACAAATACGCTGCTGCTTTCTTAAGGGAGACTGGAACTTGGGCACTAATGCCGCAACACAAATCAAGGTTGTTATAGCGGCATATTCTAGACCAGAGGTGGTCGAAATCCAGTCCAGCCCAGCTGCAGGAAATTGTATTCTTTCTCCGTTCCTGCACGGATAAACAATCTCAAGTTCCAGTCTCCAGTCCTTTCAAACTTTAGAATTGATAGTAGATTGGTAGCACATTTGGCGTTGCAAATGCCCATAGGCGGCGATAAACGCGATAAAAAAAAAATAATGTACCACTGGTAGTATATATGTTTACTAATGCGATAAATAAATAGATTTGAGATAATCTGCAAAGCAATCTATTAAGATTACAGTTTTATGGTTGCATTGCTGGTATTGCATGCCTTTTGAATATAATGATAATTGTTTTGTACGAGTGGCTTACAGAAACGCTTTGGTAAAATCGTAATTAACGTCGGGAAAAGTTTTTACTCGTTGTGCTGCAATCTAGATTTGGACTTAGTTCCTTTCTAATTAGAATAGCGATTCTGATGTTGAACAACTGCTGTCACGTCATCTATATAAGTGCATATAATAACGTTTCTTTATTTCTGTTAACTTGCGTACTTTTTGACGTGAGATGAACTTAAGTAATTAGAATTTTTTAATGATCAAAAAAAGAAATGCAGTTACTAAACTTTTTGGATTAAATTATGTTCTACCTGCAAATTAGTGTTTTATTTGTAAATGATTAATATCTGATTATTTAGTTAAATATGTTTTCATATATACGTTAATAACAGATTTCTGAATAAGAACAATTAAATTATAGATCATGCTTTTGCATTAAAATGATTGTAAATAATGTCGACAACTTGTTCTTTATTTCGCTACTAATTAAAGCCCAGTCAGTATAGGCTTGATAACACGGTAAAGTGGACACATCAGTCGTTGCTATTAAGGTTAATGGACCATTATTATAGTGAGCGCGGCATTGTCACACTCAAATTCAATTCGTGGGCCATCGAACTTCTGAATGCAGTGACAGTTGCATACATACATACATAACTTCACGCCAGTTCCCTTGCGGGGATAGCGATAGTTGCATGGCCTGTATATTAATTACTCTTTTATTTAATGAGCAAAAGAGAATACTATATAACAATGTATATTATTACAATGAAGATTATAAAAAAAAATATTTTATACATTATTTCTACGTGGTAAAGCTATGATGGAATCTTTATCTTGACTACAGCTGTTAAGGCCGGCTCGATCGGCGTGAGACAATTAGCTTTGAGCTAATCGTTTGGCGTGTTAGGAGCGAGTGGCCCACCTCCTCCCCTCCCCCTACGCAATCTCCCTACCCCATTCTTTTATTGGATATATTGTCACTTGTTGTAATTGTACAGTAGTTTCAAATTACATACATACATAACTTCACGCCAGTTCCCTTGCAGAGTAGGCATGAACAACAGAGCGCTATTCAGGCTTATTCTTACACACCTCACTTGCTTCTTTGACATTCATAACTCTTGTCATGCACGCTCGTCTGTTCTTAAGGCTCCTGACATCACCCTCCGCTAGTACACGATCAATTTCATCATGGAAGGTGTGTCGTGGCCTTCCACGACTTCTGCATTGTATATCTGTTTAGTCATTCCTTCATTACGTAATTATAAAACTAATTTTACTATACATACAATATATTTCAATTTATAATAGAGTTATATATTTAATCCGTTTAGAATGTGCGAGTGTGGTATGAACTCATTAGATGTGTCGCGTCTGCGATTAGTCGCGCTCTGGCGCCCGCCATAACGCCATAACGCCATAACGCACGCCATTGTTATATGAGGAAGTGGAAATATGGCTACACGAAGATTATTTCCGCAAGCAATGTATGCTATGTACCTACAAATTAGCCCACGTGGGCGTCTTAACATTAGAGAAAATGTCTTATTGTTGTTGTTACATCTTACTTAATATTAGTTGAGTTTCATGGAAAATAGGACGGAAAATCTCGAGATACGGTTATAAATGTAGGAAAGTAAAGTTTTCATCCGTGCAGGAACGGAGAAAGAATACAATTTCCTGCGGCCGGGCGGCCTGTCGTAAGAGGCGACAAAACAACCCACAGCCAGGTGGTAGGGCATTTGCCCGACTGGATGGCGAGCACCCCTGGTCTCAAGTATGTCGCTATAACAACGTTGAGTTGTGTTCCGGCATTAGTGACCAGGTTCCAGTCTCCCTTAAGAGAGCAGCAGCGCATTTGTAGCACCTTTGGTGTTGCAAATTTCCATAGGCTATGGTAACCGCTTTTCATCAAGTGGGCCGTCTGCCTGTCAGCTGAACTCCTGCAATAAAATAAAAAAAAAGTAAAGCGCTTTAAATATTTCAGCAAATGGTTGTCAAGCAGTAATGTAGTTATTTTATGACGCCTGTTCCTTAATCAGAAATAACAATTTTATTAATGATTTAGAGATAATCGTGATTAAGAACAATATGATAATCTATACTTTAATTTTTAATGCCTGGACTAAAATGACAGCTGCAATCGACCGATTTTTTATGTTGCAAGCTTGGAGCAACTCAACACTGAGTTGCATTATTCAACTCATGGATAGTTACACTAATTGGTCGGCCAAAATAAAGGCCAGGCTTTTGGTCACATGTCTACCATACGTTTGGCTACGTCTCGACAAAGGTCTAGAGGATTGTATTATGTTGATTATTTTCTCGTATCTTGTGGTGAGGTGAGATGATGGTCAAATGCGTATTTACTTTGTATAAAAGATATTTTTACATCAACTTAATGTTTGTAACTTTATTAGGAGAACAGCACTAATGAAATTGGGCAACAAAGCCCATGTTTATTATGACAATATGTATTAGGTCTGCGTCGCTGTGTGGGCACGCGCGGTCGATCGCTCCGTCACTTTCGTAAACAATGCGCGCTCGTTGCGACACAGTTTCGCAACGGCGCGGCCATAACCCGACGTGGATACCGCTCCGACGAAATGGCCGCGCAGCCAATCCCGAGGTGCTTTGCTCGCAAATAACCAGTAAACGGCGATTATGGTCATTATTTTCACATCAAAACGTATGTCCTAAGTTTAAACGACACTAATATTAGGTGTTGCACACCGAAATATTTGCAAATAAAGAAAAAAATATAACTATTTGGTCAAAGTCCTTTGTTTAAAATATCTAAAACATCGTCCTTAAATGTAATGTAAATATTCAAATTAAATAGTTTTTAGAATATATGTGATCGATATTTTATAAAATAGATGAATTGAGATGTAGCGTCTGTCTGTATATCCGCTAACACCTCCTAAACCACGTAACGGATTTTTAAGCGGTCTTCATCATCAGCTCCATATTTTAAACCTAATTATTAAAATAGAACAACTTTTTTTATTTTTTATTGCGTGAGTTCATCAGAC
This sequence comes from Dendrolimus kikuchii, assembly GCA_019925095.2. Taxonomy (NCBI): domain Eukaryota; kingdom Metazoa; phylum Arthropoda; class Insecta; order Lepidoptera; family Lasiocampidae; genus Dendrolimus; species Dendrolimus kikuchii. Next base: position 20,036,513 of record CM034408.1, read on the forward strand.
AGGCAGACGGCACACTTGATGGAAAGCGGTTACCATCGCCTATGGACATTTGCAACAGCAAAGGTGCTACAAATGCGCTGCTGCTCTCTTAAGAGAGACTGGAACCTGGTCACTAATACCGGAACACAACTCAAGGTTGTTATGGCGACATACTTTAGACCAGGGGTGGCAGCCATCCAGTCGGGCAAATGCCCTACCACCTGGCTGTGGGTTGTTTAGTCGCCGTAATAGGGTAGTATAACTTATCAGGATTTGACCCACAACATAGCCTGGGGAAAACTCTAGTTATGTTACATTTACTATCCAAAAAGCTAAGTCTTAGATACATCATGTATGAATACTTCTGCGTTATTTACTAAGGAAACCCCACAAACTTATGCAAACGATGTGAAAATTGATATATTAATAAATTAATAATGACATTTTCCTTATTGCAACTCGATTTAATATGAAAAGGATATAGGTATGGCATATTACGCGAGCGGGGTCGACGCCCTTTTAAGAGTCAAGGCATTCAAGTGCAGCAACAATACCTACACAACGAACATCTATCCAAATGATTGATTTGTGTTCGTGATAACAAGTAGGCGTGAATTGTGGACCTGTTTTACTATTTATTCCAACATTGTATAGAACTTATGATTTTAGAAATAGTTTAAAATCATGAATCATAGTTGGGCAAGGAGTTTATATTGATTTTGAAACACTTGATAGCATAAATACATTCTGTCAAAAAAGTGTCGGCAATGGATGATTTGTTTATGGTTTCAAATTTTTTTATTTATTTGTTGTTAGATTGGCAAAACTCTTTTTGTGTGTGTATTGCGAATTTCATAATGGACAAAAACATCGAACAAAGAGTTTGTCTTAAATTCTGCATTGCCAATAGAATTTCGTGTTCGAAGACACTGAAAATATTACAGACAGCTTATGGTGAATTGACTTTTTCAAAAACACGTGCTTATGAGTGGTAGAAAGCGTTCAAAAGCGGTCGAGATATGTTGGAAGATTTTCATCGACCTGGTAAGCCATCAACGTCTTCAACTGAAGTTAACAGAGCAAATGTGAAAGATCATTCAAGTTATATATACTCAAGTACGAGTAGATCCGTATCATTTTAAATATTGGGTATGAAAAATTTATCCCTTTAGGAACATTCTTCAAGCTATTGCATGGAACTCATATAATATCACAGTATCTAATTATAAATAAACTAAATTATAAATAAATTAAACTATACAATAAATTAAACTAAAAATAAACTATATATACAAACTAAAATTAAAGTATAAAATCTAGTTCCAAAAGTAGAAAGGTATGAAATATGTTACCGCTCGGCTAGTTCCAAAAGGCCTGAATTTTCTCCAAAAAATCAATCGCATAAGAGTTAGACTCAACAGTCATGAAACGCATTGTTACTGGTGACGAGACGTGGGTTTACGAGTTTGACATGCAAATCAGTCAACAAGCTTCGGAGTTGCGCCTTGCCACTGAATCGAAACCGAGAAAACCACGCCAAAGTCGATCAAAAGTCAAAGTCATGTTTGATTATTTTTTTTGACTATCGTGGTTTTGTGCACTCTGTATTTTTACCGGAAGGTCAAACGGTAAATAAAGTATATTATTTGAGCGATTAAGAGAGCAAATTCGAAGAAAAACGCCAGATTTGTGGAAAGAAAATTTTTAGATTTTGCACCACGATAACGCGCCTCGCACAAGGCCACCATTGTCATCGAATTTTTGACCAAAAACTCACATATACATCGAGCAACCACCTTATTCACCAGATATGGCTCCAGCCGACTTCTTTCTTTTTCCTAAACTCAAATTACCACTTCGAGGCACCCGTTTTCATTCAGTAGAAAAAAAAGGAGAAATCGCGACGAGAACTAAACTCAATTCCGATAAAAACGTTTAAAAATTGTTTTGATGATTGGATTATTCGTTGGCGTAAGTGTATCGTTGCTGAAGGAGCGTACATTGAAGGTGATGAAATAAATTTGAATGAGTAACTAACATTTTGTGTATTAGCGAACTTTTCCCGGTACTTTTTTGACAGAGCAGTAAGTACAATGATGACCAAGTTATTGTAACACTCAAGACCTATATCTACAAGTTATTTAAAAATGAGAAAAAGTCAGGGGCCTAATTCTGACCAGAAGATTCCGAAAATGAAATTTACATATTTCTTTCTGTCTCTCTGAAGGTTATGCGCTTTCACAATAGAACATCCAGGAACAAAATGAAAAAAACTTATTTTTATTATTTAATTTTTAGTACAAAAATCAGCCAAGTGCGTGTCAGTTTAAGCATGGAGAGAAACTTCTGCTCATATAGACGTAACGAACTAGTTTTCGTCATTTGGCTACAGAATACAAAAAAACATAACGCAACTTGTTCGAGCATTTGATAATCTCGTTGTCCATTTCGTTTAACATGTTATTGCCGTGGAATTGGGCATAATGTATACGAAAAATGATACGTAATCGGCGACTGGTGTATAGTTTGCCAATTAAAAAACAACAAATAATTAATTAACAAATATTTGGTTATCTGCGGAGTGACACTCGCGGACCGCGTTCGTAATACCGAAGTAAGAAAAAGAGTTGGTCTGAAAGAGAGTGTCGGGGTGAAGGTAAGGAAAGGAATGCTCCGGTGGTTCGGGCATGTGGAAAGAATGCATGATGAAAGAATGACTAAACAGATATACAATGTAAAAGTGGATGGATGCAGAAGTCGTGGAAGGCCACGACACACCTTCTATGATCAAATCGATCGTGTACTAGCGGAGGGTGATGTCAGGAGCCTTAAGAACAGACGAGCGTGCATGACAAGAGCTATGAATGTCAAAGAAACAAGTGAGGTGTGTAAGAATGGGCCTAAATGGCGCCCTGTTGTTCGTGCCTACCCCGCAAGGGAACTGGCGTGAAGTTATGTATGTATGTAAATATTTGGTTATTGATAAAGTTCCTAAATTGCTTCTAAAATTACGTAAGAAAGTTATTGGTTCATTGATGTCGCGTGACGTGATCTTTCAGGTAGATTTCTTTTCCATTATTTGCGTCTCGGAGTCGTGTCCTCGCGGTAATTCCACATCAGCGACTTATTGATAATCTGAATTGGAGGCGTGACTGCGAACAGATAACATATTTTATGTGATCGTGATTCAGTTACATTGGCTTGTGTTGGCAGCAATCGCTGGTCCGGTGCAAACCCCTTCACTCATGTTATTTGCAGGCTGCCTCAGTTGCAACGTTATTTATAATAGGGTTAGATAGTAAACTTTATTGAACACCAAAACATATAACAAACTAGATAAAGGAACAGAAATTATTCTTTTAAATGATTGTAATGTTTTTAAATTTAAAAAATCAGGTTGACACTGTGTATACCACTATCGCCACTCCTAATCCGCAATATTCTTGCCACGGGTTGTCTGGAAGAGATCCCTTTTTAGCGATAAGACCGCCCTTTGTACACAATTAGTATAATAGTAATTCGTAAGTTTTTTGTAATGGTGTACAATAAAGTGTTATCTATCTATCTAAATATACTCCTTTAAAAATTATCAATTATTTTATAGGAAGGAATACAATTTATGAATTAATTAAGTAGGATATAAAAATATGTCCATCCAGAAAAGAAAAAGCCAACACACATGGCACTAGATAGGACTATATATAAGTATAGATATAAGGCCCACACTGCACATGCACTTCCTCACAACACCAGCATGTAACAGATACACTCTACATTAGTATAAGTTTAGTATTAAAAATAGGATAAATTAATACAATAAGTTAATCTTAAGGTATACCATAACGTATAAATCACTAAATTAATGTCACACACAGTAACAAAAATAAACAATAAGCGTGTATGGAGTCTAAAATTTTTCATAGAAATTAAGTAGTAAAAAAAGGTACGGAACTCGAGTCCGTAGAGATGTTAATAATAATAAAAAAAAATGTCTATCTGGAGGTGGCGCAATCCGAACTGACTCGAGCTGCGGGGTGCAGTCGGATGAGAAGTACATGATGCTGAGGAAGCATCCCGTCAGCATTTTAGCTTGCTGTTTATGGATGTAACAGAACGTTGTAATCGACAACAAGAATAAAAGATATAACTCTCACTGAGGGTTGCATATTTGCGCCGCTTTACTGATTCAGTTGTTTCCGCCGCCGAACCGGCTGATCTAGACGTGTTTGGTAAGTAATTTAATTTTATACACATACGTAGATTAAATTATAGTTTGTATAAAATTGATAGTTTATTAAAAACTAAATATATGACATTGACTTGTTTGTGGATAGTCTAGCATCTGTAAATGCGAATTTAATCAAAGCCTATTTTAATAATAGCTAGTTTTCCCCGTCACAAAATGTTCTTATTATTGTTCTTATTATTCTTTCTCTCTTTCTTATTATTATTCTTTATTTCTAAATTATTGTATTTTATACTTTATTTTTATTTCCCTGTCATCTGTGGAGGTTTATAATTAGCTGTTCTTTAACTATCTCTGTACGCTAGTTTGTAAACTTTAGTTTGTAAGATCACAGCTGTTAACCTCCCAAATAAAATAAAATAAATAAATAAAATAAATATAAAAAAATGATTAACTATTATTTCAATTTGAGGAAGCAGTCATTCTACATGCTGTTCATTTCCATATTGATAATTTATTTATTTATGAATTCTATTATTTACGTGACTTAATCGATTAAGCAATTAAATACAAGTTTTTAATATAAATAATGCAACGTAACCCATTTAAATGGTTATTGCTCGTGACTCTCATAACCTGTAACCTTTGACTGGTTAAGGGTTACATAATAATGAAGAAACAAACGTATGAAAGAGAAATAGTATAACAGTGATGCAGTTGCGAATGGCGATGGTAGCTTTAGAAAGCAGTGAACAGATGGAGCGGGAAGCGAAAAGCGACCCGCGGAGGCCACGGCCACACGTCTCCTAGTACTACAGCATTTTATATTAATCATATGAACCCATTTTCAATTTTGGTGTTCATTAATTCGAGATCCAGTCACCCCCTCTCCCCAATTTTAAGGCCGAGAGGATATTTTTTTTATTGCATGAGTTCAGTAGACAGGCGGACGGCCCACTTGATGGAAAGCGGTTACCATAGCCTATGGACATTTGCAACACCAAAGGCGCTACAAATGCACTGCTGCTCTCTTGAGGGAGACTGGAACCTGGTCACTAATGCCGGAACACAAATCAAAATTGTTATGGTGGCATACTTTAAACGAGGAGTGGTAGCCATCCAGTCGGGCAAACACCCTACCACCCGGCTGTGGGTTATTTTGTCGCGTTTCACCGTTCCTGCATGGATGAAAAGGATTTGAGGTGTTACAATTGTTCAGGCGACGGTAATCACTTTTTATCAGGTGAGTCACCAACCTGTCAGTTGCATTAAAAATTACTGTAATAATGTCTGCCCTTCTTATAGCAAATGCAGTACTGCAAATTTCTATCCGTGCAGGAACGGAGAAAGAATACAATTTCCTGCGTTGGGGCGGCCTGTTGTAAGAGGCGACAAAACAACTCACAGCCAGGTGGTAGGGCATTCGCCCGACTAGACGACTACCACCCCTGGTCTAAAGCATGTCACCATAACAACCTTGATTTTGTGTTGCGGCATTAGTGACCAGGTTCCCGGTCTCCCTTAAGAGAGCAGCAGCGCATTTGTAGCACCTTTGGTGTTGCAAATGTCCATAGGCGATGATAACCGCTTTCCATCAAGTGGGCCGTCTGCCTGTCTGCTGAACTCCTGCAATAAAAAAAAATGGCGGATTCGAGGAAAACACGGTAAGTATTCCTTCAGATATCTAAACAATATGTCCGTGTTATGTCACTTTTTGGTGTCTCTGAATAAGATTAAAAAATTAAGCTTTATATATGGATTAGCGCCTTACGATACCATTTCTACAAAAAACCAAAAATTTCGGTTACTGCAAATGCGATTATTAGGGCGGACGTAAGTTCAAGTACCGACTGAGAGCATGCAACACTTAAGCAGTACCTTAGAGTTAAGTGACTATTAATTCCTAATTTTGGAACCCTTAATATAACTACGTTTCAACGGTTTTAATCGCGGTAATTTGATTTGATTTTGGTTTTTCCGACGTGATCACGGAAGACAAAGATGTCAAGTGTCAACGAGTATTGTTAAAGTTTTATTTAGCCTACCGCCAACTTATTAAATTAGATTAGGCTCCCATAGAGTAAATAATAACCATAAACAAAATTAAAATGAACAAGTTGGCGGTAGGCTAAATAAAACTTTAACAATACTCGTTGACACTTGACATCTTTGCCTTCCGTGATCACGGCCACTGGAAAGTGGCCGAAACGTCGGAAAAACCAAAATCAAATAAAATTACCGCGCCTAAAACCGTTAAAACGTAGTTTTATTATGTATACAAGTCGCGAAAACTTAAGAAAATATTTGGAACCCTTTTCCTACATCAGGCTGATTTAATAAGAGAAAATAGCCAGATCATGACCACCCTATGTGCCGGGTCCCTAATCTGTGTTTATCTTCTCTAATAAAGGTATAATTCCTCTGAGGATTGTGGCCATAGTCAAAAATATAAAACAATAATAAAAACCTTGATAATAATTAAATAAAGATTAATATGATAAAGGGCGTAACATTGTTTATAACTTCGGTAGTTGCGTGATTGCTTCCTTGTTTTGGGAAGTTTATTGCATTTCCTTTATAAGTGAATGCACTTTTGCAAGTTTAGTAACTGTATATAATGTTAAAAATACATAACAGTGTAATATAAATATACGTCAAGGAAGTCAAAATGTTTTTATGTTAATTAGGTGATTTTTATTTGAATTAATTATTGACATTGGTATTTTTTAAAATTGAAAATATGGAAATAATTTCAAAAATTGAAGATCAAAATGATCTTATTAACCTAAGTTAATTATTTTGTTTCGTTAAATGTAATAACGGCATTCAAATTTAAATTATCAAATTTAAATTCAAAAGTTTTTATTAAAAATAAGTTCCACTGGAGAACACTTTATGAAGGTCATACATGTAAGTTAACTTCTTATGCTATGTACACCGCTTCGCAACGTGTTGATGCTGTAAAGGAGAAGAAGCGGCAAGGAACTCCCCAGCGACACGTCTAGCTAAATATTGTGCCTCTTTATATTTCATATTCTATTTATATCTCAAATTCTTTTTATTTTATAAGTTTTGTACAGAAGTATGTTACAGAATTACTTTTTGAAGAATGACGTGCTAAAATGTTATGCTGCAATATGTCTCCACAAATTCCTTACAAGCATGGCAATATAAAAAAAATCTGTTAAACTGAATCCTTACAGAGTAATAACAATAATAATTTTAGTGGTAGACTTGTAATAAACTACCTAATTCGGTTACTAATATAATATATATGCGTATTAATAAAATTAATCAACGCTCTTACTACGCTGCAACACACTTTTTATATAAAAGACATCAACGCGCGCGTTGTAGTATTCGCTACCTCCTGTATAAATCTTTCATAGCGAAGTGAACTAATTATCTTGTTGAATGTTTTGTTAAAGATTTTATGCAATATTTCTTCAATCAAATTGAATTCAACTAATAAAAAAATTAACAATTTATCCATAACGACTTCTAAATTAATACATTCTTACAAATGTTTAAATATATATTATGTTCTTTCTTCATGGCCTCGAAAATTAATGCAATGGACATGAAATTTTGTAAAATATGTATATTTTATAAATATGATACATACATACATACATACATAACTTCACGCCAGTTCCCTTGCGGGGTAGGCACGAACAACAGAGCGCCATTTAGGCTTATTCTTACCCACCTCACTTGCTTCTTTGACATTCATAGCTCTTGTCATGCACGCTCGTCTGTTCTTAAGGCTCCTGATATCACCTTCTGCTAGTACATGATCAATTTGATCATGGAAGGTGTGTCGTGGCCTTCCCCGACTTCTGCATCCATCCACTTTTGCATTGTATATCTGTTTAGTCATTCTTTCCACATGCCCGAACCACCGGAGCATTCCTTTCCTTACCTTCACCCTGACACTCTCTTATGATGATATGATATAAATATGATGAATATAAAAAAAAACTTTTTATTACAGAAAAAGGCAGATTTTCAGTGATTACGTGAATTTTATTCTGAATTTTAATACAACGTGGGCTTGGCTTTATGCCAGTGTAGCTGTGAGGCAACCCATAAGAGCCAGTCGTTAGGTCGTTGCGTGTTTACGACGCCGCATCTCAACGGCGGGCCGTGACTTAACGGCCTTCGTTACACAAGCCATTTTTCACTTATCTAAGAGGTGTCATACGACGACACTTTGTTTATAATGTATGTAAAAATGATATTACATATTCCATTATATATTTAACTTGTGTTGAAATTCTACAACTACACAGTCAAGTAACAAATTAAGCTTATGTTATTTAATGGTTATACGGTTCAATTCAAGAGTTATGAATGTCAAAGAAGCAAGTGAGGTGTGTAAGAATAAGCCTGAATGGCGCTCTGTTGTTCGTGTCTACCCCGCAAGGGAACTGGCGTGAAGTTATGTATGTATGTACGATTCAAATCCAGGATTTACATTATTCAAAGTTTTGTAGCCAAATAGTATTACGGAAAGTTATATCATCCATGTTTTTTTTTTGCAGAAGTTCGGCAGACAGGCAGACAGCCCACTTGATGGAAAGCTGTTATATAGACATTTGTAACACCAAGCTATAAATGCGCTGCTGCTCTCTTAAAGGAGATTGGAACCTGGTCACTAATACCGGAACACAACTCAAGGTTGTTATGGCGACATACTTTAGAGCAGGGGTGGTAGCCATCCAGTCGGGCAAATGCCCTACCACCTGGCTGTGGGTTGTTAAGTCGCCTCTTACGACAGGCCGCCTCCACGCAGGAAATTGTATTCTTCCTCCGTTCCTGCACGGATAATATTGGATAATTTATAATACGTTCAAAATGTGCGAGCAAGATAATGAACTGCATTTAATTATCTCTTTAATTACTACAATACTAAAAGAGCTATCATTGGTACCTAACAGTTGATTTCTATACCGTAGTCATCAAGTCGGGCAAATACCCTACCATCTGGCTGTGGGATGTTTTGTCGCCTCTTACGACAGGCCGCAGGAAATTATATTCTTTCTCCGTTCCTGCACGGATATTGTATACTGTTCATTCACTTAGCTTACTATTGGTTGAAATTTAATACAAACTGCACACGGTAATTTAAATGAAAAGAAATGACTATTTCGAAGGACAAGCGGTGGCAAGTGGTGGTGCAGCAGCAGCAGGGTGGGACTGAGACGAGGCCAAAGCCTCGACCCGCATCTCGCGACACATTTCTCTATATATATTACGCAAAAACAAATAACTCATTTAATGAAATATTATTAAAATGCTAATTAGGATTATATTTTGATTTATTAAGTCTAAATTATATTTTTTTAACATCATTCGAAGAGTCATTTTTTCAATATTTTGTAACAAGCTTTAAATAAATTACATCCATTTATAAAAGCGACATTTGACAAAGACATATATGGAAATATTTTTATATTTTCATAAGATATATATTATTATTAGTTAATATAATAAATTAACACTGACTTATTAACAACTCACATACATAATTAGTAGAAAGTTCTAATCACATGATCTGTTCTTCAGTACTAAAAATATATTGATACACAGTTATAAATTGTTAATTTTGAGATAAAAAAAATGAAACGGAAAGAAGAAGGCAAACTCTGATTAAACAATTAGATTTAATTATATAATTACGCACTATGAACACGAGATAATCTAAAAACCTCCTGTTTACTCATATACATATCCTCGTAATTAATCAAATTGATAGTGTTTTAGCAAAAAATATAACAATTTTTTATATCTGAAAACATTGCTTTTTATGAACAGGGTTTTTTGATTTTTATGATTATGTTGGAATAAGAATTTTTTATCCATATATTCCAGATAGTTACTTAATTATTTAATTTTTGATTAGTAAACATTTATTTATATAATTATTATATATATACATGCATAACTTCACGCCAGTTCCCTTGCGGGGTAGGCACGAACAATAGAGCGCCATTCAGGCTTATTCTTACACACCTCACTTGCTTCTTTGACATGCACGCTCGTCTGTTCTTAAGGCTCCTGACATCACCCTCCGCTAATACACGATCAATTTGATCATGGAAGGTGTGTCGTGGCCTTCCACGACTTCTGCATCCATACACTTTTGCATTGTATATCTGTTTAGTCATTCTTTCCACATGGCCGAATATATATATATAATTGTTACCTGTATATAAACCTACTTTTGTTTGTAAGTCATAATATCTTTGTGTTATACAATTAGATATTATAACAGATAGTACAAGCTCATAAACTTGTGTATAACATTAATTTATAATTTCTTAACCTTGAAGCTCTGATTAGCTAATTTTTACATATTTATAAACCCATATAACCCATAGTTAAATGGTAATAAAAATTCGTTAATGAAAACCGCATCCGGTATTTGATTGAACCATGTACACGAAAGGAAACGAATCTTATTTGATATAAATAAGTAATTGCAGGTTGCATAATCTTAATTGAAGTTTGAACACTCACGCGTACTTAAATTAATTATTGAGCAACAAACAGCAGGTCAAAAAAGCAGCTGATATTAATGTATCTGCAGTGCATCGGATTACAGTTTTGTAATTACATGTAAAATCTTGTTGCATTATAAACGAGATCTACATGTAAACAGACATAAATTTGTCACATTTTTCATGTAGGTTTAAAAATGTTTGTTTAAATATAGATTAATTTTGTTAACTGGTTTTTGTTGCGGATGGGTGACATCAGTGTGGGTCTGCGCTGGGCTCGGGTTCCTCGTCCTCTTTTTTTATTATTCAATACCTATTGTAACTTCTGGCAGGATTCTTGAGTGGTCACCTTATTTACAAAAGTAATTTTTAAACTTTTTTAAATTATAAGGCACTGACTTTTTCGAGTAAAGGGACAAGAATATAATATGATCGATGTGTTGACAAATCGCATCCCATTGGCTTCGCTCAATGCGTAAAGTGATCCCTATTAATCCACCGACTGCTCAACATCCACGCCAGGAAGTGTACACTACAACAATCTAGAAAATGTATCTGATATTAATTGCCCGTATACGAAATGTGAATGTCAACGACAAATTAAGATTCCCAAGCTAATTTTTATACATAGTTATGCATGCTACACTTTTAGACATTTTCAGTGGATTCGAAAATTCATTTTCCCTGCTTTATTATGAGCAGGACATTCGGTTGAACATTGAAGTGCGGTGCCCCCCCCCCCGCCTCCCTCCCCGGCCTCCGCGCATTCCTGTCGGCGCGGTGTCATAACACAACACGTTACTTTTACAGCGATCGCGCAACTGCATAATGTACACACACACACACGCAATTATATCGCTATTTTCGTGTATATTGGTACAATTGCTAAGCTATTGGTGTGTAGTACGAAATAGGACGATTCAGTTGGGCAGGGCAACAATCGGTAAGGTTCGTCAAGTATTTTCGTTGACCATCCCGCAATGCCTGAAGACGAAAGTCTTTGAGCGGTGTATCCTCCTCGTCCTAACCTACAAGGCCGAGACGTGGACAGTGACGGCAGGATGGGTGTTTCTCTTATTGAGAAAATTAGAAATGAGGATATACATGACAATCAAGGTAACCGATATAGCTCGCAAAATTATCAAGTTAAAGTGGCACTGGGCCGATTACATATGTCGCAGGACTTGGAATCTTGAAGTGGAAACCGCGTCTCGGTAAACGTAATGTTCGATGCCCTCCAGCCCAATGGACTGACGACCTGCGCAAGGTCGCCCGTAGGCGCTGGATGACAGGTATGAGTGGCGCCGACTCGGGGAGGCCTAAGTCCAGCAGTGGACTGTGATTGGCTGACAAGGCCGACGACGAAATAATAAGATTTAATTAGTTAGCTAGTTTATTAACTATTATTCTTGTATTTAATGTTTCTATTTGAGCTTTCCTGTTTAGTTTTTTATCAATGATCAGCCCTAGAAATTTGTTGTATCGACAGCATTATTATATTATTGCATTTCACATCTATATTTTGTAATGTCAAAGTCCCTTGCTTGAAATTCATAATAAATATCTTGTTAATATTAAAATTTACATTATTATTATTAAGCCAATCTTATTATGTTAAGTAGAGTATTACTAGTATCCTGTGAGTATGTGTTTTTATTAATACATGGTACTCTAACTGTACTATCATCCACAAAAAGACTTACACAATGTCCTGTAGATTTGAGAAGGTCATTAATGTACACCGTAAAAAGTAGTGGCCCTAGGACACATCCCTGTGGAACTCCAAAATGATTAAGTCTTTCTGTGGATAAGAAAATCTGTTTATATTTAGTTCTAGTATTCACTCTGCTTATTTATGTCAATTTTTTACGATCTTGCAGATAAGGCTTCCATAATTGGAAACATGACCTCTTATACCATAGGATACAAGGTTTTTAGTAATATATTATGTTGAACATAATCAAAAGCTTGTGTCATGTCCCAGAACATGGAACATACCGGATTATTTCCATCCACATTTATTACAGTATACAGAAAATCAAAGACTAATATGGCCATATGAGTTGTTCTTTTCCCTAAATCCGTTTTTTTTTCAGATTACATACCATTTTTTTCTCAAGATATTTATTAATTTCTGTAGATATGTACTTTTCAATGATTATTGCAAATATCGAGAGCAATGAAATTGGTCTGTAATTTTTCACGAGTTCTCTGTCATTCTTTTTAAATGAAATACCTATAATAATATTATATGTATATATATATAAGTTATGGAGGAGTGGTACTCCTTTTTCAGGGAATTGGAAATGCACTTGTTTAAATGAAATCTTGTATAAGTATTTTTCAAAGACAAGCTTTATACAATTTTCATAATATAGAAAGTTTAACCTCGTAAGTAACGCAAGTGGTACTGCGGGAATTTTTAGTATCAAATAAATTGCTATAAATTGGTTCAATTATAGAGCTAGAAGTTGTACGTAAAGTGTTGCAAACAAAATGTAAAAGGAGTCGAACGAATGTCGTAAAAGTGTATCGATACAATAACCCTGAGCGGAGCGGTGTTGCCGCCTCCGCGGTGCGCCGCAGGGTTGCCCGCTGCGGCCGGGTGTACAGCTACAATTCAAATAACAATAAGACACATTGACAGCTTTCGGACGGACGTCCACTGTACTTGTTATTTCGGTTATGAAGCCCTTAAACATTCAGTACAAAGACAAAGGGATGGACCAGGAATAAACAAATTACCCTATAATGTTGCTACAATATGAACAGATATAACGTGACATACGACTTTTGAGTCATTTACATTTAAAGTATAACATACAGATTAGGTACTTAGATATCTGATTAGCATAGAATAAGAGCTAGATTCGGTTATTGTAAAAAGCGCTAAGGGGCAGCCCCGGCGCGCAGTTGCGTAAGCGTGTGGCGACGCGGGCCGTGCGAGTGCGGCGCTCCTTTCCCTCTCGACGACCTCCTTCCAAAGGAAAGTGGTGGCGCACGCGCGACCAGCGCCAGCTGACTGGCACCACGCGCTGCCTCTTATCTGTTCCTCTTCCACCGAGAGACCCCTCGTCTTTATTATCAACCACACTCAGATTCCTATAACAGTCCTTTAATTTTGACCAATATAGTTTGGCTTTATCTTTTACTTAAATATATATTTATGTCAGATTACTACTATCATGTATGTCTTTGTAGACCACGGGCTATAAAAATGGCCCGGATATTTGGAGGGCATGCGTGGGGCCATGGGAAGGCCAACACGTAGAGGCCCCTTAACAAATTTAATGTAAATGTGGCGTGACACTGACCGGCGATTATCCCTGTCTACACCATATAACAATGCACCCAAGGACAAGCCCCGGCAAGTGTACGACTATTATGGGAAATGAGGACAAAAACTACCGAGCTATTGGGGTGAATTGCTAGTGGTACTAGGGGTCTGGGAAAATGGGGACTATGGAGTCTGCCCGTCGCAATGTTCGGGGAACATGGAAAAATGGGCAGACGGTGACTCGTCATTCACTGCATGGGTCCCAAAAAATGCCATAGAAGGCAGGGGCAACATGGGTGTGAGTGGCTAAGGGGTGTCGAGAGGTCGGCTGCAGGTTCACCGAAGCTACGTCCGACGTTAGGCCATTTATCACTTCCACCCCTGGAGCTTGAGTCTTAGCTCTAGCGATCTCCGCTCCGTGCCGGCCGGTTAAGGCAAGCACGGAGTCAGGTACGAGGTGTTGCTACTCACCTAAGGCTTCGCCACAAAGCCCCCTTGCGGGTTTACTGCTATTATTATTATTAGTATTAGAATACTAATTAATTTATTTGAATTGTTCTAATTAAAATGTAAAACCAATATTCAAATAACAGAAGAGTGATACCATAATATTTCCATGTGCTGAAAGTGCGTAGTGTACGCGGCCATGCGGGGAGACAGCACTCCGACGCCGACTTTTTACTTATGTCACAATTTACATGTTGTTGGACATTCAGGTTATACTAGTTTTGTTGACACAGTTTTTTTATTTCATTTTGCTAATTTATTATAATTCATTAACAATCATTAATCAAACTCCTGACATATTAAATAAAAGATTTTAGAAATGCAATAATATGTTTTTAATTTATTTTACGTGCTGCAAGATATTGGACAGTGAACTGAGACAATTTTTATTATCTTATAAAACTAAGTCTGCATTTACTTGTGTGTAGCCTAGATCGTATAAAATAGACTAAAGCAGAAGACTTAGAATATAAACTGGGATTAATCAATAGTACCCATACAAGAAATAAATATATGCTAATACTTTCATCAATCATTGCTTGCGGTTAAAGTATTGCAATGACGTCGGTGCGGTCAAACGGGTACCGCGCCGATGACATGTTTATGTGCGCAACTCATTAACGCCAGTACACTCCGCGGCAAACGCTAAATATTTGTTAAACATCCTCCATAAAGTATGTTTAAGTACGAAATCTTAAATATTTATCAAAAAAGGTATTTATTTAAGGTATTTATTTATCTAATACTAATATATAAAGCTGAAGAGTTTGTTTGTTTGCTTGAACGCGCTAATCTCAGAAACTACTGATCTGATTTGAAAAAATCTTTCAGTGTTGGATAGCCCATTTATCGAGGAAGGCTATAGGCTATATATCATCACGCTAAGACCAATAGGAGCGGAGTACTAGTGAAGAATGTTTCAAAGTCGGGGGGCTTCTTAACTATTCCACGGGGACGAAGTCGCGGGCAGAAGCTAGTAATATATAAAAATGATTTGATTTGATTATTTATATATTACTACTAGCTGTCCCGGCAGACGTTGTTCTGCCCTGAAGAAATAAAATTTAGAACCCGATTCCAGCGCCACCTACCGGGTCCAAATGTAAGCTAACCTATCTTTCAAGTCGGATCAAACTGCACACGGCGTGCAAATTTGATTTAAATCGGTCAAGTAGTTTAGGAGCCCATCGCGGACAAACAACGTGACACGTAATTTATATAGATTAAGAAGATATGCTAGCTTACCCGAAATTTGAAGTTTTTTTTTTATTGCAGGAGATCAGCAGACAGGCAGACGGCCCACTTGATGGAAAGCGGTTACCATCGCCTATGGACATTTGCAACACCAAGTTGCTGCAAATGCGCTGCTGCTCTCTTAAGGGAAACTGGAACCTGGTCACTAATGCCGGAACACAACTCAAGGTTGTTATGGCGACATACTTTAGACCAGGGGTGGTAGCCATCCAGTCGGGCGAATGCCCTACCACCTGGCTGTGGGTTGTTAAGTCGCCTCTTACGACAGGCCGCCCGGCCGCAGGAAACTGTATTCTTTCTCCGTTCCTGCACGGATAAAAAAGTGTTTTGGAAAATAGACATGAATGGGCTATGATTGTAATTTGAAGGGCGCAAATCGGCGTCCTTGTACATGCCGCTAATTCCAGTGGCCTCGATCGGGTGGAGAAAGAGCGCGGGCCGTTGGCCAGACTTGCTTCTCACTTCACTTATTTCTGTCTCTTTGCTATTAAATGTTATTCGAAGGCCAACATTTGTGCTCTGATTTACTTTTATGATTATGATAATATTGTGTACTAACTGCTTCCCGCGGTTTCACTCGCGTGGTGATGGAAAATCGTTGTATTTTTGATAATTCACACCATATGTTTACAAATTGTTTTCTGATGTGTAAGCTATATTATTGTAAAGTTTCATGTAAATTCATTCAGTAATTTTTCCGTGAAAAGGTAACAAACATACATCTATGAATTCTTACAAACTTTCGCGTTCGTAATATTAGTAGGATTTAAGACAACTTTATCGCGGCACTTCTACTAACGTACGCGTGACGGGCATAAAACAAATGGGTCCAAAATTCTTTATTTTCATCACACACGTAAGATATAATTGAATTTTTATTGCTTGAAGCAGGCTAACCGGCAGACGGCCCACCTGATGGAAAGCGGTTACCGTCATTTGTGGATGTTTGCTAACACGATGCCGACCTCTAAGAAATTTTGTAACGCCCTCTTAAATATTAGAAAATACGCTACCTATAGAATTAAATTATCTGAAGCTCATACAAATCATAGTATTCGGGATCGATTCCACAGTGATGTCGACGCAAAGCCACTGCTGTTTGAATTCTATGTACAAGCATTTTTCACTATTAATGATTGTGACGACAATTTGGTTTTTGCTTGTTTACCAATTTCTAAAAGGTACTTTGATGTAGAAAGCTGGATTTGTAATTAAAGAATTATGAATAGATAACATTTGTTTTTCAATCTATCCTAATATGTTGACATGAGATTGTATTTATTACTACTAAATTGGCAGCTAGATCGCATTAAATAGATATTATGAACATCTTTTTGTTCATATAATATTAGTAATTAAATACGTCCCAAGACAGCCTGCAACATCTTCTATTGCAATGTTATTTAACATCAAGTATGATTATATATTTTACATATCTTAATGCATGTACACTAATAAAAATAACATTGTGGTCACTGGAATACGGTGAAACTCACATCACGAATTTATATGATAATCTCAGTCGACCTCGCCTGAGATTAAACACCTGTCACCTGCACTTTGCCCATTTAAACTAGGGTTAATTAAAACATTACTTCGGACGTGTACTCAAGTAGTGCCTTGAGTAGGAAACCTTGATATAACCGAACGTTAAACACTCATTAATTATGTTCGAAGTGAAACAAAATAAAATATGCAATTTACACAACGTTAACACCATTTACAACTCGATGTATATTAATTTACGAAAATCAATTTTTTGTGATTATCATGGCATTGAGAGATAATTGAAACGTTTAGGCAACTGGGAAGTCGCTGGTTTACACCGAACATAATTGCTATTACTAAATGTGCGATACATCATCAGATGAAGTGCGAACTGAATAATAAATCATGTTTACGACACCATATTAAAGCAACTTTAAAAGTTTATGTTGCGCATATTAGGCATTATCCGTTATATACTATTCGTGAAGTAACGGCGAAAGAATACAACCTACAGCTAGGTAGGTGGTAGGGCATTTGCCCGACTGGATGGCTACCATCCCTGGTGTAAAGTATGCCGCCATTACAACCTTGAGTTGTGTTCCGGCATTAGTGGCCAGGTTCTAGTCTCCGTTTAGAGAGTGGCAACACATTGGTAGCACCTTTGTTGTTACTGATGTCTATAGGCGATGGTAATTGCTTTCCAGCAGATGAGCTGTCTGCCTGTCTGCTGAATTCACGCTATAAAACAAATAAAAACATCATACTCTCACGTAAGTCACGTAGATAATAATATAATGAGAAGAATTGTACTCCGCCAGAAATTTTCCAAAATTTCGTATATTTTTATTCGTTGATGTATTAATAATATCAGCCCATAAACTTCCCGCTGCTGGGTTCAGTCCTCCCGCTTATAAGGGAAATGACACATCGATTATCTAGTTGTGTGGATTTCATCACGATGTTTTCCTTCACCATTAGTACGTCGTAATTGTAACAATATTTCATCAAGACAGTAAGCCCGTGTTGCAAGTGATGCATACTTCCCGGTCAGGACTCAAACTTGCGCTCTTTGAATTTGAGGCGTGACTACGCTAACGGCACGATGTTCACATAATATTTCACGATTCATGTTCATAATATCATATTAGTCGTAATAATATATTAGTATCGGTTCTCGCTTACACTATGACGTAATTGAGATGGCATTATGCAAGAGTCAGTTAAAGTTCAATGAAAGATGACAGGTTTTTTATGTATGCTTGTGGGAAAACTGAAAACGCGCTACCTGATGGTAAGCGGTTACTGTCATCTATTTACATTTGCAACCTCCTTACGATTTAAATAATTATCTTATCGTATATGTATTATTTTAAATATTTTTTTGAAGAGTCTTATATGATAAAGCTCTGAGAGAACTGAGGAAGGGAATTCAATCCACAGTTTGCACAAGTATAGCATGA
Source organism: Dendrolimus kikuchii (assembly GCA_019925095.2). Classification (NCBI taxonomy): domain Eukaryota; kingdom Metazoa; phylum Arthropoda; class Insecta; order Lepidoptera; family Lasiocampidae; genus Dendrolimus; species Dendrolimus kikuchii. The sequence continues at coordinate 20,055,167 of CM034408.1, forward strand.
AACGCGCCACCTACTATGGATAACTTCAAGACAAGAACTTTATTTTACGTATCGTGGGGATTTGAAATTATTACCCTTGGTTGAAGTTTTCCTAATATGACGTTTCTCAACATAATTGTCATAAAATTCCTCTGAGGCCGGCAGCGTTGTTAATAACGTTGATAACTGGTGTTGCCAATGTCCCTAAGTGACAGTAACCATTTCTTATCACCGTCAGCCTGTCTACTGTAATTCAGCTATAAAAAATGCACCAAACCCAATGATTTATCAGAACACTCCCCTATAGACAACAGAAGACACCTGAACGCTAACGTATCTTGCAGGGTTTGAAATACTGCTTTATGCCGGAGGTTGCACTCTGACATGCAGATCCTCAGCAGGTCACTCACTGCTCCGTCTACTTCGGTGTCCACGCTAGAGTAACACAACTGAATTATGCTAAAATATTAAACAAGTCCGCGGAATAAATTCACGTATTACTGACTCTGATATTAAATAGGCTGAAACATACGTTTTAATTATTTTCAGAATAATTACCGACGGTTAGACTTAAAATTCAAGTTTAAATTATTTGATGATGTAGCTGGATACAGTTATGCCAACGTGAACCAACCCGCAATTGTAAAAATGTAAGTTATTAACACCAAATTCTCCTCAACAATAACAGCACAAAATCTATTTCCAACTAAAATAGAATCTTATGTATATAAACCAAACCAACCACAATTATATGGAATATTCACTTAAGTTCCAATTACATGACAATTTATTTAATTTTTATTGGATGAGCTCAGCAGACAGGCAGATGGCCCATGCAATGAAAAGCGGTTACCATCGCCTGTGGACATTTGTAACATCATGCTGCCGCACTCTCAAGGGCGGCTGGAATCTGGCCACTAATCTAACTACACGACTCAAAGGTTGTTATGGCGGCATTCTATAGACCAGGGGTGGTGGCAACTTTTGCACCTGGCAAAATTATTTTCACCAAACATACCAAGTATCTTGATTTTTAATTCAGATATCTTTATTTGTATAAGACACTATGACAGTATAGATTACACATTCAAGATAAACAAAGTATCTACAGTCTGCACTTTTAGTACAGCATTTACTTCATCGAGGCGCATAAACTATTTCAGAATCTTAAATAAAGACAAATACGACTAAAGTATGTAATAAAGCTCCAGAGTAAAGATCATAAACTGGCGTTCGTAAAACGTGAAGTCAGTTGGACCACGTGTAATTACGACTTGAACTATAAAAGTCATTTAGTTGAAACAATTTAATGCAGTTGGTCCACTTTGGCATAACCGGCTCCAATTTACGAGCGCCAGTTTGAGTTTATCAAAATTTGATAATTTTATGAAATATTACGAAAATAACACTATCATTTTTTATTTAATTTAATTTGTTTTTTAATCATGACCTTATTATGTAAAGTTGCATCGTAAATATTAATGTAAATTTATTTTTATAATACAGGTCGTAAAAATGTACGCTTCATGTGATTCTTATTTATTCTTACAGAAATAAAGCATGATGTCATCTGACTGTCAATTTAATGGTTGAATGTACGCGTAGCTGTTACTGTTTACACTACATTAATAGGCTCGGATTATCAAAAAACACAATCTTACTGGTTTTGAACGTTTTTATTGTAAATAAATATAATTTAATTGAAAGTGACAAACGTGTACAATTTGTGATATTGCAGTTGAAAAGGCTTTAAAGCGGTCGCGAGACGAGGTCGGCGTTAATGAGGGCAGCTGAAGTACAAGGCGATCGACCTCCCACAATTGACACTAAGAAGGAGGAAATGCATTGGGCTTTGACATATGACACGTAAATACCACAAGAGTAGTTAACTGACAATCAAAAAAACTAACAAAAATGTTGTTAACAAAAAATTTTAATTATTTGAAAAAGTTTTATGACGTCCATTATTTTGGTCCAAAAGTCAAAGGGGTAGATGGATATCTCGATACGAATACAATCTTCGTAAATATGTATGTATATTTTCAATATCTTTTTTAAATTTTGTTTTACAGCATTTTCGTTTAAGATATTTAAAACCACCTAAAAAGAAACACCCGCAAGCTAACCATGGTCCATGGTTTAAAATGACACCATGTTTATGTCTTTGGGGTCAATAGTCACAACGCTACGACAAATCGACACTTAAACGAACAAACTGTTGTCTTGAGCACACATTATGAAGCATCACGTTTATAATTGTTGTGAATAGAAAATGTTCAATAGAACTAAATTAAACATTGTTTACAACTAAATATGTCTCCATTGGGAATAGGTACATATTTGTGACCTTTGAGGCCCTGGCTCGTGCTGCAGACGAGGCTAGCATTTTGGGCACACTCCCCGACGACAGCGATTTGGGACCAATTTTTCAAAATGTATAATAATGTTATTTTGTAATATGAGATTTTGAAGACCACGGGCCATAAAAATGGCCCGGACATTTGGAGGGCTTGCATGGGGCCATGGGAAGGCCAACACGTAGAGGCCCCTTGACAAATTTAATGTAAATGTGGCGTGACACTGACCGGCGATTATCCCTGTCTACACCATATAGTGATGCACCCAAGGACAAACACCGGCCAGTGTAGGACTATTGTGGGAAAAAAGGAGAAAAAGTACCGGGCTATTGGGGTGAACTGCTACTGGTACTAGGGGTCTGGGAATATGGGGACTATGGCGTCTGCCCGTCGCAATGTTCGGGGAACATGCAAAAATAGACAGACGGTGACTCGCCACTCCCTGCATGGGCCCCAACAAATGTCATAGGTGTGAGTGGCGGACTGCAGGTTTACCGAAGCTACTTCTGACGTGATGCCATTTATAACTTCCACCCCTGGAGCTTGAGTCTTAGCTCTAGCGATCACTACTCCGTGCCGACTGCTTAAGGCAAGCACGGAGGCGGGGGCCTTGACTTGGCCCCCGGAGTCGGGTCCGAGATGTCACTACTCACCTAAGTCTTCGCCACAAGGCTCCCCCTGCTTTTATTTTGTAATTTGAGTTTTGTTATTAACATAGTTTATTTATAACAATGATATAAATTTAAAACAAATAATAATAACGAAATATTGTTGGATATTAAAATTTATAGAAGTATTATTGGACGAACTGCCAACATGAAGAACGGAAATAGATATCGAATATTGATTGTTATGCGGCGATGATTGTGTCTTGAGTGTCGCGACCCGATTATAGTGTTCGAGATGTGCTTTCATTATTTGCCGATAGGCGATTGCGCAACGGATTTGACACTAAAGTATATGCTAACGTTCGGAAATGATAGCCAAATCAGCACTTATTACGTAAAAATGGCTTCACACGTAATGTTTGGTTTTGAAATTACTAGTATCGTCATTCATCGAATCTCGTACGCCTTTATGCTTGGCATTTGCATTTGTCATTATGCCTTTAAAGATATTAATGCTTCAATGTATGTAGTAATGTTTCTAAGATTATTGAAACGCTTGGACCGTGGGCTCCTGAGGCCATGAGCCTCTACCAACATTTATCAAAACGACTCATTGACTCGTCAGGTGATCAGAAGGCTGGTGCTTACCTCGGGCAACGGATCAGTATGGCGATCCAGCCTTCTGGGCACCTTACCCATAGAAGACGGTGATCTGGGCTCAGTATTCTACTTATAGTCTTGAGAGACTATGGGTAGAATACAATACAAATAAGTTAAGTTCTCTTTTATTGTATTACATTATTACTACTTATATTACTTTATAATATTGTATTACTTTAATAAAAGATTCGTTTTAAATTATTTTCGTTCCCATAATAACAATAATCATAAAACAGCGTGTATAACCTCAACTAAGCAAGTTAAGCCGATATTAGACGGTTCATTTATGTCCTTCAATATGAATGAATCAACAAAAGTGATCCGTGGAAACATAAACTTAAATCATTCAATTTAGTTCCGTTCTGTTCTTTCAGTCTTGTGTATTTCAACGAAATTCTTTCAGAATTACGCTTGTGTTATGTGTAATATTGTACAAACCCATACACCCAGATCATAGTAAACAAAGGACACTGCGTTTACAATATTTATCATGCCAGGAAATGATCCTGGAGCCTCTGCGTTCCAATGAGCTCAGCCGGCAATTCTATTTACTTTATGTAAATGTATGTTAGAGGTATATTTCAAAAGAATTCACATTGTTTTACATAAATAAATCTTTTTTATTAATAGAAAAATGTTTTTAACAGAAAATTAGGATATAGCCTGTATGTCGGTCGCGACTGTTATTAATTTCTAATGACTGACATGAATTACATCCACGTTAGTTACTTTCAGCTTGTTTATTCCGATTGAAATAGAACTGTTATAATATCGAAGAAGTCTTGCCTTCTTCATGGTTTTTGATAATATTAAGGAATCTGCTTTTGTGTTGTTATAGGGAAAATATACTGTGTGAAGAAGACAGGCGAAAGTAGTGATAAATACAAATGGGTCTCTTTTACTCTTATTATCTCCTAAAACTTGTCTAGTCAAGGTCAATCATTTCATATCCTTCATCAAGAAGAATCGGTCCAACACCGATGGTTATGCTCTCCTACTTGTGTTTCAGTCTCTGCATAAGGCCTTAGCTATTTCACTAGAACTCTTAGTAAATTCTTTACAACATTTTTATATTAATTATCTATAATTTTTTAGATGTTGTATGCAATATTAGAAGAGTTATGTAAGCCTCAATGCATAGGTTGTAAAGTTCAACGATTTCCCAGTCATTAATATTAACAGTTAGCATAGTGAAATTGATTTGTAGTTAAATTTCTTAACTGAGCATTTGGAGTGAATTCCGCAACTCGGAGCGAGAAGCCCGACCTCGAACTGCGGCAGCTCGTTAGGTAATGTCGTGGGGCAACCACGGTACACGTGCTGCAGTACCTGGGTGTCTAGAAGTGTAAGCATCTGGAACTGCTCTCAAATACTTAACCTGCAGTAAACAATGGAAAATTCGTTTTGCATTCCAGCGAGCCGATAAAGGCTTAGGCCTACTTAACCATACAAGTGAATTTATTTTACATATTTTGCCTATTCTAATATATATATATATATATATATATATATATATATATATATATATATATATATATATATATATATACAACTTAATTTATAAAAGATAAAAACTACAAATAGAAAATAGGTCCCAAATCACCGTCAGTTGGGAGCGTTCCCAAAACGCTGGCCGCATTACCACGTTGTATGGCAACGCTTATGCATACATACATAAATACATACGTAACTTCACGCCAGTTCCCTTGCGGGGTAGGCACGAACAACAGAGTGCCATTTAGGCTTATTCTTACACACCTCACTTGCCTCTTTGACATTGATAACTCTTGTCATGCAAGCTCGTCTGTTCTTAAGGCTCCTGACATCACCTTCTACTAGTGCACGATCAATTTGATCATGGAAGGTGTGTCGTGGCCTTCCACGACTTCTGCATCCATCCACATTTGCATTGTATATCTGTTTAGTCATTCTTTCATCATGCATTCTTTCCACATGCCCGAACCACCGGAGCATTCCTTTCCTTACCTTCACCCCGACACTCTCTTTCAGACCAACTCTCTTGGTATTTTGGGCAACGCTTATGCGTTGCCCAAAATACAGGCCAGCGGTTTGGTACCATACAAGTTGTATGGAAAACTGACTTTACTTGTACCGCCAGTAAGAAAACAATTCAATGGACAGTATATCACTTATAGCAGTTAGTGAATATTAGCCGATACATGTTTTTGGGTGAAATATTGTTGTCTGTAAGACGTGTCATAGCTGTGTCTGCTAAATAGTAGTTCGAATTTAAAGCCTGCACTCTTCGCCTTTCTACGCAGAGTTTGGTCCGGCTTCAGAACGATTCAGTAAAAAAAATTTAGTTGTTATGAAATTTAATTTAGACAAGTTAACTTTAGTTGAACCTCTCACGAGACCAAATGGCTAGCCTTTATTTTGTAAGCGCAATACGCAAAACAGCAGCGCTGTCTTTTTGGAAACGTTGCCAACAAACGCTAGTAATTTGAAATTTTGTACTTATATGGAAATAGGTATAGCTTCTATCATGTATTTTTATTTTTACTTTATAGTTTAATTTGAATTGAATTTTTGACAGATGTGAACAGATGATTAAATGTGATCCGTACGTAATACAAATTATTATTATACAATGTCACCTTAGTTTCCCACAAAAACGCGCGTACAATTTTGTAAAAAATCTTACATATGTTGAGCAATTATGAAATTGGCTGTTCTATTGTTTGAGAAGAATACAGTATTTACAAATGACTCTTATCTCTTTTATCAAGTCAGGTAACGGGTTGTGCAAAAGGGACGGATGAAACTGATCCCTTCCGCATTTCAAACATTTCAACAGGGAGATTGTGTATCTGTTTAGTCATAGTTTAAATATACACATATATACCTCTTGCGTACAAGACAACCATATTTACAAATTGTCTATAATCCAATTCTAGGCCACGATGAAATTCTCGGATGAACGTTGGATATTTGATCAATTTAGATACGTCATTTGATGTCTTCTGACTAGCTTATGTCTTTACTTTAGATGTGCTTTAAATTGATGCAAAAATATTCTTGTTTCCAAAAGGAGATCAGCAGACAGGCAGACGGCCCATTTGATAGAAAGCGGTTACCTTCGCCTATGGACATTTACAACACCAAAGTTGCTGCAAATGAGCTGCTGCTCTCTTAACGGAGACTGGAACCTGGTCACTAATACCGGAACACAACTCAAGGTTGTTATGGCGACATACTTTAGAGCAGGAGTGGTAGCCATCCAGTTAGGCAAATGCCCTACCACCTGGCTGTGGGTTGTTAAGTCGCCTCTTACGACAGGCCGCCCCAACGCAGGAAATTGTATTCTTTCTCCGTTCCTGTACGGATTGATGCCCTATTTTACGAATGATAACAGAATGTACTTATATACACTGGATACTATACACAGCTCAGTTATTACTGACACGTGTTTTTTTGTTTAATATGTAAGGTGAGCGAAAAATTAATTATACATCAGCTGTAACTAATTGTGGGCCACTATGCAAATTCGATTTAGTAACACTTAGTCGGAATAATTAATTATAGACATTGTATTGGATGTTGATATATTTTGAGGTGGTTTTGTGCAACTGCGTTCGGGTCGACTAGCCTTCAGCGCTCGAACCAGTCCAGTGTGCTTAGATCAGTGATAAGGCGCGCCGTGAGGCAAGTGCTTACATAAGGGTGGGGGCCCAGTGACGCCGCGTTATGTCACCGTAACACTTTCCGAGCTGCCTCCACTATTCATTATGTGCTGGGCAAATAGATCAACCATCGATCTGGATATATGACTTATTTGAGGAGATAGTCTTACATTATAGTATTTTTGAGACCAAAAAGACAACCTGAAAGCATGCAATACTTGTCTGTTAATTGTTTTTATAAAATTACATCGTTATCAAACAACGCGAAGCATAAGTGATTTAAAATGCTTATCTATTACCGTGAAAAGAATGCTGTGTTTATTGCTGTTATACAATAAAGTTACTTTTAAATACTTTTCGTCCGTTGCCTAACTGCTGTTTTTACTTTATTTTAGTCTAGACTTGTATCACTGTGATTGCATTGTCACCAAATTGTGTTCTTATTGAATGATTAATTAAAGAAATACGAAATAGGTTTCACACTTCAGCTGTGATATGCAACGTTCGGGTTTTCAGCCAGTCTCGAAATGGAGTGAGAACGTGTCTTTTATGATATTTGAACGGGTATTGGCTCCAAGGGCGAGGTCATTTCGTTGCACAACTGCAGTAAACTTATCAAAAGTTAGGGTTAAAAAATTGTTTAAATATCGTATTTGTATTTTTAAATATATTGAAAATACAGTAGCGGATGCAGACCACTATTTTTTGGAATTTTTGCCTGTTACTATGTATAAATATTGTTTTTAATGATGAATAGAAAAATGTTGATCTAAAATTTGCAGTACTTATTATTCAGGAAGTCGAAGATTTATCAGCAGACGGATTTATTGGTTGTAAAGTATGCTTTTAATATATTCTAAAAAGAACTGAATTATAAATATAAATACCTCTAATATTTATTATTCAACATATTTTTAGAAAACAGGTTTTTTGGACTATACGTAGCTTCTTATGCTTATAAGCATCGGAATTGCCTCATTTATTAGTTTCCGCAATTTGTAAAAGATTGCTAAAGTGATAAGTCGAACATTCGGTCGCAAACACTTTGGCTTGGTCCCGTTGAAAATGTTTCATTTTCATGGATGAAGTGTTTTCATCTCCGTCACTAATAGTACATACACACCAAATTACATGATGCTTATTTTCAACACTGTGAAGAAGATGGAACAGACAATTATATTATAATCTAAAGAAATCAGTTTGCATTTATGTAAATACTTACTTAGTACAGGGTCTAAATTATTGTTGAGTGGTTGCTGGTCTGGTGTTGCAAAATCGCTACAGTTTATTACGAGATTTAACGGAATGAATATTAATTTAATTTGATTTATGTGACCTTTGATATTCGCCAAGATTAGAATATAAATTCAATGGAATTAAATAGTAACATAAAATAAGAACAAAGTCCGCATCTTTGCATAAATACAAATAATGTTTTTGATTATGAAGTTTAGACGGTCCATTTTAAAATTCCAAGTCAGAATGATGAAACACGAATGTCATACGTGTTCTTTTCTTCATGGATAATTGTTATGTTAGTTGAGACATGTTATTATTGTGTACGGTTATCAAACAGTTGTTTGCCTAAATCTTGCAACAAGAAACAAATGGCCGCAATGCAACCGCAGTTATGTAAATGGAAGCCACTTACGCGTATTCGGATTGCGACGTATTACGAGTACGATACGTGCCTCACGCCCGTGCCCCCGCCCCTGTCTAAAGCCGCGGACCCCGTGTCCCGTGCCCCCCGCCCCTGTCTAAAGCCGCGGACCCCGTGTCCCGTGCCCCCCGCCCCTGTCTAAAGCCGCGGACCCCGTGTCCCGTGCTCCCCGCCCCTGTCTAAAGCCGCGTACCCCGTGTCCTGTGCCCCCTGCCCCTGTTTAATACCGCGTACCCCATGTCTTGTTCCCGGTCTCGCGTTTATTCCTGTTTTTATGATGTAGGTTGTTTATAGAGCGATTTTTTCTAGTTTGGATATAAATACAAAATTATTAAGCATAATTTGCCTCACAACAACAATATACTGATTGTATGACTCGTGTTGACGGTTAAGAAAAAAGGATAGAGAAATCTGCAAGTTCAGATTATCGGTGTTTGAAACACGTTCACTTCGGAAAGGCGGCAGTTATACTTCCAGTTTCAATTCTGATCGGCCTGAGTCTAGGTGGAACGCTGATTTCTGGTTACGACGTTTTGGTTTCTTTTATTGATATCAATAATTCATAACCAGCATTAGGTGATGTGAAATTCCAAATATTATGTGGACCAACAATAAATGAGACATCGTCTGTTTCGATTGCTGCCTCGTCCATTACGGGGAGAACTTAATGCTCGTACGAGATAAGTCTTTCGACACAAGCATTATGTCTCGAAGTGGGTTATATTATCTTCCGCGTTATGAGAGTTATTTAACCGACTGTCCGGTTGGCGTTTATACACTATGAAGCAACACGACTAACGTTTGCCAATGACTCGGGTACAACTATCTCTTCAACCTGAATCACTTCACTTTTTGATGATTAAGCATATCTATAACTTAATAAAGATCGATTGGAAGAGTGAGTTCAGCAGACAGGCAGATGGCCCACTTGATGGAAAACGGTTACCATCGCCTATAGATATTTGCAACACTAAAGATGCTACAAATGCGCTACTGCTCTCTTAAGGGAGACTGGAACCTGGTCACTAATGCCGGAACACAACTCAAGGTTATTATGGCGGCATACTCAGTGGTAGCCACCTAGTCGCGCAAATACCCTACCACCTGGCGAAATTCTTATTTAATACATTAATGGAATTTCATTACTTCTATTAAGTTCCGATTTGTCAATTATCAGATAAAAGTAACAAATTATAACCTAACTGAATATAAAATTGTAACAACTCAACAGTTTTCTTCTTGCATGTGTAATTTTTTAATTGTTTATATTATATTCTATCAATAATTTTATTTGATGTACCATAAATAGAATTTAACGTAACCAAACCTTTTACGTTAACATTAATTCTATATTCTATGTGTAGTCCCTTATGATCCAAAATTCTATTTGTAAAAAATATAATTTAATTACTGCAGATAATTAAACTGTAATTGTACTAACTACTAGTAGAATATTCACACGAAAAGAACTGCATATTTAGAAACGAGGACAAGTAAGTGTAATATTTCAATGATTTTTATAATTAGTCAAATATTTTCAAAGCCGTCGACATTCAGGTGAAATAGTCGGGAGTGACATCACGAGTGGCTCTTGATTAGGAATGCGTAACACATTGCGACTGTGAGATGAAGAGTTGAGCGCACCGTCGGCATTGTCAGCGCAGTTGAGAACGCGTCGGAGGCGGCGTATGTGCCATTGTTGTTTTGTGTTTGCACACAGAGTATGCAAAACATTATGCAGTGGTGCAAGATCAAGGCCGCGCATTGTCGCATCGCCGTATAACAACCGTTCCGCACTCGACGCTGTTTATTCTTCCTCACACACATTCCGTAGTCTTACGTTTCAGTGTTGCTTTCATACTGTTTTACAATTTGTATTTAGCACTATTGGGTAGTGATACATTTTAACTTTATTTGGATATAATATTTTCTTAAGTTTTCGTGACTAGTATACATGATAAAACTATGTTTTAAAGGTTTTAAGCGCGGCCGCTTTTCAGTAGCCGTGATCACGGAAGACAAATATGTCAAGTGTGTACAATGAGTATTGTTAAAGTGTTATTTAGTCTACCGCCAACTTGTTCATTTTAATGACTTAGTTTCAATTTTGGGTTTATGATTATTATTTGCTCGATGCCTAATCTCATTTACCACCACTTCTTTTTATTTTAGCTCCCAACCATTTTAATATTATATTAAATTATTAGGCTAGGCATGTTTGCTGAAGAGTTTCTTGCACCGCTTCTTCTCTTCAAGTCACAACATGTTGCGAAGCGGTGGTAAATGAGATTAGTCTCCCATAAAGTAAATAATAACCATAAACAATTAAAATGTCCAAGTTGCTAAATAAAACTTTAACAATATTCATCGACACTGACATTTTTATCTTACGTGATCAAGTCTACTGAAAAGTGGCCGAATAATGAAAATCTAATAGTTTACCGCGCTTAAATCCGTTAAAACGTAGTTTTATTATTTGGGCATAAAAAAAACAGGCGTTCGGGAATAAAACTACATAATGTTTAAACAAATTAATACGCTATTTGAATCCGTTCGCTTGTAAAAAGTTATAACGTGACAAATTTGTACGATCGTACTAAAGCAAACAAATATTTCCATTGATTTGACTGTCATCTACCCTATCATATGAAAATGGTGACTATTATATTATTACTCAAGGATTAAAATTGCAAGAAATAACGTGACTCAAGGTCTAAAACAGACAATTGACGTTTTATAAATTAAGTTAAAATAATAAAATATAACTTGTTCAATGGCAATCAACGGAAATGCGTGCTTTATAGAATTTTTACAACTACCAAGGTGGAAATCTTTGTTAGATAGTTCTTTTTTAATGTACATGAAACAAATTGCTTTTATGTGGAGTACATGGATTCTACGAGTTGATTTTGGTATGAGATTGTGCGGCGGAGTGCGCAACCGCGGCGCGCCGCCGCGTTGCCCAACGCCGAAAGTGGCCGCCAAACGGAACTACGTTTGCTTTAAACTAACTGGATTTTCCGATTTCACACTTTCAAGATACTTCAGTTATAACATAATTTTTATATGTAACGGCTTAGTAACGCGAAAGCCATTTAACATTTTATTTTGTAGAATTATTTATTACAATATGCGTAATGATAGACATTAATAAATTTCGAACTTCTTTCAATAGATTTATATGAAACTTGTATTGAAAAAGGATTTGAGGCGGAGCACGATAAATACCTATGTCCTCACAATTATTGTTAATTAAAAAAAATTGAGTAAGGTAACTCGTCTTCACATCGGCCATGTCTGGTCTCTCTGGGCGTATCATCTACCCTATTTTAGATCCATGTAGCTTTGAGAGAAACTCAAATATTTTATATTTTGCACGTTGTGTAATTTTACTGCAAAAATGTGTAAATTTAGTATCGTTTATATTATACTAATATATAAATCTGAAGAGTTTGTTTGTTTGAACGCACTAATCTCATGAACTACTGGTCTGATTTGAAAAAGTGTTTCAGTTTTAAACTGTCCATTTATTGAGGAAGGTTATAGGCTACATATCATCACGCTAAGATCAATAAGAGCGGAGCACCAATGAAGAATGTTTCAAAATCAGAGGGGTTTTGAAAACAAATTCCACGCGAACGACGTCGCGGGCACAGCTAGTTTAATATGAAATTCTTATAATTATTGTAAAATGTCAATAACAATATTGATACTTATTGTATTATCTAGATAGTATTAAAACCACCATGAGAATGTTACATATTTACATATAATAAATTTATAATGCTAGATTCACTTGTTGAAACTTACTTTACTTACTTCATAGAAAATACTTTTTATGTCTTTATAAATAAATAACACAAATTATATGCTTAACCGATCCAGTTTCTGGTTTCGGTATATTCTTCATTCGATATCTTTGATAGTATTAATAAACTTGTAATTTTTTTTTTATTGCAGGAGATCAGCAGACAGGCAGACGGCCCACTAGATGGAAAGCGGTTACCATCGCCTATGGACATTTGCAACACCAAAGTTGCTACAAATGCGCTGCTACTCTCTTAAGGGAGACCGGAACCTGGTCACTAATGCCGGAACACAACTCAAGGTTGTTATGGCGACATACTTTAGACCAGGGGTGGTAACCATCCAGTCGGGCAAATGCCCTACCACCTGGCAAATTGTGATAATAAAATATAAGATGTAACATTGAAGAAATACAAACCAATGAACGTTGCCTTCTAAGGTTTAAGTTCAATAATTACGTACCCGGTGTAATTAAGTGATGCAATGGAGCGGCTAATCTCCGCAGCTTATCAGGCTTTGAGGCCACGCGACACTTCGTAAACATGCATCATCGTTACATAAATCATCGAACTTACCAAATGTAAGTCTATAGACATTATGTAAAATATTAATTCACAGCCGATGCAGTGAATTCGTCGATTGCAATGTCTTTGTCATAATTATTATTCGCAGTTAGGTTTTTGTTCAGCTTTTCGACACCTTCAACTCAGGTCACAAGTAAGTTTAAAAAATATGTTTTTGTGTTTCGGCCTTCGCCCGAATAACCGTTCATTAGTATCATTCGATAATTCGCTTTAATGGCCGTAATGGCGACATGTCACACGTTTTATAATCGATGTCCATTCAATGGACAAAAGTAATAAAATTGCAAGAACGCCAAAACATTTCGACACCATGTATGGGAATATGGCTTCGGTGCAGTAGTCGGGCGTTATTTTGTGAAGGTAGTTCGCACCATAAATATTTTATTACAACATTGAGATTTTTATTAGCACTGTATTAAATTAACATTTACGTAGATTTTCAATCGAAAGTTCATCTGTGTCAGATGTGTAAACACACCTAGCTATGTTGCCTCCCCTAGATCTCGATGGAAAGATAGATGGCAAGTCTCGTAAGATGGGGTAGACAAAAAAATAACTAAAACGGACGTTTTAGAAAAAACTACGATTTAACGGTGGAATTGTGATTGTAATTATGTGACCAAGGAAAGTCTGAAGTAACTCTAAAATGTCGTGATCTACCTTGGGTACGTTTATAACTTACATCTGTGTACGTAAACACGAGTATTGCACGTGATCGTTAATCGCATTCCATGAGCCACAGCATTCGTAGCGTGTCGTATGGCGTGGAGGATGTCTGTCTGATGCGAAGGGCACATGGCAGGGCCGTTGCGTAATGCCGTAATAACGGATGTCGTCCGAACTTGACCCACCGCAACGGCTTGCACTGTGGCAACGCACATGGCGCTGGAATTGCCGGAACACTGAACGTGTTTCGGTGTCTCACGTCGTCGCAATGCTGTGGCGAAGAAGGGAATATAACTGCGACTAGTTCATTTACGTCAAAACCAAGTAATTGCAATTCTGATCATCGTTCTACTTTTGAACCAAATTTACATACATACATACATACATAACTTCACGCCAGTTCCCTTGCGGGGTAGGCACGAACAACAGAGCGCCATTTAGGCTTATTCTTACATACCTCACTTGCTTCTTTGGCATTCATAACTCTTGTCATACACGCTCGTCTGTTCTTAAGGCTCCTGACATCACCTTCTGCTAGTACACGATCAATTTGATCATGGAAGGTGTGTCGTGGCCTTCCACGACTGAACCAAATTTATTTGTAAAATACCCTTACAGTACTGTAGCTGTATCGCAAAGAGAAGCCAGAAGCAGGTCGAGAATTCCCTAGAAGAGATTGCCTTTCAGCAATAAAATTATTCGTATTGTGGTGAGTGATGGTCGAACGGACTAGTTGATTTAAGAAGTTTCAGAAAAAAAAGGACAGATACATTTTAGAAAGGGATAGATGATGGAAAAAGAATGACGAAATGAAGATCGAAATTATAGAATAGAAGGTTCGGGAAAGAAAAGACCGAGATAGATACATGGTTAGAAAGGGATAGACGGTAAATAAAATAATAACGAAAAGAAAGTCGAAATTATGGGTTCTAAAGGATTCCGGGTTTATAAGCAGCTAAGGCACGCCTACAGGAAAGTACAGTTGAAGACAACGCTGCTGCAAGTGCGATACGGGAGAGTGAGAAGAGAAGTTTAATCAAAGACAGTGACAAGTTTATTGGGGAGTTTAGTGGGCAGTTCAGTGAAGGAGGAGTTTAGCGTAGGTTAAGAGGGAAATTCGGAGATGAGCTCCGCAGTATGAGGAGGTGGTCTACGCAATATCGGCGACGGTATTGTGAATGATACGTCTCATCGTCGAGGCAGTGCGACGTTAGTCGTGCGTCAAGGGGCAACCCTACAGAGAAGAAACACATACGTCTGTGTAACTCAATAAAAGCATTTAGTTGAAAAAAAAAATGGTGTTTTCTTATAACCCCGCTCGCACGTAACAGTATTATATACTATGCCATTATTCTCTTTTGTTGATCGCTCATTAATGACATCTTCCATGCATTACCACCTTTAACGATATTGTGCGACAATCAAAGTGCCATCTCACTAACTAGAATTGGTACAGACAGGCCTCTGCGGACCGATGAGTTCGTATTTGTGGCGAGGAGCACTTTACCTACTAACTTTTGCAGATGATGTCAGGTGTAAGACTTTCAATCGAAAAGCGAAGTCTTCTGTAAGTTTGTTGAATTCAAGAACCAGTAAAATAATTCTTTCCATCTTTATTTTGACATTATATGCTTAAAGTACGTTTACTGACTATATAAAGTATTACCGTAGCCTCAGACGAGACAAGTTATTAAGAAAAAGTAAGAAAGACTGCCTTGACCTCAATAATGTCAACGACAAGAGCACTCGAGAAGTTGTCATTGCTCAGTTAATCGTATTTGCCTCTCACATGTCAAATTCAGTGGGTTTTGTTCAAATTATATTATGTTTATTTTTTGAAACTCATAGCTACATAAGTTATCTACTTTATTAACTTCTCAGTGTAAATACGTCTGTCGAAGAGGCTAAAAATTGATTGAGCCATGGCTAAGCAGCCTAACTTATGACGATACTTACTACCAGCGGGTAATATAATAATGTAAAATTGACTTTTTAACAATGAAGATAGAAGAACAGATAACACTTTATTGCTCACCAAATAAACAATTATAAAAATGCACAATTACAATATTGTCATAGTGGAAACAATAGGCGGCCTTATCGCTTCAAGCAATCTCTTCCAGGTTACCTAACTTTAGGAATAATTTAACCTAGGTAATCTGGCGATGTAGGTGGTGCAGATTATTAGGTAGAACTTCAATAAACATGCTTAAATTACATATTTTGTAAATTAAGTACACATACTTAAATTACTTTACAAATTAAATACATACAAACATATTTATAAGAAACTAGCGGCCCCGGCAGACGTTGTCCTGCTCTGAAAAAATAAAAATCTAGGACCCGATCCCAGCGCCACCTACCGGTTCCAATTGTGGATTTAAACCATCCATGGACCCACTCAAACACACAAAAACAAAATCACCAAAATCGCTCCAGCTAATTAGGAGGATTCTAGAACCCGATCTCAGCGCCACCTACTGGTTCCAACGGGATAAAAAGTATCCTATGTCCGTCTTCTGATTCTAAGCTACCTCCCCACCAATTTTCAGCCAAATCGGTATAGCCGTTCTTGAGTCTCCAGCATAAGTATTAGGCATAATTGTTTATGAAAAAATAGTGGTTGCTGAGTGCGATCTTAAATGTAGGCAATGTTTTGGCCTCTCTGACAGTAAGAGGCAACACATTCCAGAGTTTGACAGCCTGCACTGTGAAAGAGTTATCATAGAAGGATGAAGTTGTGTGCAGGTGTAGTGAGTTTACGATACGTATGAGTGCGCAAATTATGGGAAGTAGAAAGGCGAAGGAATTCAAAACGTTCCTTAAAATAAAGAGGACTACTAGGATTAGAAGATTGTCCTTATTCTTACTTCCTAACCTATTTACAACGAATGACTACGTGTTATTGTTTTTTTAAGATAATCAAACTCAAGCTTCCTAAAAACACACTTGGAAGATGGTTTCTTTTCAGAATTAAAAAACAATGGCAAGCCTAATTTTTACCTCTTAGTTTATAATCTGTATCGTAAAACTTGAACATGCCTAAAACAAGAACTCGAGGATTGTTAAACAATAGTGCTGAATTTAGACAGCGATACATTCCCATTCATATGTCCATTATGTTTGTTAAAATCAAAACACAATAGACGTTAGTGGGTCCTAAAGATTGACAACAATGTTGCAGAAATATTTGAACACAGTTTGACAAGTTAGTTAGGTAAGTTGTATTGGAGTGTGCGTCTGTTGAGTGCCCTATTAGAGTACAAGCTCGGGCTTTCTCGCTTAGTACATGCACTTGCTAACAGTGGTTTGTATAAGTACGCATTTAGCTAATTTCAAAATACTTAAATACAACAAAAAAAACAAGTTTTAATTTATTGTGTTCACAAATACAAAAACTATACATACATACATACATACATAACTTTACGCCAGTTCCCTTGCGGGGTAGGCACGAATAACAGAGCGCCATTTAGGCTTATTCTTACACACCTCACTTGCTTCTTTGACATTCATAACTCTTGTCATGCACGCTCGTCTGTTCTTAAGGCTCCTGACATCACCTTCTGCTAGTACACGATCAATTTGATCATGGAAGGTGTGTCGTGGCCTTCCACGACTTCTGCATCCATCTTTCATCATGCATTCTTTCCACATGCCCGAACCACCGGAGCATTCCTTTCCTTACTTTCACCCCGACACTCTCTTTCAGACCAACTCTCTTTCTTACTTCGGTATTGCGAACGCGGTCCGCGAGCGTCACACCGCAGATTTTGCGCAGTGGTCGCATCTCGACCGCGTTTACTCTACTTCCATGCTCTCTCTTCCATACCCAACTCTCGCTTCCATACGTGAGCGTCGGTACCAGCACCGCGTTGTGTATGGCGAGCTGGGCCTTTTGGCTGAGGTTCTTAGCGCCTAGAAGCTTACCTAACGCTCCATTCAAATTATTCCCCAAATTCACTCTTCTAAAAATTATACAAATATGTAGAAAATATTTTGATAACATCCGAATAGTTTATAAAATAAAATTTCAGTACTATTACGAATAACACTTTTTAACTATTTACAACGAGCCCATTAACCTCGTATCACTATTACGAATGGTTAGTCAATGAATAATAACTCTTTTGGAATGGATTTAAATATTTATTTGTGTAAAATTACACCTATTAAGATGTTGTGAATAAAATAACGATTGGAAACAAATAATCCATTATTATGCAATATCGGAACTGCACAACACGACACCAATCCGGAAACTCATGCATTTTTATAGATGCTAAATTGTAATCTGACATCTTTGGAGTAATCGTTAATAGTTTTCATACGCATGTTAGATTTATTTGCACACTCTACTAATTTGCAATAATTACAATTCATTGTTCACGAAGTGTAATCATTTAAAATGGCAATTTTTATAAGCTTTTTTGTTTATACTATACTATAATGAAGTTTAACTTTTTATGTAATAACATATTTTAAATTTTTAATTGGCAAGATTAATGTCGGATGCAGAACTATTAGTGGCCTTGAATCACCTACACGATGAATTTTGCATTAGTAGCTTACGCGGTTGATATGCTGCGATGATTTTGGAACTCTTTCTGAAGCAGAATGAGATGTAGTGTAATAAGACAGAGCCACCCTCTGCACTTGTTTCTTTCATTAGTGTAGTGTTGTAAGGTTTACTAAGACTCCAACGAACAAACTTAACATTTTATATACTGTTTGCGCGAGAAAATAGCTGTGTCGTGGCTTTTCTTATATAATATAAAAAATCAACTTTGACACATAATATAATAAGACTGTATATTATCTAACGCTTTTAACTATTTTGACGATCGTAACGAGTTTGTTAGTATTTGGCGGTGCGCTAACATCTTTGCACCTTTTATGCCCTGCCTTCAGACGATTGCAATTATACTAGGTTTTACTGTGAGTAAAGTGCACATTACCGTCCATCATGTATTACCAAGAAAATGTGTATGTACCTAAGAGCAGTAACGGTGTCGTTCACTGATGTATGGAAAGACAATAAAAAGGCAAAAGGCACGAAGAAAGTACAGAGTCGGTGTGGGAAATGGCGTCGCAGCACGAGCACAATGGGCCGTGGGAGAACGGACGGACGCTGAGACGTTCGTGTGTGATTGATACAGGTGATGCGTTAAACGGAATAACAAATGAGCAAGTAGAAACGGAAGTTTTAACAAGTGAGATCAAATATGCAGGCGATTATCTCGTAATTCGATACTGCTTTATCAAATAACATAGTGACGCTGTGCTTGTCTTTGGTTGCCTATGTTATTTTCCGGTCTCCATTTTACTTCAATAAAATGCGTCATAACGATAGGAAGGAAGAGTGAATTAGAGTGTCATAAGAAGTTCCATGATAAGGTCCAGTTCAAGAGGACGAAGTACATGCTGATAAAAAAATTAATTATGAGGAAATGTGGATTATTGTTCCAAGGACACAATTTGCGGTGCAAGAAAGTAAGTAAAAGGATAGAAGCGATACCGAAAACCGCGCGAGGCGAAGGAGAGGATAGATAATGTTCACATTGTGTAATCTACTTAATAAAATTAACTAATTAATAAAATAAAAAAATTGTAAATTATTTATTTTTTAAACGACATTTACAATTACAACTAAATTAACACTAATTTAGTTGTAATTTTAACTAAAGGCTGTAAATTACTTTTGAAAAATAAACAATATACGATTTAATTTGCGTTTTTTAATTAATCTGAATATAGTCTGTAAAATGTTATGTAATTGCAACAAAAATGCGGTCTGTGCTTAATCATTCTTTTCTTGCAAAACTTCCATAGCTAAGTATAACGAAACAATATTTAGACATTTGTTAAGTTATATTCATTTTGTTCATATCCTGTAATTCCCTTCGAATAGTCCCCAATTAGTCGCATGCAAAAGAGTCTTTGAGTTCAAATCAAGGGAATCAATGGTTTACTAATACATTATTTCATTATATTTATAAAAAAACTTATGAAAAGTTCAAATTCGCGTATGTGTTAAAATTTGCACTCATGTAATGAGTAATTATTTGGCGAGTGGCGTATGTAACGAGTAAACAATAACTAGAGCCAAATCGCTCCATGTGCTTTAAGCCTCATTTCAAACACGATTGTTTTAATTAAAAGCCCACTAAAATAGGCAAATATTCTATGCTCTTTTAAATATGTCAGTTTTGAATGAAATAAAAAAAAACGGACTTTTTCCTTTATATGTTTTGAGATGAGCTACATATGTTTATTATTACATTCGGAATATCTTGTTGTAGGTGTTATAAAGGATAGTAATAATGAACTGTCATTTTAGGCTACGTTTAGAATACCTAATGTATAAATATCCTATTGTATAATAATAAATGACACACATAAGTCATACTATTAATGAATGTGTAGATCCGTATTTAGAATTAGAAATGCGCGTTGGAGCGTGTCTGTTGCGGATGTGCCAGTGCAAGTGGTGCGCTTGCGCAACTTGCCCTTGTCACTGGAATTGTCGCCGAAGGGACAGCTACTGCTGCTTGCCCCCTGTTTGCTGGAAGGGGTTTTGTGTTTTGCAGTGGGATGATACTTAGATAGCATAAGGAAGAGTTAAATTGATGTGACGAGCATTTACTGTATTAGTCGGTAGACTACAGACTTGTAAAATAACCATTCAATTAAAAATACTAATCACAACAATATTAATTGACTGTAATTCTAGAACATAGAAAACGGGTTTAAAACGTAGCAGTCAACGTATTCAAGCTTGGTGAATTACTATTGGCAAATCGTCATCATCAAGCTGATACTAGGCTTTCAGTTTTATACTCGAATCGGAAGCAGAAATATAAGGCATCTAAACCCGGAAATGTTTGTTTACCGATCAAGTTGTGTTAAAATTATTAGCCCGCTCTATTGTGATTCCGGCCGGATGGATTTGACATCCATGTTATCAAAGTGCGGCTATTAGCTATTGGCTGTTGGCTGTTGGCTGATTGGCTAATTGGCGCTCAGCAGACGAACAAGGGGCGACACTCGAAAGTGAAACGTGTACACGCGTAACAATCGGAGAAACAGAGCTATCGTAATCATTCGACAAATTAATCAGTCACTATAGACAAATCAGAAGGTTTAATCGGACTGTACAGGCCTAGATGTTTATACCTTAAATGGCAAAAAACATTCACACGTGCATATTATCACGTCTGTTTCTGTCATAGGAGTAGACTACGATCTTGACTTTTACTTCATATATTTTTATTAATCTCTTTATACATGTATACATTTTTTAAAAGTGCTTTTATACTTCTGTACGTCGCGATCTACATGTCCAAGGCACCTTAAAATTCCTTTCTCGTCTCTTGTTCTTTCCTTATCACGACAGGTTATAGATATACCAAACGATGATGTCATAACATCTTCATTTGTAACGTACCTGTATTCGGAGGCAAATTGATTTGAATATAATAATGAACGTGACATAGAAATATTAACCAGACGTGCGCATAATAAGAGACGGCAGTCGCGCGACCGTCGACGATATTTGGGTTATTAGCCAAATACAGAACGCTTTCCATTTCATTCAATGTCACCCGATTGATATAATTCAATTAAGCGGCAATGAAACAATTCGTGTTTAATGGCGTTCAGCTTTGTTTCGGCCCCAAGGCCAAGGGGTGGCGGGGGCTGGGGGGGGGGAGTCCATTGGGAAATAATCAGAGTTTCATGATCATGTATAAGTTTATGAAAGATTTTTCTCTTTCAACTAAATCGCACGTCTGAATCACTCTCCATATTGTTAAATTTCTTAATACAATTTATTTTAAGACACTTGTTATTTCAATGATAACAAGTTGATGACGTTTTAACCTGTTAAAATGAAATCAATGCCCCAATGTTCGTCGTCAGTTGATAATATCAGTGACGTACATGGGAAACCGGAAAATGATTGAATAAGTGGAAAAGCGTAATGGCAAAGGTCAAAGTGTGAGATACGAGGTCGAGTCGCGCTCGATGATTGCGACAGGACATCCTGGAGGTTTGTTTGTAAACAACGCTTAGAATGAGGTAACGTCACGCGACCATGTGCTCTATTTAGACGGCACTAACGGCACTTTCGTTTATGGGTGTGATTTTTAAACAGAACATTGAGTTTATTAATTTGTTCGAGCAGTTCTGTCAGTGAGGCCGGTGTGTTGTGTAACGACAGTGAGAGGGCGTCGCCGTTGCGCGCAGTTTCAATGTTATCGAAATCGGTCGCTATCGGCCGATAGCCAGTAGCAGGTGTCGAAACGGGCCCTGCAGGTGCTCCCTGGTGTCCCGCCTTCGCCACCGGGTCAGCGTGTCTATGTGTCGGTTGGCTGTGGTGGTGGGCCGCGGCAAGGCGGAAACGCCAGCGGGCTTATGCAAGCCCCAGCTGTTGCGCTCGGACGTGTGCGTGTCTGTGCGTGTGTATGTGCGGTGGTACGTTACCGAGCCGGCGAGTGGTGATCGGGGCGTGGAGCACTGTGCGATGGTGCGGTGGTCACTCACGGGAGGCTGCACTGGCGCGAGGCGGCTCCTTACACTGGGCCACGAGCGTGCGGAGTGAACGCGCGACACCGAATGCCGGTGCCGCCGGTGCCTGCCGCTCGCCTCTACCACCGCCTCGTGCTGCCGCCCGCGCCCCGCCCCCCGTCGCCCTCACCTCTCGCCTCTCCTCGGCACCCGCGCCAGCGCACCCCGTCGCCACCACGATCACTTTTCGCGGATTTTCTTAAAGCACGTTCAAGCTACAACGAAGCTTCCGAAGTCCTTGTTTCCCTCAAGAGATATCGTTATTTTAAGTGACTGCTAAATCATTTTGTTATGAGGTTCATTTAATTAGTAACAAAAATGAGTAGTGTATGTCGAATTGCATTCCGTAGTGACGAACGGTCTTTATTAATGTTCCGTTTTGGAACCGTGACAAAGCACGTAACGGAATATTCTACTAAACATCAAACCGATTATCATTTAAACTGCTTTTACAGATTTCTTTCAGAATGATTTTTGCTAGACATTTTAAAATCTGTAATTAGAAAGTTCACTCCGCCGTTAGCGAGTCTTAGAATACACCGTCCTTCCAAATTGTATGGAATTTTAATTTTTTTCTGGCGGACGGACGGACATGACGAAACTACAACAATTGTATGTACGTTCTGCTAAAAACAGAGTTAAATGTATTTACTAATGTCACCATTGTTTGCAATAATTAGTGAGGGATATTTATTCATTTAGACTCCAGAATGTTATCTGTACAGGAAAGGAGAAAGAATACAATTTCCTGCGTTGGGGCGGCCTGTAGTGAGAGGTGACAAAACAACCCACAGCCGGGCGGTAGGGTATGTGCCTTTCTGGATGGCTACCACCTTGGTCTAGGGAATGCCGCCATGGAGCTCGTCGCCCATACCGGACTAGACACCTCGCTCCCGGCCGTGGTACGCACCATGGTCGGGAGCTCCACCGGATGGGACGCCGTCTCCTCCTTCTGCGAGCAAGTCATGTTCGCAAAGGAGGAGGCGGAACGGGAGCGTGAGCGTAATTCCCTGCTCCGCTCCCGCCAAAGGAGGACGCGCCGACGCCGGAGGTCAGACAGTGACCTTCGGCCGCCGTAAGCGGGCGGCGCGGGTGGGGCCCCTAGGGGTATAGGGGTTCTCACTCACCCGCATATGCCGTCGAGATGAGAGCGCGAGTGTTCCGCGCGCGCTCATCTCTCTTCCCGTGGGGCGCGTTACAAACCGCCCCACGCATGGACTAGACTTAGCAGTAGCCGGGGGATATGTCCCCTGGCATAGGAAGAGGCCCAGTGAGGGGGGCCCACGCCTGCCAGGGCACGCGGAGTTGGGAATCCCGCATTCACGTAGCCCTGGCATAAGGCGCAGGACGGAACACCCAGGGGTTTTAGTGGGTATCCCTAACTGGGGAGTGGCAATAGCGTGGCACCGGTTCTGACCGGGCACGCTAGTGCCACCCCCGATCTGGCGAATCCCACACTCACACGGGTCGCGAACATCCCCCCAGGCTTCTATGCCTGTCGCGGCTTAGTCCTCAAACGGATTTCCCCTGGCCAAAAAAAAAAAAAAAAAAAAAAAAGGGAATGCCGCCATAATAACCTTGAGTTGTGTTACAAATGACCATAGGCGATGGTAACCGCTTTCCATCAGGTGGGCCGGGCTGCTGAACTCATGAAATAATAATAAAAAGACCAGGTCGGGTTCTAACAATTTAAGTTTTTTAATTAGTATTTTATTTTAGATTTGTTGATATAAAAGAGTATTATTTTGTTTATAAACAATGCAAAAAATATATATACGTGGCGAATAATGAAATGAGCATTACAGAACTTGTAAGATTATGCAAACATTATAAAGATTAACGAACGAGACAATAGCGTTGCGCATATCAAGGTATCAGGGGGATGGGTCAGGACTGATGGACGTGTTGCTAAAGAGGGCGGGCAGAGGTCGCCGCGCGGGGCAACGTACGCAACGTGAATTTATTACATACTCGCCAGATATAATATTATACAAACTTTAGAGTTTGTATAATATTATATATGTAGGATATTAAATAAATGATTTACAAATCTTCAAACTCATATATAAATTAAACACAATGAAGTAAAGAAATATTACAATGCCCATCTGACAATCCATCTATCAACAACTGGTTGCTAAGCAACCACCATCCTACATATATATAAGGGTTAAATGACAAACACCCAGCAACGCGTGGAAGTGTGAACTAACCCTTAAACTTTACATTCGTAAGATGCCGCCAGGTTATAGGGAAATTCCCATATACTGTCTACTACTACTGATTACTAATTAGCTCTGGTAACCACATCATTCTTCTCTTCTTCTGCCAATCTCAGTCCACTGCTGGACGTAGGCCTCCCCAAGTACGCGCCACATATCCCGGTCTCCCGTCTTTCTCATCCAGCCCTGCCGGCGACCTTGCGCAAGTCGTCAGTCCACCGGGTTGGCGGGCGTCCTACGCTACGTTTGCCGAGACGTGGTCTCCTCTCGTCGATCCTGCGACAGACGTGACCGGCCCACTGTCACTTCAACTTGCGTATTTTGCGAGCTATGTCGGTTACCTTAGTTCTCTTACGGATGTCTTCATTAAACCAGTACTTATTAAGAAATTAAATATTGGTCTGAATGGTGTTTTTCTATAGCTACCATGTCCAAAGTCCATGAAATATCTAGGTTGTTTTTCATTAAATGACCTAAAGAAAGAGCAAACAAAACCACTAGTCGAAATCATGTTTTTTTAAAATAATTATAACATTTATTTCGAAAAAATATACATTGCGGTTATAGATGTTACATTAACAAAAATGGTTTCATCTTATAATTAATTAAAATTTGAAATATTTGTTTCAAAATCACAAAAAAATATGTATAAAAACAGATATGGGATAAACCAAAAAAACGGTGTTATCGCTAAACGCAATCTCTGCCAAGCAACGTTGCTTAAAGCATGTTTGTAACCCGTCTGCATATATTATTACATTATGAAAAAAGTTAAAAACAAAATAAACATGACACACATAACAATTGATAACTTAGCGACTAAATCATTACAGAAGAAAGTGTCGACGCCGTGCCCTAATCTCAGACAATGGTCTAATTTTTTTACATAACAATTAATATCTAAGCCAAGGCGTCGAGACGAGCCGTGCGGGGTGCGGGGGCTGCGGGGGCTGGATATCGGCCAGTGAAACTGTGAATAATAACAACGTGATCGATTAGCAATGGGCTGGGTGCTGGCCTTCACCCGGCCTCACGTCGACGGAGTCGGCATTCAGCCGCCCCTCGACGCAGCGGGAGGAACAGCGTCTCAGACGACCTAAGCCCTTCTCGGCCAGAATGTGTCGGCGGAGTGTTCCTCCCAAGAGTTACAAAGTTAAAAGGGCGAGGACTCAAATAAAAGAATTGCCATGATTTTTGAAACCTGTCTAAATTTATACTTTTGCGTAAAACGGAAAAATAAAATATTTTTACTGAAATTGCTACTCCACTATATTACGTATAGAGGCATATAGGTAAAGTATACCTATCGGTTAAACGTCTATAACATATTTAGAGCCATTAGTTACTGAGGAAAAACGATATAAAGACAGGGTTCTATGCGGATTACTACAGAATCTCTTATAAACATATTAAAGTGTTTGCATTGAAAAATGGTTGCGGAAGTAAAAGAAAGACGACTAAATTCGAGTGGAGCGCAGAGAGAGGTGCAGTTGCGCCACGGCCTTAGTCACCGAGACGCGGTCATCGGCCACTTGTTCTCGCCACGTACCCGTATATCGATATATTACGAAACACGGGACCTTGGGCCTGCTCTGATTTGTATACAATTATAAAAGTTGCCCCTAAGGGGCGATCCATAAACCTCGCCACTACACTCCGCGTAAATCTCTCTACTTATTGCAAAAAAATGATAAAGCCATTAAGGAACATCGTTATGATTCATGGCTACCTTTCTAAATATGCCTCACGCCTGATGTGCAATGCAAAAATGTTTCCTCCTCACTTCTGAATAGTTGCCTATGATTCTTATTCTTTTAGGAGATTTACTACATCGATGAATACGTATTTAGTACACGTGCCTGCCAAATTATTGATCCAGAAAATGTAAAAAAAACTGCGATATACATATACAGACGGGCAAGATGATCAGCGCTGTGGTCGAGGAAACTCCAACACAGCATAAAGCTGAGTTGCCGACCTCATTTGTAGGAAATGCGGTGTACAATATATTGAATTTTATTATTAAAAATGTATGTATAAATATTTCTGCATCCATGTATTGTCGCTATCCTAGCAAATAAATTTTTTCTTTCTTTCTTCTTCATGATTTCATAATGGTGTTTCGGTTTTTGTTGAAATAGTTACGAGACTGAAAACAAATTAGTTTATTTTAATGTTATTATTAGTTATTTTAAAATAATATTATATGACACAGAGTATTATCTTATTTACTCATAGATTAATTTTATTCTCGATTTAGTTATGAACACGTATCAATGAAGATCAAACCACTTGACGATAATCAAATGAAGGTGTACTAGGATTTATTGCCTTACATTTAACATTCACATTGATTATAGAAGTTGCATAATCACGGCTAAATGATATTCAAACTGGTTGCGTGGCCCTCGGTCGTAATGAAACTGAGCTGTAATCCATGGCAGATCAACTATATTAGTGATTGCACAATTTTCATTTCAATTTGTACCATCAACCTAAGGACTTAAAACCTAGTTATAATTAAATATTGGCGAATTTATTACGATTCAAGCATTTTGCTGTAATATTGTAACAATATTATTCTATACAGTTGGCTGTTAATAATTGACATCATGATTTTATTACACGTTTTTCAAAATATCACAAACATACGGGCTGATGCCTATCTTAATTTGCTCCACGCTTCAAACGTTGTCTGGATTAATGGTCGTTTTTTTATTGAGGTGGAGAGATATCGGCCAGTAGTTGTAAACATCGTATAGTTTCCCTCTAAACTTTGAACTATGTGGTTAAATTTAATTTTTTTATGTACCAGATCCATTGTTTTTGAAGCGGATGTTACCTGTTTAATAATAATAGCATAAAATTTTAGTAAGTCGTCCTATTATTATAACTATAACAATATTCTTGTTTCCTTTTATTGTGTTTGGTCTTATTGAGTATGCACTGTTTGCTACAACTCCATTAATTCTTCAAAAGTAAGTCTGTAACATACTTCTGCATAAAACTTATAAATAAAGAACTTGAGATATAAATAGAATAAGAAATATAAATAAAAATCATTTTTAACTAGACGTATTGCTGGGACGTAGTCGTGGAAAGCCACGACACACTTTCCAGGATCAAATTGATCGTGTACTATCAGAAGGTGATGTCAGGAGCCTTAAGAACAGACGAGCGTGCATGACAAGAGTTATGAATGTCAAAGAAGCAAGTGAGGTGTGTAAGAATAAGCCTGAATGGCGCTCTGTTGCACGTGCCTACCCCGCAAGGGAACTGGCGTGAAGTTATGTATGTATGTATGTATGTATTGCTGGGGAGTTTGTTGCCGCTTAGTAATAACACGTTGCGAAGCGGTGTATATAGAAGAGGAGGTAAAATTAACTTATATGTATGACCATCAAAAAGATTTCTCCAGTGGAACTTATTTTTAACCGATTTCAAAAAAAGGAGGAGGTTCTCAATTCGTCGGGATCTTTTTTTTATGTATGTACACCGATTACTCTGAGAGTTATGATCCGATTTACGTGATTCTTTTTTTTCGACGCGGAATAGCTGCCATTTGGTCCCCTAAAAATTTGACATAGTTTGGCCCAGTAGTTTTTATTTTATGAACCTTTTTTTATGAAAAAAATTCCATTCCGTTCCATATATACAGCGATTACGCTGAGATTTATGATCCGATTTACGTGATTCTTGTTTAATTTGATGCGGAATAGTTGCCATTTGGTCCCCTAAAAATTTAACATAGTTTGACCCAGCAGTTTTCATTTTACGATCATTTTTTTTGTTCCCGTTTCTTGGGACTTTCGTAGGTTTACCCATACATAGCTAGACACTAAAAAGTAATAAAAAAAACTTCGTTTGAAAAAAACCGACTTATTTCTAAAGCTTAAAGTCGGTGCAAAGTAATTTTCAAAATATAGCAATTTTTATGTTTTACTTTGCATCGACTTCAAGATGTTTTAAATAATATATGTTAATAGCTTTAGAAATAAGTTATTTGATACTTTTTAGTTAGAAGTTTTTATATTTTGAATAAAAACTTTTGAATTTGATTCGGAAATGGAAATGGCACACAACCATTGATCAGGTTCAGTTATAATTCAGAATGGGGATAGAAGTCTTTGCGCCGGGTGCTAGCAAGGGCCATTCGCGCGTCAAGCAGCTGCCGCGTTTCGTAACGCTTATTCGTTCGTCTAATCGCATATCATGAGATGTGTTTGTTGACCGCGTTTTGAAGCCGTAACTATAATCGACCATAATCACTTACCACGCGAATAGGGTTTAATGTGTTAACTGGCCGTTACGGAATCAGTTCGTCTAATGCAAAATGCCGCATTTCACAAATTACAGCATAGAAATTGTTCTGTTTGTTTTGTGAGTGTCGCATTTGAAAATCAATACTTTTTTTAAAATAAATATTTGTAGTTGTTGTGAAGTTTGTATTACATGAATGTTCTTTTCTTACAAATTCGGTCTCTATACTAGATATGCATAATTATGGGCACTTTAAATGACAGAGATAAATTTAGGACGTTTTCCCACGCCAGCCAGCTATTCGAATGAAACACGGGTGAGTTAGCCACTTGCAATGATACAATCAGGGTGACGCACCTTGCTTTTATCTTAACCCTATTAATTTTGTTTAATTTCGATCTTTATTTAGCCTCAATGTGTCAGTTCAGTTAAAAGTTTTACGCAACACAAGCACATTAAATCGGTTATAGCTTATTATTAAGTTCTTGTTTATCTCAATTATTATTCTAAATATGGCGCTTGCGACTGCCGCTTTGTTTAATGCACTTTCAATATTTTCGCAAGTGGTCGATGAGACGGCAGTTGAAGCCGGATATTTTTATTGCAGGAGTTTAGCAGACAGGCAGATGGCCCACTTGATGGAAAGTTACCATCGCCTATGGACATTTACAACACCAAAGGTGCTACAAATGCGCTGCTGCTGTCTTAAGGGAGACTGGAACCTGATCACTGATGTCGGAACACAACTCAAAGTTGTTATGGCGACATGCTTCAGACCAGGGGTAGTAGCCATCCAGTCGGGCAAATGCCCTACCACCTGGCTGTGGGTTGTTTTGTCGCCTCTTACGACAGGCCGCCCCAATGCAGGAAATTGTATTCTTTCTCCATTCCTGTACGGCTATTGAACACCTTCTTCATAATCTTGCAATTATTTCATAATTTTAATAAATTAGTGGAAATTCCGTCTTCTGGTTTACAAATGAAATGTTAAACTAAAGAAGCTGAGACCGAGTTTCATAAACTAGCAGCAGGTCGTTGACTTATTTTTTGCATTTGGCACCTTTGCATAACTAACACTGAGACGAAATACTCTCACAGGGATAATAACTTTGCTTTACAATTATCTATATCCGAGTACTTTTTAAAATACTTCTCCAACTGTTGATAAATTATATCATTATTTATATAGAATAACTAAAGTATCTCGTGTAAATGATATAATCGGCACAGAATTAAACACGTGGTATTTCCCCAAGCTAAACAAGTTATGCTTATGTAATCAAACATATACAATACAGCGGACCAATCTGGGACCGACCGCAGACACTCAGACCATAGTAAATAACAGAAAGTTCGTTTACGAAATTACCCATGCCGCGAATCGTATCCAGAGCCTCTGCATTTCATTGAACTCGTCTAACAAAAGCGTAGTTCACTCAACCATTTACATTTCATTTGATTGCAATAAGAGGATCAAGTAATGAGTGAAATGAAGAAACACTACTTTGGTGTGGGTTCTATTCTAGTGGTTTCTACATGGTTCACGAACCCACCCCATTGACGACACTTGCCCCCTGTGTGTAAAAGAAGACATTACAATGATTTTGAAAGGCTTATCTATCTCCGATATGCGTCGGGCGCCATTATTACATGCTTTCGGCGAATACAATGGCCGCGTTATGCGTGTGTTTGGCCAACGACATATTCATGGGGTTTTTTGTCTATTTTCTCGTGGAATATGTGGCGCTCCATTGTTCTGGCAATCGGCTAATCCGCCATCGCCTGACGCCTCTTGCATTCGTCTTATGCAACCGCTGCTCAAATTAGGCGTCTACGAAGGTAACTACATACATACATAACTTCACGCCAGTTCCCTTGCGGGGTAGGCACGAACAACAGAGTGCCATTTAGGCTTATTCTTACACACCTCACTTGCCTCTTTGACATTCATAACTCTTGTCATGCAAGCTCGTCTGTTCTTAAGGCTCCTGACATCACCTTCTGCTAGTACACGATCAATTTGATCATGGAAGGTGTGTCGTGGCCTTCCACGACTTCTGCATCCATCCACTTTTGCATTGTATATCTGTTTAGTCATTCTTTCATCATGCATTCTTTCCACATGCCCGAACCACCGGAGCATTCCTTGAAGGTAACTAGAGACTTGTTTATATACTCAGTAACCCACCCGCAATAGTCATCTTTATCAATTTCAATAACAACAAAATTTTGCGAAAAACAGCCTTCGACCAGCCTTTCTACGCAAACTGTACACAAATTAGTTTTTATATGTCGTTAATTAATATTTTATTGGATAACAGGTGGTTTAAGACGGCCGTTTTAGACTATTATTATTTGTTAATGTTTTTACAAGTAATACGAGGTCTTTGGGACGCCGGCTATGCGATTATGTAAGGGCTGTAAGAAGCGGGTCCACGGAAAGTTGCGGCGTGCCGCCATGTGCACGCTGCTAGATATGAAGTGACAAGTCGAGCTGCAATTATGATTAAATGTAGTTATTAATGCGGATCCACAGTGTCGCAACATGTTTCTAGTCCAAATCCTTGTGTTGCAACCGCAATATCAAGAACGAGAGCCACTCGACGTTGTTTAAGGAAAAGTGTTCAGAGTGAATGTTTCTCAACTGTCTAGCTTTAATATGCGCTTATATGTGCATTTATGAATTAATCCCCAGAGGGCGCGAAAGAGTCGTTTTTTTATTATGAACAACTCTACGGACTCGAGTTCCGTACCCTTTTTTACAACTTAATTTCTAGATTTAATTTTTTGAATTTAACACGCTTATTATTTATTTTGGTTCTTGTGTGTGACATTAATTTATTGATTTTTGTGTTGAGGTGTATGTATCTTACGAATAACTTATTATATTAATTTGTTCTAGTTTTAATACTAAACTTATACTAATGTAGAGTGTATCTGTTACATGCTGGTGTTGTGAGGAAGTGCATGTGCAGTGTGGGCCTTATATCTATACTTATATATGTATATTGTACTATCTAGTGCACTGTGTGTTGTTTTTTTTCTTTTCTGTGCCGAAAGAGTCGTTGCATCATCTAGGTGAGGCATATTGAGCCGACGTTCAACTCAGAGTTCCGCTGCTCAAAGTGCTGGCTGCACCAATATAGTCCCAACGGCCAGCATCTTCAGGATGGCGACTGTACTCTTTGCAGTGCTTCATCGGACTATCCCGTATTTGCATTGACAGGTGACGATCCGGGATTTTATCGTTTCAACGACAAAAAAAGTTAGCAGACAACAGCCATTAGGTGTAAGCTTTCGGTTTCGCAACTGTGACTAGCAATATGCAGAGAGCAAACCCCTTGCTATGATCCTTTTATTGTCTTGGTCTTATTGAGTATGCATTGTTTGCTACAACTCCATTAATTCTTCAAAAAGTAGTTCTGTAACATACTTCTGTACAAAACTTATTAAAAAAAAGAATTTGAGATATGAATAGAATATGAAATATAAAGAGGCACAATATTTAGCTAGACGTGTCGCTGGGGAGTTCGTTGCCGCTTCTTCTCCTTCAGAGCATCAACACGTTGCGAAGCGGTGTACATAGAATAGGAAGTTAACTTACATGTATGACCTTCAAAAAGTGTTCTCCAGTGGAACTTATTTTGAATAAAAACTTTTGAATTTGAATTTGATCATTAACCCTTCAGCTCACTATTAGCACATATGTGTCCGCGATGAGAGTGCAGATCGCGTTTGTGCACGTGATCATTTATTGTGTTGTTGTCTCACTCTCTTTATATAGGATTTGTATGAAATGGGTATATTTTCTTGGTATATTACGAGATTGTAATAGTGTTAGTCTTGCGGCTTTTTGGTATATCGATAATTGTCTTAAGGGTGAATTAAATTCTTGTCCCCTTCCATCATATATCATCATGTATTACGTGTTCTTATTGAAACTGATTGAACTAGCGTGCCTTTCGTCGACTGTAGACCAATTCACTGCTGGTACTTGAATCCACATCGCGTTGAAAGGCACCTCTGTTTGGCCTCTTTCTTGCCTCTTGATGGTCGAACCAATTACGATGAAAGATAGCAATTGTTATGAAGTTAAATTCGATTAAGATATGACTACGTAATTATTATATGCATATTGTTAATGATTACCAGTATTATGAAATATATTTCCGTAGACTACCCGCATCCGTTGTGTTTCATTTTCAGCGAGCATTCTTTTTGCACAAACAAACAACATTACAACATATTACATACTATGTGTAACATATCACCTAATTTACTTCAAAAATATTCATATCGCATTTCATTAATGATACTTCATACATAAATAGGAAACATACATACAATCTAACTCGTCTATCTCTATATATTTACGTGCATGTAACGAATTAAACCTTTTTATAAATGGTCAAACTAATAAATACTTAATACGTAGATATGCATTTGAACTTGACACTTCCTGCGATTGCATTTTGTGTTACGATTTTGAAAAAGTGAAAAAGAATTGGCAAAGCGTAATGTTTGCATAACGAGCACCACCGAGATTACGATCATCGCAACCCACATCATTAATGCATTAATAACGCGCCACTAAGGAGAGTATACTAATCTGAGTTAAAACGTTTTATTTCGTCAAACATATAAAGAGATATTATGTT
The DNA here is from genome assembly GCA_019925095.2 of Dendrolimus kikuchii. Classification (NCBI taxonomy): domain Eukaryota; kingdom Metazoa; phylum Arthropoda; class Insecta; order Lepidoptera; family Lasiocampidae; genus Dendrolimus; species Dendrolimus kikuchii. Next base: position 20,088,840 of record CM034408.1, read on the forward strand.
GCGGTATGATTTTTTAGTACGTCTTGCCATAGTTATTTCCCTTATTGTACACATACATACATACATAACTTCACGCCAGTTACCTTGCGGGGTAGGCACGAGCAACAGAGCGCCATTTAGGCCCATTCTTACACACGTCACTCGCTTCTTTGACATTCATAGCTCTTGTCATGCACGCTCGTCTGTTCTTAAGGCTTCCCTTATTGTACATTGTTAAAATAATGAAATAATAAAAAATACGATTTAAAATAGTGATTACTGCGCAAATGTCCATCGTGATTACGCGAAAGTGGAGCGGGAGCGACGAACGGTCGGCGGCGAAGTGCGACAGCTGAAGGACGAGGGTCGAGGCCTCTTCGCAGCGCACCCCCTTATATACTATATCCAATCACTGCTCTCCACTCACTTGCATTCGATATCAGCTGGAGTCCAGATAACAACTGCTCCACTACAATGGGCAAGCCCGTACTAAAGACATCAACGCGTCACTATAATAACTCAGAGCGGACGTGTTATCTATACTAATATTATAAAGCCGAAGAGTTTTTTGATTTAAACGCGCTAATCTCAGGAACCGCTGGACCGATTTGAAAAATTCTTTCAGTGTTGAATAGCACATTTATTGAGGAAGGCTATAAGCTATATTATATTTTCAAAAAAATTAGGGATCCTTACTAAAAGTCCAATAATATAACCCAAGGTGTAAAAAAATGACCCGAAAAAACCCTTACACGGCGTGCGCTGCGAAAACTATAGATTATAAAACAAAACAATGTACTACCACTTTGCAGAACACATAATTGTCTACAAAAAATATCGCGTAACTATATGTCTAACTATTGTAGTTATCTCACAATAATAATGCCATCGCTTCAAAAACTCTTTATTTTGTACTTTGGTATTAATCCTTATCAAAATAAATGACTCCATATTCAAGACGAATTCAATACCTTTCTAAAACTTTTTGAATTATTCAATTCGGACGTTTCATTCAAAAGATATTGCGATATTTAAAATGTAAGTATTAATGTTGTAGCCAAATATACTAATATTGTTTAATTGAACGCGTTAATCTCAGGAACTACGTATCTAATTTGAAAAATTCTTTCAATGTTGGATAGCCCATTTATCGAGGAGGGCTATAGGCTATATATCATCACGCTAAGACCAATAGGAGCGGAGCACCAGTGAAGAATGTTCACATACATACACATGACATATTTTATTTTTCCAGTTAAACTAGAATGTAAAACTAATGTGTCAATGTTTAGTAATAGCCTCTTAGTTTGTTTTATCATTGAAATCCATCAATCGCGATCGACAAGCTTTTTACTTATTTTATTTCGATATAATTATACCTATATAAATAGTATTTATTTGCCATGTAAACCGATTTTTTTTAATAATAAAAAGATATGATTAAAAAAATAGCTCCATCATAATTATACTATGTACGTAATTTAATATAAAAAAATCAATTCACCGTTTGGAAATAAAAAATAAATAAATGTTGAAATAACAATGCGCTTTGTAGCTTACATTTGATGTGTCATACAGTTGAAATATTATTTATTTTAAACATCCCGGCCTCAAGAAGAGAAGAGAACAGAGGAACGGAGTTAACTTCTCGTATCTCATGTCATAAGCCAATATTCGGTTATCGTCAAAACTTCAAATATATGGAAAATGTGCAATTCACATTCTTTTAAAACATTGGAAATGTATGTTTGAATTGAATGGCTTATTGCGCCGGCTGTTCAGTGGAATATTCCGATATGATTCACGCGGACGCCGACAGGTGGCGCAACTAGTTAACGAACCGGAAACTATTTACAAGTATTACCCGAGCACAGCGGCTTTGCATCTCATTGGACTCTAGTAAGCATCAATATCACATCAGTACAATTCGGTAATCACTTTCCATGAGGTGGGTCAATGGTCAATTGGGACATGTAGTTCTGAATATCTAAAAAAAAACGGTTTTCCTTATTCAATACAAAATAATAGTAACAGCTCATAAACATGACAATGGTGCGCTCGGGATGTCCCATTTTTAGGAAAAAAAGACAGTATGGCGGGAATGCTGTCTTTTTTGTATCCTTGCCCGAGCGTTTTGGTGGATTTGTCACATCGGGCATTTCGATGTGTAGGCTTCATCGCGATGTTTTTTGATCGTCAACAGTTGATGATTGTAATAATATAAATGTACACATTAGGACAGCAAATTGCTTCCGTGTTATCCAGGAAATAAAATTGGAAGCCAGTGTTTCAACACTGAGCTACCGCGAAATACTTTCACGACGTACAAATGCAGTTGTGAGTAATTTCGACACGTATCACGTAACACTATGTTATTGTTCCCGGCTCTTATTGCCCGCTTCGAATGTTACTCGAATGATCCACTTCTTCTCCTCCTCATCTTTATAGAGAGCAGGACCTGAGTCACGACTGGATTCCGCCTTAGCAATTCCTCGTTTATAATGTGCCCACTTCCACGGCAACATGCAGGAAAGTGGGCAGCGCGGGTATGTAAACGCAAGTCATTACAACATGTTGAGGTGCGTAATGTATGCAAGGAATTTTGAGAAATTAAAATTTGTATGGTTTACTCAACGATTTCTTTGCCACTGTTTGATTTTGAAAATGATATACGCACGAATGCATGATAAATTAGCCAAACACTACATTTGATACTCGCGTTTCTCACTTCCATTTTCCTATTTAATGCCGTGAAGGTAGTTATTATGTAAACGGGAAGTTAGGTTCTATAGAGGTGGCCTACTGGAACTACTGAAGTGCGTTACTAAAACAAATTACACTACACTAATTCGGAGACATACATACATAACTTCACGCCAGTTCCCTTGCGGGGTAAGCACGAACAACAGAGCGCCATTTAGGCTTATTCTTACACACCTCACTTGCTTCTTTGGCATTCATAGCTCTTGTCATGCACGCTCGTCTGTTCTTAAGGCTCCTGACACAGAGGATATTGTCGTAAAATCAGTGTACGGTAATAACTGCTTAACTTAGCTCAGTACTAGCAGAAGGTAATGTCAGAAGCCTTAAGAACAGACGAGCTTGCATGACAAGAGTTATGAATGTCAAAGAGGCAAGTGTGTAAGAATAAGCCTAAATGGCGCTCTGTTGTTCGTGCTTACTCCGCAAGGGAACTGGCGTGAAGTTATGTATGTATGTATGTATGTACTTAGCTCAGATTGCTTGTTAGTTAACGTCCATAAGGTGAAGGCATCAACGTCAAGTGATCACACAGCAATCTACTGCTATTTCTCATCCCACACAAGTCAATCGATCTGGAATTAGTCTCGGAAGCAATGAAACTGTTCGCACCAGTTCGCGATCATGAGGAACCCTAAAACTTTACGCACAAGTACTCAACTCCAGTGGTTATTTTATATCTTATACTAATATGTAAAGCTGAAGAGTTTATTTGTTTGAACGCGCTAATCTCAGGAACTACTGGTCTGATTTGAAAAATTCGTTCAGTGTTGGATAGCCCATTTATCGAGGAAGGCTATAAGCTATATACCATCACGCTAAGACCAATAGGAGCGGAGCACTAATGAAGAATGTTTCAAAATCGGGGGGGTTTTGAAAACAAATTCCACGCGCACGACGTCGCGGGCACAGCTAGTTTTGTATAAAGCGGCGGATACCGAACATATTGTCATGGCGATGAATTAATAGTGGTTTGAAAAAGAAATAAATAATATTCGGCAGACATTGGTATACACTGTACACCCTTAGCTTCGCTAAGCAAGTTGCGCTTGTGTTATGGGCAATATATAACAGACTACTCTGGAGCAACAACCGAAAGTTCGTTTATGAAATTTTGCATGCCAGGAATCGAACCTCCAGCCTTTGTGTTCCAGTAAGTTAGGTCGGCAAAAGCTCAATACACTGAACCACACAGGCCATCAAAACAAGAAACGACTGTATTGAAATAACATGCCATAAAGTACACACAGTGTTATCAAATTATTGGACTCCATTGCAATATTACGAATATGTGAAATAGGCGCACTTTAATATTCAAAGCATCGCAATGTTGCTTGAAATTGATCCAAAACAATAGACTAATTATGTTTCGGTCATTAGCACGACGCGTCTCGAGGCTTCCCTCATTTATTAAATATAAAATACATATGTAATGCTTCCATTTTGAAATTAGTTTTCACATTAACGTTTTGTAGATTTGGTTTTATTTATAGATAGGTAATATCATTCTTTATTGTACACCATTACTGTAATGTGTACAGTTTTAACCTAAGAGAGAAGGGTCAAATGTACGAAATACCAAACCCAACAAGCGCTGTAATGACACTGATTTTATTACGGAAAATATATCTGTCGCGGCACGATTTACTAAAAGAAGGTACACACCGGTCCAGCCGGGTATGAAATCAGTACGCTCGCGCCGGTGTGTACGCGCAATGTCAAAATTGCCTCTGACAAACGCTCATTGTCTACGGCCAAGCGCCAATATTCGAATATCAAGAACGGAACGACGACGAAAAATTACATGCAAGAAAATTTATTGTAAAATCGCATAATATTTAAATGTACGCATATTTCAAGCCGAAGGGTGCTTCATTGAAGACTTCCTACGCTTCAATATCAATATAAATGTGTTGTTAAGCATTAGGCCGCAGTTGTTTATTTGTAAAATGCTGACTGTTGTACATACTTTGTACAATTACAAAAATAGACTTACAGACTAAAAAATATATTTAGTTCAAAACGGACGGTCTTCGCTAAAAGCGATTCGTTCAAACAACTCCAGGAATTAATGGAGATGATAATAGCGATAGCGGCATACGTAGCATATAATACGAACTAATTACATTTTAATAATAAATACATGAATGTTATATATACACATGTTTTATATGATAAATAGACAGATACTTCATATACATAACATTTGTAGTATATATAGTTCAATTAATATATTTTTTTACATAAATAAACTTGAAACATTTTTGATCTGATGATCATTTTTGATTTGAGGATGCGAGCAGCGTATTTGAATGCAAATATCAGTTATTAAGACATTACGTTTGGATGTTATCTTTCACCGAGTAAAAGTATGCACTGGATGGCACAGGAAACTGTTTTTGTACAATCATTGGAACAGTTAGGTAAATGGGTAAATGATAATGAAAGTGACACCTTTGTACATAAGAGCACTACAACAACTACTTAGCAACTGGAACTTGAGGTAAAATTTGAAATAAAATATTTGTAGAATAATGCAAGTGGAACGGAAAGATACGATGGTTTTTTCCGATTGATTGCCTTTCGGTGCGAGTTATTGCAGTTAGTGTCCAGTAGGCGGTTATCTCGATCTGTAAAGTGACAGGCGTTTATTGGTGATATATTCGGGCGTCATTTATTGCGTGACATTGGAGTGGCACTCCCTGGACATCAGGGCGCCGTTTTTTTATATTATTAACAACTCTACGGACTCGAGTTCCGTACCCTTTTTTACAACTTAATTTCTAGATTTAATTTTTTGAATTGAACACGCTTATTAGTTATTTTGGTTCTTGTGTGTGACATTAATTTATTGATTTTTGTGTTGAGGTGTATGTGTCTTACGAATAACTTATTATATTAATTTATTCTAGTTTTAATACTAAACTTATACTAATGTAGAGTGTATCTGTTACACGCTGGTGTTGTGAGGAAGTGCATGTGCAGTGTGGGCCTTATATCTATACTTATATATATTTTCCTATCTAGTGCCATGTGTGTTAAATGAATGATAACATGGGTTTGAATTCTGGCCTGGAAATATATGCTAGTGAGGCATTTTTTTCTGACCTCATGGGCTAATATATCTCTGTATTGTTACAATTACTTTATTTATTAGAGAAACGTGATGCGTCTTTGAGCAGTTTCATTATTTTTTGATGGAGAGGCCTAAACCCAACAGTGGGACGTTTATGAGATTGTATTATATTAACAGTTTTAGAATATGGCCAAGATCTTGCTATAGCAAGGCATACGAGTGAAACTAAAAGTATGTAGCTACACTCGTACATCTTAAACTGGTTGGTCTTGGATTTTGTGATCAACTCCCGTGGGGCGAGTTACAGACCGCCTCACGCCTAGAGAGCATGAAGATGCCGGGGGATAAAGTAGCCCCCCGGCAGTGGAAGAGGCCTCGCGAGGCCCACGCCTGCCAGGGCTGCGGAGAGGCTAGGTCATATACCTGTAGCCCTGGCATAAGGCGAAGACGGAACACCCAGGGGTTTTAGTGAGAAACAGGGAGTGGCAATAGCCTGGCACCAGTTCTGACTGGGCATGCTAGTGCCACCCCCGATCTGGCGAATCCCACACTAGGTCGCGAATTATCCCCCAAAGTTCTGCCCTTGTCGCGGCTTAGTCCTCAAAAGGATTTCCACTGTCTAAAAAAAATGGGTTTTGTGATCAACATTCATGCTAAAACTTACTGCGGACATTGCTAAGTTAATATTGTTATTAGCGCTATAAGAATTGTTTTTAATGAAATAGCCTGAATTGAGAATGCATGATTAAACGAATCGGCGCCCCAGTTGTAAGAGTGAACGATCGAAGCAACGGGTTAAGTGCAGAAGCGAGTGGAGCGTGCGACCCAGCGTTCGGCTCCTCCATTTATTCTTTTTCATTTTATTAACAACTTTGAAGTAAATCGCATTTTCAGCCAACTTAGTTGCGCAAAAAATAGTCTATTAATATGTCAGTCATTGATTTAGTCAATACTATGTTTACACGTATGGAATTTTACCAAAAGCTGTAAAATCTTTATATCGTTACAAAATAATGAAATGTAACCATATAACCAGTTAGTCGCCGACTCATATTTGGTCAAGAACTAAAGCCATGCCACGTACGAGTCGCTCAGTGCGCTTATTTTCTTACAAAGTAAGCTACACTTTGCATAACGTAATTGAACTGCCGTGTAATCCTTTCCATTAGTAAGTATTGATTTATTACAAAATACGTGTTACAAAGTGTAATAATTACAAATATATATCACTGTATCCTATTCTAATGCCTCTGCTACACCTGGGATAATGTTAGTGTTAGTGACTGCGTTACTCAGACATCTGAGTATCTGAGTACGCATCATATCTTGGGCTACATAGCTCAAGATATGATGCGTCGTTTGAAATGCGATATTGTCAATGAAACATTGATAGACAACTCCTTTTTAACCGACTCCCAAAAGGGGGAGATTCTCAATTCCTTTGTATGTTACTCGATTTCTCTGTCACAATTGACAGTGTGGACCGATTTTCAATTTCAATTTCAATTATTATTTTTTTAATCGAAAGGTTATACAGCCGTAATGGTCCCATTATCACTATGTCAGGATCTGATGAGTGAATTCCAAAGATAAACCCACGAAAATTAGAAACGACTTCTTTATTACACGATATCTCTGTCAAATGTAAACCGTTTTTCAATATTTTTTTACTCGCAGGTGTATTCTCTCGAGGTAGTCTCATGCTCACCAAATCAGGATCTGATGGGTAGATCTCAGGGAAATTGAGAATATCGCGTTTTACATTTTCTACAGGCACTTAATTTTTTTTTTGGCATATTACGCGATTTTTGCGTCAATTGTGGACTGATTTTCAAATTGTTTTTTTTAACTCCCAAGACACCATAGACACCAAGTCAGGTATTTATTATATAATATTTTTTTAACATAAACATAACCGACTTCATACTAAAAAGAAAAAAATTAATATTTAACCAACTTCTTTCTACAGCATCTTGAAGCCGGTGCCAAGTGAAACATACAAATTACTATACTTATATATAGTAAAGTTTTTGTTCTTGATTAAATTAAATTTAAGATGTTGTAGAAAGAAGTCGGTTACATATTTATTTTTTGCTTTTTTGCGTGAAGTCGGTTTCGTTTTTGTTAAAAAAAATTATACACTAATGTAGCTATCCGTCAGGAACGGAGAAAGAATACAATTTCCTGCGGCCGGGCGGCCTGTCGTAAGAGGCGACTAACAACCCACAGCTAGGTGGTAGGGCATTTGCCCGACTGGATGGCTAACACCCCTGGTCTAAAGTATGTCGCCATAACAACCTTGAGTTGTGTTCCGGCATTAGTGACCAGGTTCCAGTTTCCCTTAAGAGAACAGCAGCGCATTTGTAGCAACTTTGCTGTTGCAAATGTCCATAGGCGATGGTAACCGCTTTCCATCAAGTGGGCCGTCTGCCGGTCTGCTGATCTCCGGCAATAAAAAAAAGCTAATCGTTAACGCATTACTTTTGAACGCTATAAATAAAACGCAGTCACTAGCACTAACGCAGGTGTATCAGTGATACAAAATATGAGATATTTCCTAAATATAAAATTTTTTTTAAAATAGCTTTGCGCAGTCTTCGACAGCCTCTTTTTCAACTGATAACTACAATATTTTTTCCATTATAACTAAGAAGGAGGCTGCCTCCTATGACCTTAGGAGAGACGTTAGAAGCACGGGTCAAACGAGCACAGCGTCGCGGCGCCGTGTCAAGGCGTCGGCCGCGGCCGGAACCAACATCCAGCTTGAGGAAACATTGTTTACTCTAACTAAATACTTATACGTGTCCATTTATGATAAACTTACGGACACGTTATTTTGTAATACGTATATTGATTGTTGTTGTAACTTCAAAATTTTCTGAGATGAAAATAGTAAAGTATTCATATGCTGCCTATGAAAAACATAGGTGCCAAATTTGATGGCAATTAGTTCGCACAAATGTTAAAGGCGAGAGCATGAATCAAATAAATTAGACACCCTTGATGAAATAAAAATACATATTAAAAACTTACGAGTGCAGTTCAGAATTAGGTTCAAGCGGCGACCTTGCCGCTGACAGCGGCTCAACCTTAACACGCAACCTTTATAATATATTATGCACCTCTAAACTTTTCATTAATACTTTGGTTTATCTTCACCATCATAGATACGAATTTAAAAAAAAATATTTTTTTTATTGCAAGACTTCAGCAGACAGGCAGACGGCCCACTTGATGGAAAGCGGTTACCATCGCCTATAAACATTTGCAACACCAAAGGTGCTACAAATGCACTGCTGCTCTCTTAAGGGACACTGGAACCTGGTCGCTAATGCCGGAACACAACTCAAGGTTGTTATGGCGACATACTTTAGACCAGGGTTGGTATCCATCCAGCCCGGCAAATGCCCTACCACCTGGCTGGGGGTGGTTTTGTCGCCTCTTAGGACAGGCCGCCCGGCCGCAGGAAATTTTATTCTTTCTCCGTTCCTGCACGGATAGACTTTTTTTAGACTTCTTCTGTGTTTGTAGTAGATCTCGGAGACCCAGACCATAGAAAAACAAAGGAAAGTTTATTTATGAAAACCCAACCAGGAAATAACTTGTGGTCTTTGCGTTGCAGTAAAGTAGGCGGGCGACGGCTCAGGTCATTCAACCACAAAGATGTCAATGTGTTTCATTCATCAACCAATCATTACACTCCATTCAGTTTTTATATAATTCTGCATAACATTTTAAAATATACAAATGCTTTCAAACGATAAGTAATCACTGATTTTGTATTGCTTGAGTGTATTATATAATATCGCGTTGTCGGTACTCTGCAAAAGACCACTTTGAATCACACCGATTGGTTAAATCAAGTGCGACACTTGAATAAAAGGTAAAATGAATGTAGTTTGTTTATAGGAAGAATCTGAGTGGCCTAGAAATTAGGCAGTTTAACACAGTATTATTAAGGTCCGAAAGAAACATTGGTAGAGCAATAATTTCCAAATACGACAGAGTGGCTTGTCTGCGCGTGCAACTGCACTCGCTGTGTCTGCAATTATTATTAACGGCGAGCGCATTATGTAATGAGCGGGAAGTGAACCACCCGCCCGCCGCACTTATAGAGCGCACTTATATATCACACTCTGCTGTCGAACTTATATTGTGCCGTGCAACGTTAACATCGAATTATATTGAATTTTTCAAATTTAATACATCAACAATCATAGCATTAAAAAAAACTGACCATATATGTATTTACCTACTAAAATTTATTTGGAAGCATTAGCGTAGGAGGACAGATTTAACATAGTTATTCAGTCATTGTAACCATTTGCACGTCATGTGAACGACAAAACATACTTGAAACTTTATACAATGAAAGTATGTACGCATTCAGGTACCTCTGTTTTAGCAAATAAAGATTGAAATATGCGCGCTATGAATGCATCTCTCGCAGTGGACTGCGTTTGATGTGGTGACGTAGTTATGGCGACCTCTTGATCTCCGATTAACATGTCGCGGGGGGGGAGGCTGGCCCCCTTTCCCGCCGTTACGTCACTGATCACCTGCTCACCGTAGAATAGAGTAGAATAGAATATCTTTATTGCGTAATGCATGTACAAGGATGTTAAAGTTGTACGTACGTAGTTATATATATTAATCACTCTTACAATATATCTACACACATATATTAGTGGACATTGCGTCTGGTAATCAGCTTCTGGGGTGAATCCCCTTCGTGTTGCACTCGCAAGGGCCTTATATTTCAAAAATTGTCACCATTATGCATAGGTATTTATACTAACATACATATAGTGTTTTTAGTTATCTAATTCCTTATACTCACAGTCTGGTGTCTGTAGATCTGTGTTGATGCAGATGATAAGCTACGGTCGATTTGAACGACTTGAAAACTACTGGGGCTGGAATTACAGAATTCGGTACAGATATGGAACTGGTATCGCCATTCATGGAATTCTAATAAAAAATAAAGATAAGGTCTTAAACTCTGCATTGGAGTGCACACGCGCAGTGATACAGGTCGGACATTTTACCACACACATGAATAGGAGATGTTTTTAGCGAAGTGCGTGTATGTGTCTAAACATAATAAGCTCCCTCGGCTGGGCGAAGGTCGCTCGGTGCTGACGAAAGCGTGCATTTCAAACACATTAACATACACTTTACCGCCGAAGGATACAACACACCGACATGTTTGCCTTTGGAGCGGAGTGTTGCGCAGCGCTAAAACTATCCGCCGAAGATGGATCTGCGCGATAGTGTTTTTTCCCGCAATAACACAACTCGGCTCATATTTTGTAATCGCTGTAACCGCCGTTGCTTCACTTTGTGCTCAACCAAACAAAAATACAACCATGCATCATCAAGATGTGTTATCTCGATGGAATTTAAGCAGTGCATTTTTTTTATTTTTATTGCAGGAGTTCTGCATACAGGCAGACGGCCCACTTCATGGAAAGCGGGACATTTGCAACACCAAAGGTGCTATATATGCGCTGCTGCTCTCTTAAAGGAGACTGGAACCTGGTCACTAATACCGGAACACAACTCAATGTTGTTATGGCGGCATATTCTAGACAAGGGATGGTCGCCATCCAGTCGAGCAAATACCCTACCACCTGGCTGTGGGTTGTTTAGTCGCCTCCTACGAGAGGCCGCTAGGCCGCAGGAAATTGTATTCTTTCTCCATTCCTGCACGGATAGTATATATATATATTAGCATTGAGGTTTTGGTAAGCTATTCTTGCGAACAGCGATTACCATTGACATTGGAGGCACATCCGCCCTCTCTGAGCGTCGCCTCAATTACGACACAAATCGAAACTACAAAAAAGATGCAGCCAAATAATAAGGAGTTATTATTTTTGACCTAACCTATAATTTCGTGGGACCTAGGTCCAGACTTCCTGCGGCCGTTAATCTATCGTCACTGACGGTAAAAGTTAATTTGAATTCTCACAAACTGTCTCACAATGGTAAGTGACCGCCACCAGTGATGTGTATCTCACCGCGATGATATTTCAAATGTATGTGAAGTTACTATTTGGAAATGAAACGAATTGTTTCAGTCGAAGCTCGAATGGGAGAGAGATATACTTTCCTATGTACACACATTTCAATTCCACACTACAAATATCTGTTTATATCCTTCATGAAGAACAAAAACAAAGCCCTAAGAAACGTTCCGGAAGAAAACTAAGCACTTGTATCAAACACCGGGAAAATGACGTAGCAGAAATAACGTATCCTACTCGAATGCTTGGTACATTTGGTGCATGAAACAAATTTGGTTGTATAAATTGCATACAACTAACTAACGCTAGGCTTAACAGAAATCGATCGATAATAAATGTTTAGGAACGTTGATTGATGTATTAAATGGATCGTGCGAAGGATAACCGGCTGGTGCGGCGAATGGCGGAGCCGCCGATCGTAAAACGACGTGATAACTACCATTTTACCGTTTTATAAACTTGTGTCAAAATGACATTGACGAACTAAATAATCGACGCCAGTTATTGCTGCAATCAAATTCATTTAAAAAATACTCAGGACGTTTATCTTCGGTCTGTTAAAGTTATTTTTTATTTTTATTTTATTTTTTATTGCAGGAGATCAGCAGACAGGCAAATGGCCCACTTGATGGAAAGCGGTTACCATCGCCTATGGACATTTGCAACACCAAAGGTGCTACAAATGCGCTGCTGCTCTCTTAAGGGAAGCTGGAACCTGCTCACTAATGCCGGAACACAACTCGAAGGTTGTTATGGCGACATACTTTAGACCAGGGGTGGTAGCCATCCAGTCGGGCAAATACCCTACCACCTGGCTGTGGGTTGTTAAGTCGCGTCTTACGACAGGCCGCCCGGCCGCAGGATATTGTATTCTTTCTCCGTTCCTGCACGGATGAAGTTATAATGGAAACGGTTCAATCAAAAAGGACACGACTAATCTTCTAACTGCTAAAATGATGTATTTGTCTACTCGTTTAAATGTGTTTCAATTTTCACGATGACATGACTGCATAATGCAGAGTAATATATGTTTAATAAGTGTAAATGACGCGCGACGTCGTTTCTAATCCGTGTTATAATTCCCAGTTACGCGCTCAGACGATGTATACTCGTAATCATTGCACAACCAGTTTCGACTGGGAGCTGCACTCATCTTCAAATACACCCGAACTCTTCTTCTCTCTTTCTCTCTCCCTTGTTTCCTCGAGCTATGAAGACGTGTCTGCAGCGTCGGGGCTGTTGCTGCACCGTGATGTTCACCTGGAAGCCTCACTGTCAAAGTTGTCTGTAAGTCAGTCTCCCTTTGTGCCATCAGCCAGTGGCCCGTTACGAGTCGGACACACACACATGGAAACTTCCTCCGGAGTCTAACTAGTCAATCTAACTTCGAAAATTAGACCCTTTTGTATGCAGCACAAGGTAAGTGTGCAGGGTTCGTTGAGAAACTACATGTTGATTCGTGAGATATCTTTATTCTGTTTTATTTTACAACTAGCACGTGGAATAGTTAAAAAAAAGTAAGTTAAAGAAACCCGATTTTGAAACATTTTTCATTGGTGCTCCGCTCCTATTAGTCTTAGCGTAATGATATATAGTCTATAGCCTTTCTCGATAAATGGGCTACCTAACACTGAAAGAATTTTGCAAACCAGACCAGTAGTTCCTGAGATTAGCGCGTTCAAACAAACAAAATCTTCAGCTTTATATATTGTTATAAGATAATTAAACCCTTATACATTATATTAAAGCTACGTCTGCGAATTCCTAATTACAGTGCGATGACACCTTTTAATTATATTTTTGTGCATTAATTTAGATATGAAAGAATACTCTATGCAAATATAAAATATGCTTACATTTGTATACATACTTCATGTGAAATGTTAATAATTACTGATGATCACACGCGTACGTAAGTCGACGTTTGGTGGATGTTGAAAATAGTTATATAAAAAATAAATTTTTGTCATAATGCAATTCAAGTAGAAGCACTTAAGGATAATTTCAAAATATTCAGCTGTTTTTTTTTGGAAATAAGGGAGTGCCTCTTATCAATATACTTACACGAACAATTAAACTTTCGGATAGATATGAAAAATATTTGCAATGGTGTTGCATTTAGCAATGCGCCCTTTCCTCTGATACGTCACTCGCTGACATTGCTCAATATCAAAAGTAGCACTTCCCGTTTCGGCTCCTTTTCCAATATTAACAAACAGAAACATTTTCCATTCGCTACACGTTGACGGCCTCTATGCTTGAGTTTACTAAATTTTTCGCCGAGTTCGATTCCTGCTTGGCAAATTTCGTCAAGTTTTTTCAATAGTGTAGGGAAGGTTTAATGCAACTCTGTCTTCATAACGTTAGGTATGGTGTCATTTTGGTGGTTTTATGTTACAACAATTCTTAATTTCTCACAAGCTTATGCAAAACGTGATTCGGGTGTTACATTCATAGTCGGAACATAAACAAAGTTTTGTAACAAAAAAATCATAGGGTAATTAAGCACCGAGAGGAAAATTACGGCACATCTGATGAATCTGTTCACGAACAAACGACTGGTGTTTTTTTGGAACACGTATTAATTGGAATTACTTAATTATTCACGAAACGTATACTGTCTAAGATGGTTAGATGCATTTTAAAGGTCTGCCGTAGCAAATACCGATGTTTTTGTCGTAATTATTAAGGAAACGTGCCTTGTTGCTAATTAAATTTCCGAGTATGATCAATAAGCAAAATTTGCACTCGCATAAATTGAATGTGTGTCATTCTCGGCTTTAACTAATTACACAATTTCGATGAACTTCTCATTACTGCATAAGTGGAAATTCCGAATGACTTTCGCTTTTACAGTAAGTCACCCCCCCCCCCCCCCCTCCTCTTTTATTCAATGGAGTGATTTATCATTCGCAAGATCCTCGTCTCACGGACCTTGTTTTATTAAATTAAAAAGTAAATTGAAACTTGAACTATGATGTTTTGATATGTACGAATGTGCAACGACGCCGTGGCCCTGAAAGTAATGAATTAGCGCTACTCTATTTATCTATCGCCACGCAAACGTGCTATTTTGGACCAAATTGGCCAATTATGGCCGCAGCCAGATATTGCTCCAATCGAATATGTGATTGGTCAATGATGTTACATTTGCAGCTTCAAGTGGGCAACAAACGATGAAAAACAGACCGACACGTCAATTTGCCATTTAAATGTCGAAACAATCATTTTCTAATAAGTACAAACTACCCGCCATAATATTTCATCAACTTTTAATTCGACGCCCTTCGTACGAGCCCACGGTTCGGCAATAATGGCTGACCATTTCCATTCAAACACGTATACCTGTAGTTCCAAAATTCAAGAGCTACTTAAATTCATCTCCCCTCGCAGTAATGATAATGCCTTTATGTCTTTTTGTAGGCCAAGGCGTGACACGTGTGCAATGTGTACAAGTCAAAAAGTTACAATAATATCAACATCATTACTACAAAAATATTAAACGAATAACCATTTAAAAACTTTTTTGTGTTTAAAATCGCGTAGCCCTATCAAAAATGATCAAGCAGTACCACACTGTCACGGTGATTAGATGCAAGCATGGCTGAGGACGGAAGCCATTGGATACTTTTGTACCCGGTCTCCCTTACTCTATGATTTTTAAACTCTTTTAAGTTAACTCAACAATGAAAACACCAAAAAATCCACTTAAACCAATACGTGTATAAGGTGTTTAGTGCTGATGAAGGAACATGAAGAATGGAGCCTAACAAGCGATATTTATTAATACAACTGGAGAGCAAATATCTATTTGTGCCATCTCCGTCCCAAAAGAAAGAGTACGGAGAAGAAATGCTGCCTCGCAGCATTGAGGGATGCGAAGTGAAGAAGAAAAATAGAAAAGCAAACCCCGAGCTCCGAAGCGGACGTTCCGAAGGCAACCGGTATTAACGATAGGATGATCATGATGGCAATTGTTTCAGCCGCACAATTAAACTTTAAATTAAGCAACACGATGACCAGACTGAAGACTTATTAATTTACGAAGGCCCTGGATACGCACGCATTTCATTTGGCAACGTAAGGCCACGTTCGAGGCCACTCGTTGGCATGAGAGGGGAAATAGCTGCTCGCTAATGGCCATTTTATTGGGGCTCCTGGAAGTAAACTTCGTTGGCGTCCACTAAGAATGCCCGCCGGGCCTCATTCATTGCATTCATATATGTACACATTTACTATTATGATTGTAGTGAATTTTATTAAATAGTAATTTTATAATACTAATTTTCCAGAAGTTGACACCGAATGTTCTGGGGATTAATACTCGAATGCTACGAAAAGTTTCTAATAAATAAACATCTGGCAAAAGGTGAAAATGTCTCACATCTCTACATAGAGCAATACTTTTCCCGCTTAAGTTTTCAACTGCAAGCTCTTTATCAATATCTGATTTATTTGTTACGCTAGTAGAAGAAAACCCGTCTTGCTATATAAATGTACGTATAACGATGTTTGGATTTAATTTCCATGCCGAAAAATAGGATAATTATCATGGGACAAAGCTCCGACATTTGGGCGTGTGAAAGTTTAGTTGAAAAACACGTAGCATTCACAATTGATACAACATGTTCGACCTTAAGGTTCTTCAAGGGATTGGTTTCCTTCGCACATAGGCCGTTCGGCGTTTAGGCAAACGATGGCCTCAAATTTTTTAGTTCTTTACTGTACACTGCATTCCATTTGAGTGGTTTTTCTTTTGTATAACGTTTTGTTACAATTACATACATGTACCTATAGTGTTAAACTTAATGTACACAACATTTTTAAACATCGGTTTAACGAAATTAAGTCTTGTTCTAAATAATTCTTTCAAAGAATCTGAGTATTTGTTATAATTGGCAAACGCGCGTAAAATATAGTTAAAAACCATTTCTATTGGAATGTTGTGTTCGTCTGTTGCAATAGGCCAATATCAGTGAGAATTAGCCGACCGCAGTCATATGCATAGCCAAGGCTCAACTACCACAAGCAAACGGGCAGCGAGAGGAACGCCGTGTATTCTAGCTGCGTACTCTATGCATGTACATATTATTCAGTACTAAAATGTATTAAATTATTGACAGATACAATGATACGATGTCGTTTGAAGCTACTGTATAAAAAGTCATGGGAGTAGCATGTAGTTTTCATCTGTGGCTTCGATCATTATAATTATGTTGTTATCATTGTAAGACACTGGTGCGTTTGGTGCTGGTTGCACGTGTGGCGGCGTCGTGCGTTGCGCCCCACCGCGCTGCGTGCGGCGCGCGGCTCGCGGCGGTGGTGGTATGTGGTGGTGCGCGCGCGCGCCGTCGCGTCAGTCCTCTCTCCCGCACGATGGTGGTCACACGCTCGTCGTTCGCCGCGCTGCTCCTCGCGACGCTGGTGGTGTGCGCCGCGGCGCTGCCCCCCCCACGACCCCTCATCCGCGTCCGGCGGCAGCTCGCCGACGACGACGCGCTGCAGCCCCTCGAGGTACCCATCCACAAAGCGCACGATGATCATCTTGTACCGTAACGTATTGCCCTCTTTAATATTTTGACTATTATCGGCGATACGCGATACGCTGACAACACGATCATCATGGTGCTGCTCTTAATTAGGTTTAATTTGCATCGATGTCAAATTCGGCAACCACGAAGGCCTATGTGGTTACATCCGAATAGCATATTTCTAATTAACAACATTAGTACATTCGGCGGTTCGCCTTGGGAGGGTGACCTCCGGCCCGGCTGCCGTTTGCCGGGCGGCGATTGTGCAACCCGCTCACCCGCCGCAGAAGCGAGGCGCATCACCACGAACATCGAGTGTGTGATCGATGAACTTGAGATAATTATCCCTAAACTGCATTAAAATCGAAATTGTATGTTGTATGTGTTCATCTTGGAGACGAACGGAAGGTTTGCTAGTGATACGCCTCGTATGCGACATTTGTTATGAAAAGCAGCGCGATGATCGACAGTGGCTGATGCGGCGACCCCGTTATTCGAATTATGTAAGTGATTACCGGTTCACGAGACGGTCTCGTGTGACAACCCTATTCACCCGCATCGATAGTCCCGTCCAGTCTCTTTACAGTCCTGAATATTCCAAAAACTATTTATCAAATGAGTCTAAAGAACCATTTGTATTAATTAGCTTAATCACTGTCGATGAGTCAATTGTTAATTCAGTCACATGAATGTCGACTTTCACTATCACCGGGCGAGTCGCGCGCCGTCAGCATCGCCCACTGTCGATACCGCGCCCGTTGTCTTCACTCAGAGATTAATGATCCCTTATTATTAAGTAGCAGACAGTGTGGCCCCACGCCCTCTCGCCTCCCTCGGGAACCACACACCGCTCGCAGCTTTTAACACTACATTCATTCACTAACAGCATCAGACACAAAAACAACATAAACAAAGACCTTATAGCTTCAATCGGTAACCGAAAATGCCTATTAAATCATTATTATTATTTATTTATAATCATCCTAATCGAATTAGTTATGCAGGTTCTATTTTAAGCTTTATACATTTATCATTCTTTTACATGATTACAACGAACTATTTAAAGTGGATAAGGCGATTGGGTCGAGTGCTCTGAAGTACGCGTGACCCACTCGAAAGTACAGCATTCGCTTCTTATAAAGATTGTAAACAGTTCGCGTTAAATGTCAAAGGATTACAACGACGAAATTACTTCATAATGCGGTCAACGCAACCGAACGCCGACGATTATGTTTATGACTGCTGGGTAACACTCAAATGAACCGAGTTTAGTCAGATCTCTCAGTTTGTAAATTGAGATCATGTCTTGACTAAACTGCAGTTCGTCACAGGTGGAAAACGTATTCAAGTTCAAATAGCGTACCGATTACGCAACCATCGTCAGTCGTATGACGCGCGAGAGTGGCCGACGCTGTTTGGCGCTCATTCGTATGCGGCCGCCGTCCAGTCCCAGAGGAGGACCCATCAAGGTCGCCACTCCTTCCAACAATGCCTTACATGTCGACTGCTATTGGTCATTCTTCCCTATAGCACAAATCCATCCGACATTAACGAGTAATAGCAACTAGCAATTAAAAACAAAATATATAGGTTTTCAGTTTCTCGTGTAATTTAAAGAATTTTCATTTTTGTCGAGGCCTCTCAAAGCGTTTTATCAAAAGTGATAAAAGATTTCTTAATAATTTCGTTACTTATGTAACAATAAGCTCCCACAGCCGTAAGTCCATGACCGCTTCCTACCCTAATTTTTTTATTTTTTTTATTGCACGAGATCAACAGACAGGCAGACGGCCCACTCGATGGAAAGCGGTTACCATCGCCTATGGACATTTACAACACCAAAGTTGCTACAAATGCGCCGCTACTCTCTTAAGGGAGACTGGAACCTGGTCATTAATGCCGGAACAGAACTCAAGGTTGTTATGGCGACATACTTTAGAGCAGGGGTGGTAGCCATCCAGTCGGGCAAATGCCCTACCACCTGGCTGTGGGTTGTTAAGTCGCCTCTTACGACAGGCCGTCCGGCCGCAGGAAATTGCGTTCCTCTCCGTTCCTGCAGGGATAAAAGATAAATAAATAAATATCCAAAGTGAACAGTTTTCAATACAAAATGAGATATTAGAGCTTAAAAATGATTTGAATAAGGTTTGTTGAGTAGTTTTCGAGATATGAGGTATTATGCAAACTAATGTTTTTTTGATGGTCACGTCACAAAATGATGCACGCACTTGACTGGCTTTTATTTTAGGGTTTGTTGTCTTTTCCTTTTGAAGTTTTTTTTTTTTTTTGCACTAAGATACGAGCTCATTAAAGAAAGGTTTTAAAAATTTCTTCGAGGCGATACGAGTGTTGCGAGCGGCCATCGGCAACGGTAACAGCTTTCCATCAGGTGGAGGATCCTCACCTTATCCGCTTGCATTAGGCAGTAACAAAAAATAATGTTAACTACTAAAATTCTCTAAATAAACTTTGTATCTTTTGTTGTTTCCAAATAGAACATAAAAAAATACGGTCATACATAACATATATTTTTGTTTTGATTGCTACCACTTGTACTATTCGTTGCTAATTATTATTATGAAATCTTTTAAATTGTTTAGTAACATTTATTAAGCTTATCGCATGAATAGAATACGAGAAGTGGCCTGAGAATG
Organism: Dendrolimus kikuchii; assembly: GCA_019925095.2. NCBI lineage: Eukaryota > Metazoa > Arthropoda > Insecta > Lepidoptera > Lasiocampidae > Dendrolimus > Dendrolimus kikuchii. Next base: position 20,108,869 of record CM034408.1, read on the forward strand.
GAATATACGTAAACGTATGAACAGGAGGCGACAATGGGCGATTTAGCGCCGCTGCCCGCTTTCCGCATATTTGCCAACCGCTTGCGCAACCAACTGTTATTTACATTTGGATGTTATAGCGTTATAGCGCAGCGGTTCGTTTGAGATATCGATAGGACCACGTATAACATAGCAGGCGTGTCGCACACCTGCGGAGCCCGGCACGAGCGGCGAGTGCAGTGGTTCTAAGTCGATACGCGGAGGCCGCCTATCGCCGGTGAAGTGCGCCCGGAGGTGGTCGGCCTCAATGCTGAATATATTACTCGTGTCCTTAGTGGGCGTTCGCCGTCGCCGAGGCGCATGCGCAGCCGCAACCGATCTCAATACAACTCTGAATGCTCAACAAACATTGTGTTTTCATTCCGTTAAGAATATGCCACGAGGCCTGTTACGTCTGAGTGAGCATTCTGTAGTCTGCTTGTCTCCGGTTCGTCTGTTGACCACACCCTGTCGCTCATGTTCCGACTTTTTGACGCATATCGAGGCCCAGATCGCGTTGGCTCTAGACCCTCTCTTCCCCTGGTTGACGTGTTCACTTCCTAAATAAGTTAGGAACGACCGTTTTCGCTGAGCTGATGATAGTTCTTCCTTCACCGACGCCATATACGGCGCGACAGCGGTTCGGTCGTAACACGAAATCCCTCTCTGCCGTCTGTTCCTGCAACTCGGTCAACAGGAACGAGTGATTCCCTCAGGGCGTCCACCAGGTCGCAGTGCTAGCCTGCCGTGTGTCGAGTGATTTCTTTCAAACCCCAATTGAAATAAAACCATTCATTTTAATTCGAAAGTTTAACAAACAAATGAACGAGCCGGACCGAAGGTGTTGTCTTCCACCCTCTCGTTATTTTTCTTTGTCACAGTTCTGCTTGTTCATCAACGGAAAAGATCGTTCTAAAAGCGATATCAAGAAGGCCAACGAAGTGGTAACCGTATGATAGTTACGCGAGTACGTAGTCATGTGGGTTTCCCTTTCGGCCGCCGGTCGGGCGGAATGCGTTCGCCGAAATCAAATGGAGCAATATCCGCATGGGAACGGCTCTGTTGCAAAGTCCATTGTTCCTATTCACATGATTAATGCCTCTGACGCTTTGCCGTCTTTTTTCAACCGTTTTCCGGCGCTCGTAATATCGGCATTCGTTCCGTGTGAACATTTAATACAGAGTAAATATTTTCAATCGTTACGAATTAAACAATTTTGCTATTTTCTACATTTTTCATTCGAAAATATACCTATATATATATGAAGAAAACTCAATTCAGCTTACAATCTATTGAGAAGATGTCAATCGGATGTCATACATTCAGATATTAAGTGCCTAATCATGTTATAGGACTCCCTTTACTCACCTTCTCCTACCGGTCCCCCTTCATGTACAGCATTCAACCGCTAAGTTAACTTTCGAGGAGCATCAGAACGCGTTCAAGGTAAACGGGTGCAACGCGCGTAGAGCTAAGTGCATGGTGCTGTGAGGTGCTTTGTAGTGATTAGTGGTGTCGGTAGTGTGTAGTGTTCTATGTAGTGTAGTGGTAGTGTAGTGGTAGTGACGCTGGTGTTTGTGTGTGTGTGTGCAGGACGCGGAGGGCGACGAGCAGACGCGCGACAAGCGGAAGCTGGAGGGGGTCACCCAGGCCAAGTTCGGCATCAAGAACGCGGTGCTAGGATTCGTCTTCGGGGTGAGTGTTGTTCCCCTAGCCCTGCCTCCAGTCCCCCCTCCCCCACAGTATGACAGCGGTGACGCAACGACCCCTTTCGTTCGTGTGTTGTAGAAAATCAACTCGTTGATAGACGCGAAGACGCGGTTCGTGGCGTCGCTGGACCGGCAGAACATCGAGCTGAACAAGCAGTACGGCATCGAGGCGCCGTCCGACGGGCTGGCGTCGCTGAGCGGCGTCGTCGGCCAGGTCATCGGGCCCAAGCTGCAGCTGATCGGGCCCAAGATCCAGGCGGTGACGGGGCTGCTGGGCGGCGCCAGCGGCGGCTCCGCGGGCTCCTCGGCCGGCTCAGGTGGGAGCGGCGGCGGGCTCGGCTCCATCCTCTCGCTGGTCACCTCGCTGTCGGGCTCCTCGTCGGGGGGCGCCGCCGCCGGCGGCACCGTCGAGACCATCGACTCCGACGAGGACGACTCGTGATCGCCCTGCCCCTTGCACCCCTGCCCACTCCTCCCTCCCAGTGATCATGTGAACAATGAGATCTAAATTAGAATCGAATTCGCCCTCCTCCTCGTGTACAGTCCTCGATCCCTAATTATCCCCCCCCCCCCTCCCTTCACCATCCACCTCCTCCCATATTTTCACTAATTTAATCTTAGCTATAATCTTATTGGTGTTCGCAGTGTCTATATGTTTTTGTATTTATATTGTAAATAGTATTAGGCGATCTGGTGATATTAAACAGTTCCGTCGTACGGCATGTTGTTTCTCTGCACCGTGCACTCTGTCCATAGCGACGCACCATCCCACCACCCTCCACCCCCTTCCTCACTCCCTTCACCTCACTCCCCGAACCCCCACTCACATACTAACTTCTAAAAACTGACTTGTAAAATTCCTAATATTGGCACATGATGTTTCGACACGTTTCATCGTTTCTTTTGTTGTTGTAATTATACTAGCGTTAATCTTGCCTTACTCATTTCTACAAATATTGCCATATTTTTTTTGTGTTAATGTCATAAGTGTGTAACCGATTAGATTGACCGCGATCTGCCGTTGTAAATATTTATTTATTACTTTAGACCAGTATACGGCACGTTGTATATAGGGGTCTGTCTGTATATTGTAAATAGCAGGGTGATCCGTCGCCTTCGGGCGGCCGCCCCCTCGTCTACCGAAATGCTCGCACTCGTATGTCCGCACATTCCCCCACGATTCACCCCAAGTCGAATACAATAGAGACAGACACCGTATCTAGTCGCCATGTTCTCGTCCTTAGCCTTAAGTCATCGCTCTCGTCGCTTGGAACACTTTATATCGCTTAAGGTGGTGCCCTTCGAGTGCTAATCTGAGGAGATAGGCTTGTCGGCGCGAAGGTGGGTGCCTTTCATTTCCACATCCGACCGACGCGACGCTCACGGCCACCATTTGTATCATTACGCCTTCATTGATTCGCCATTAGATTGCCGTAGCGCGTAGCCGCGTAGCTCGTAGCGACCCATTTTCACGATCGTAGCTCGCACTCGCAGCCACTATGCTCACTGTCCTGCCCCCCCCCCCATACCTTGTTCCTTGTGTACCGTAACGCGTACCTCTTTTATTTATTGAATAAAATTTTATACATAATATATTTGACTAGTTTTATTTATATATGAAACACCGATATACTCCAAACTATATATTATTAATGTGTATACATTTATTTAATAAATTAAATTTTTCGTAATACACGCCGACCTACATACATAATTGAAATCGACGGCCTCGCCTGTGACACGCAGACGAATGAACAGCACACGACACGACACACACACGTTGTAAATATACCTACATTCGAGCATGAGGTCGAGGCGAGGGGCGATGGGGGCGATGGGGTTCCGGACCTCACGTACCGTGTGCTGACGGCAGAGTGGCACTCGGTCCCTGGCCCGGGGGCCGAGCACCGCGGGCGGCCGGAGGGGGGCCTCGGCGGCAGCATCGTCGTGGCGGGGCCCGAGGCAGGCTTCTACCACGGACAGCATCCCGGTGTTCGACAGGAACAAGGTCAGCCTGGACTTCCCGGGGAGCCTGTTTGGGCCTTCCGTCTCCCTGCTCATCCGTACCACTAAGATCATCGGCGACGTCGTGCAGGTGAACACTCTAGTATAGGAATGGCCGCGCGGCACTTAGCCACTGTGATTTCTATTTTATACTCCTTGAATACAAACGCAGAAGACGTTGGATTTGATCACTAGAATGTTGCCGAGCTTTCAACAAATATTAAAACTATGAATAATAAACAGTAATCCATATACTTCAACCGGCAAATGGATTACAGCAGACGTTCCTAAGGTCTATTATTATAACTAAACTGTGGACCTTTATAAAAGTTCCTAAAATAAGTAGCTTTATTTGTTGATCTACGTAATAATTTTAAAATTTTCAAACTCGTACCTATCAGCTTAAAAGATGTCGTCTTCAAGTACTCAAATTAAACAATGAGGTTAAAAGAGCCACCCGACTATACTCGTAGTTATATCTGGAATCTGTTGCAGAACTCCGCGGTGCGTTACCAGTCGTTCCTGCGCCTGTTCCGGCCGCTGTTCAAGGGCCAGTTCGAGATCAAGGGGCTCGACCCCCCTACCACCACCACCACCACGACCACCACCACCACTACCACTACGACCACCCCCGCTCCCGCTGACAACGAAGTGCGGCGCAGGCGGCGACACACGCGCGCCCTCTGGCCGCTCTTCTAGCAGCGCCGTCTTCCCCCAACGGGGCTGGTATACTTGTCATTGCAGCGATCAGTAGTAGCCATAAGTACCTACGGAGTATTCTAGCGTTATTAATAAATACATAATATTTATAACGATGCTAGGTGAACACGGAATCTTATAAAGTAATGCTATTTAATCTTAATCGTATTTAGTAGTAGTAGTAGTAGTAGTAGTAGTAATTACCAAAAATATCAATAAATATATATTATTGTTATGACAGTATTTCCTTTTATTTTACAAACTGTAGAATATTGAGGATCGGGTATTCGGGGATCGGGTTTTACTTCATACCAAAAAGGCAGCAGTTAGTTATCCTGCCCTGATAATCTCCTGAAACCAGACTGGACGCCACCTACCAGGGCAATTTCATAAAAGGCAAGGAAATCACGAGAAATAAATGATTTATCATGTATATATTATCCCATAAATAGACAATATAACACCTGTATCCCTATATCCCATATCCCTAAATAGGAGAAAATAAAAAGTCGTGAGGATAACAAGACTGTTCTTCTTTTATCCGCTCGCAGAGAAAAGTCGGTAGATGCAAACAAGCGGTGTTAATCTTAAACGCCTGTAGAATCTATAACTACTGGTACGCTTAATTGGAATGAATATTAGGTTGGGGAAAAAGTTTCTTCGCATTTTATATAAAAATTCAAAAGGTTTTTTTTATAAAGTTTATTTACATTTGACTAAAGTATGTAGGTGCCATTTTGTTGGATAAATTTTTGCCATCTTGTAGGTGATCTCATTGCTATAAAAATTTTGGCGCTTCTGATCAAAAAACTGCGACAAGTGGTTTTGGCAGTCCTCTCGTGATGTTAACCTGACACTGCCTAAGGAATTCTGCAGAGACCGAAACAGGTGAAAATCTGAAGGTGCAAGGTCAGGACTATACGGCGGATGCATTAACACCTCCCAGCCAAACTCTCGTAATTTTTGCTGAGTGGCTAAAGATATGTGAGGTCTAGCGTTATCATGGTGAAAAGCCACACCCCTTCTGTTGATTAATTCCGGCCGCTTTCTCTCAACTTTTTGCTTTAATCTCATCAGTTGTTCGCAGTACAGTGTAGAATCGATGGTCCTGCCTGGCCGTAACAGCTCATAATGAATAATAATACCCCTCCAATCCCACCATACACACAGCATCACCTTGTTGCGAGTTAACCCGGGTTTCGGCACAGTCTGTCAAGCTTGACCGGCCTTTGACCACGATCTTTTTCGCACGTTCTTGTCATACGTAATCCACTTTTCATCACCAGTTATCAGCTTCTTCAAAAATGGTTCGGTTTCATTACGTCGTAATAAAGAATTACAAATGAGTACACGGTTCATTAGGTTTTTTTTTTTTATTTTTTTTTTTTTTCGAGAGCTCATGAGGCACCCAAATATCGAGCTTTTTTTTTTGTGTAGCCAGCTTTTTTTTTTTTTTTTTTTTTTTTTAAATGCGCCAAAACCGTTTTGTGGTCAATTCCCAGTTCTCCAGCTACATCGTAACTACTAATATGCCGATCTTGCTCCACTTTTTCATAAATGGCATCAATTTTGTCCGTAACAGGTCGACCAGAGCGACGTGCATCTTTGATATCAAAATTTTCGGATTGAAAACGCTTAAACCAAATTTGCGCTACTCTCACAGATACTGCATTGGGTCCATAAACATCACAATTTTTTTTTTTTTTTTGCGGCTTGTGTTGCATTTTTACCTTTTTTGTAGTAAAATTTTAAAATGTATCGAATGTCTTCATTAGATTCACTCATTTTAACAATAAGAAAAACAAATGAAAATCACACATTTTCCTAATTTGAATTTGGAATTGTCTTCTTTAAAATTCAAACTTTTTAATGATACCAAAACTAGCCAGATACAAATGGTATAGCCAAAGAGATCTTATTACAAGTTCATACATACTATACACGAAAAGACTTTTTCCCCAACCTATTATTTTAAACCAGCGGGCACTTTATAACAAAGTAGCTGTGCCCGCGATGTTGTCCGCGTGGAATTTGCAAAACCCTCCGATTTTGAAAAATTCTTCATTGGTGCTCCGTTCCTATTGGTCTTAGCGTTATAGTAATAGATGTCGCTGTACCGAAAAGCAAACACGATATGATCTGTAAATCGCGCGAAATTAATACAAAGAAGTAATGGCTAGTCACGGGTTGGGTTGGGTTGGGTTGGGTTGGGTTGGGTTGGGTTGGGTTGGGTTGGGTTGGGTTGGGTTGGGTTGGGTTGGGTTGGGTTGGGTTGGGTTGGGTTGGGTTAGGTTTCCCCCAGGGGGTGCCACCCTGGACTCTCCTCCGTCCAGATAGTGGTACAAGGGGATGCGTCCCCGGGGCCCCGAGCGGCCACTGTCACATTCCCCCCTTCACTCCGTGACAGTGGTGTCCCACCTATCCACTCCAAATCCTTGTATTCCTTCCCTTCCTTCCAAACTTGTTCCTCCCAAAATACCCCTCCCTTCCGACGTAAGGTAACGCGCCGCTCCGCTGAGGTTCATCCGAGGTGGAGTGGTGCCGGTAACCAGCGTCGAGCTCTGCTCCGCTGGCTGCCATTAGGTGGAGGGTGCGTGTTCTGCCACGCACCCAACACGACGTTCGTGGTGGCGACGGCACAGTGGCGGGGCGAGAGTCTCGTCACTGTGCACTACGTCGAGCGTTTCCCCGTGTGGTGTCGTGGTCACGTCTCGCGGCCACACGGGACCGCGGGGCTGGCCTTAACCGGCTGGCCCAAGAGGATGAGCACCTCAATAAAAAATCCCCTAATGCCTAAGCTGCGGCGCAGGGCGAGAGGCTTTGAGGTCGGGGGGGTAAACCCGGCCGCTACTGCGGACCACTGTGTTTTTATGTCGAAAATGTTACTTACTCGTGGGAACAAAAATGGAGTGCTCAAATTTAAACCCTAAAGACGATGTGCCTGCGAAGGGCGTAGTTGACGAAGGTGAGAAGCCCGAGAAGGGCTTACCAAAACCCAACACGAAAGGGCCCGCGAAGGGCGGAGAAAAAAGTTTCTACTCCCGGTTCCTCTCGGCGATCTCGTCGCCGATTGAGGAACCGAAGAGTTCTCAAGATGGCTCCCGCACCACGCGGTCGCAGCCGCTTGAGTCTGTCGACTTATCCTCGTCCGGCTCGTCTGGAGACGAGGACGTACCGCCCCCCCCTGCTCAGGCCCCACCAAAGGCCCCGGTTGCCAAAGCGCCGGAGGGGAAGGGCGGCCAGGCCGCCCCTCGCGTCACGCGAAGCAGGCGGCGCGCCGAGTCGGAGAACGACTCGGTGGCCTCGTCCCGTATTCCATCTGCGGACGAGGCGGGGGGCTCCACCAAGCCCCCCCCAAACAAAGGAGACAAGGCCAGGGAGGTCGCGCGCAACGAGGCGCTGCGACGATACCTGGCCTTGGACGACCTCGACGAGATGTTCGAGACATCGGACTCGTCGTTGTCGGAAGACGAAAGGAGGACGGCCCCCGTCAAGCCCCCGCCCAAGCCACCGGCTGCTCAAGCGCCGGACGCTAAGCGGGGCAGAGGCCGTCCTCCAACAACAGGAGAATACGTGGGCCTAGCAGCCGCAAAGCAGGCGCTAGTGGAGGCCCAACGCGCGGAGCTTGCGCTCCAAAGCGAAAAAGAGATCGTGGAGAGGGCCCAATCGATGGCGACCGCAAGGGTAACCAGGCTTAGAGCCGGACCTCCCCTTGCGGGCGAGGCCCCCCCCCGATGCTCGCGTGGAGCGTGCTAACCACGCGGAGGGCCTCCAGCGGCAGATTGCCGACTCACTGGCGGTGGTGGCCGGAGTGGCCAAAGTGTCGAAGGGTCTAAAAGGGACCCTTCAAAAGGCACTCAAAGAAGCGGTGGCCTCCATTCAGGAGGCCTCCGAAGAGCTCCTCACTCGCACGAACAGCGAGGAGGTCGCCCTACTCCGTGCGGCGAATAGCCGCATGGAGGCGCAGCTGGCTGACCTCCGGAGCGAAGTGAGGAGCCTCCAGACAGCGCTGACGCAGCCGCGCGCCGAAACCGCGCAGCCGGCACCACCGCCAGACCTGGAGACGGCGATGGCTGCGAACTTGAGTCAGCTAACTCTCCTCATGGAGAGCAAGTTCGCAGCCATAGAGGAGCGGTTACGCCCGGCCCCATTGCCGAGCCCCGCTCCCCGTGCTAGGCCCACCCCTCCGCCGAGCCCCTCGCTCATCTCTGGGCGCTTGGCGGAGGAGTTTCCCCCGCTACCTACACAGCGGGTCTCAGTAGAGACGGCGGCATCCTCGTCGCTGCCACGTGCCGATCCGGCGCCCCCTCCTCCGGCTGCAGATGCGGCCGAAGGCTGGACGACGGTCGGTCCAAAGAAGAGGGCCAAAAATAAGGCCCCACCGCCGTCTGGCACCCAGCCGGCAGTGACCGCCGCTGTAGCGCAGCCCACCCGCGCTCAGCGGCGGAGAGAGAGGAGACGCAGGGGAAAAGGGAAGGGGGATGTGGCGCAGGCCTTGGCCTCGCAGCCCCCCCCTCCCCCACCCCCAGCGCCCAAGAAAAGTGAAGCGCCGAAAGAGAGGAGGGCTCCGCGATTGCGCCCCCCTAGGTCCGCTGCCGTCGTCCTGACGCTCCAGCCAGGCGCGGCGGACCGGGGGGTCACGTACGCGGACCTCCTCTCTAAGGCCAAGGCCAACATCCGGCTGGCCGACGTAGGAATCGAGGGCGGCCTCCGGCTGAAGAGGGCCCGCACTGGGGCGCGGATGCTGGTGGTACCAGGTGCCAACAGCGCCCCCCAGGCGGACGCCCTCGCTGAACAGCTGAGGACCGTCCTCTACCCCGAGGACGTGCGCGTCTCCAGGCCCGAGAAGACTGTGTGTCTTCGCATCTCGGGCTTGGACGACCACACGCACGAAGAGGATGTGGCCGCCGCCATCGCGCGGACCACGGGATGCTCCCTCGGGAGCATCAAGACGTCGAAGGTCCGTCCTGGCATTGACGGGATGGGCCAGACGGTGGTGGCCTGCCCGGTGGCGGCCGCCAAACAGCTCCTCTCCTCGGGGACGAAGCTCCTGGTGGGATGGGCCTCCGCGACTGTGAAGGCCCTGCCCCATAGGGCCCAGAGGTGTTACCGCTGCCACGAGGTTGGCCACGTGGCGGCGGTGTGCACCTCGGAGGTGGACCGCAGCGGTATGTGTTACCGCTGCGGACAGACCGGGCATCTGGTGACCGGCCCCTGCAACGCGAAACCGCACTGCTCTGTGTGCGAGGCCGCGGGCAGGCCGGCCGGTCACCAGGTGGGCTCGAAGCCCTGCGGGGCCAAGAAGCCCACCAGGAGGAAGACCTCGGCCAGCCGGACGGCGCCGAGCGCCGCCGCGGCCGCGACGGCTGAATCAGCCGCCGCGGGGAGTGGCGTGGAGTGACGCCCGTGGCGGTAAGGCCACGGGCGTGCGGCAGCGGGCGTTGAGGCCACGGGGATCGCAACAGGCCTCCGCCCGCACCAATGCCGCGAGAGGGCGCGAGAGGCAGCCGCGCGACCCTCTCAGGGCCGGGTAACTCTCACCCGGCCCACACAGGAGAGGCCGCCTCTGTTTATGAGGCGGCCCACCGCTCGCCGGGGTCGCGGAGTAAGGCTCACGCTGTGTACCGTGACCCCGGCACCCTTGCGGAAGAAGGCTCCCATGGGGTTTTAGTGGGTATACCGGCGCCGGTCGTATTGATTAATCGGCGTCGGGGAGTCCCACACACCGGCCGCGGCGATCCCCACGCGGCTGACGGTGAGGTAACTCATTTCCCCATGTAAAAAAAAAAAAAAAAAAGGGTTGGGTTAGGTTAGGTTAGGTTAGGTTAGGTTAGGTTAGGTTAGGTTAGGTTAGGTTAGGTTAGGTTAGGTTAGGTTAGGTTAGGTTAGGTTAGGTTAGGTTAGGTTAGGTTAGGTTAGGTTAGGTTAGACCCGGGTAGTCTCCGTTAGGTTAGGTTAGGCATGGTTAGTTAGGTTAGGTTAGGTTAGGTTAGGTTAGGTTAGGTTAGGTTAGGTTAGGTTAGGTTAGGTTAGGTTAGGTTAGGCTAGGTTAGGTTAGGTTAGGTTAGGTTAGGTTAGGTTAGGTTAGGTTAGGTTAGGTTAGGTTAGGTTAGGTTAGGTTAGGTTAGGTTAGGTTAGGTTAGGTTAGGTTAGGTTAGGTTAGGTTAGGTTAGGTTAGGTTAGGTTAGGTTAGGTTAGGTTAGGTTAGGTTAGGTTAGGTTAGGTTAGGTTAGGTTAGGTTAGGTTAGGTTAGGTTAGGTTAGGTTAGGTTAGGTTAGGTTTTTTTTTTTTTTTTTTTTTTTTTCAGCTGCTTTAGCCCGGGCGAACAAGATATACCCGAGTCATGTACTACTTATTTTTACTATTTTTATATATATATACTATTTTCGGATGGATTTGTAGGATTTGGATGGGAGTTGGCGCAAGTTGGCTTATGTTGGCCAACATATTATATACTACATATACTACTTACTAAATATTTCTTTACTAATATATATATACTACCGCATATACTTGAGCAACCGCGTTGCCTCTCCCAAGTCAAGACCCCCAACTCGATTTGTGTTTGAGCTGGTTGTCTTGGCTCGGGGGAGATGATCAGCGACTCACCTATATGGTTCCCTATTTCTAGCTAATACTTTGTTATATACTGCTTATACATACTTATATACTTTTTATATACTTATGTGGATATTAGGGTGTTGGTTTGTATTGGAAGTTGGTTGGGTTAGGTTGGGAGTTTTTGGATATATATTTTTATTATTTATTTCATTTCTCTTATATCTATTACATTCGTTCTTATATTTAAGTATTACATTTTTATTCTTATTACTACATTTTTACATGTTATACCTTTTATAATATTTCTGTTTTGTTTACTTATATGTTTAATGTTTACATGTTTGTCTTATTTATAAGTAGTACTGCTCATGTTTACCTTTAATTGTTGTTATTGATTCTTAAAAGACGCACAGTATTATCTAGTACATTTCCTTAGTAGGTAACCTAAAAAAGTTTTCTTATATATGTTTACAATTTATTGCTATTATATTTATATATATTTATTTTACATAGTTGTCGACGCTGTATGTAAATATACTGAAGTATATTTCTGCAGTGTCACCTCATATACACTAGTTTTTTGCTATTAATCTATTGCTGGTTAATATATATTCTAATACATTTCTACATTTCAGTTTATAATTGCTTTTGTTTGTTCTAGGTACCACTATCCCCAGGTGCCTGCAATGTGGTGAGTTTGTTGATTATTTATTTTCCGATTTCTATCTGTACCGTATATCTGTGTGTGCTACGGAGATGAATTTGTGCTGGTTGTGTTTTGCTTGTTTGTGTGTTTATTTCAAACTTACAACTTTTATATTAAAAGTTGCTGGTTTTCTTGTTGCTGTGTATGTGGTGTTTGTGTGTGTTAGTGTTTATGCTTATGTGTTATGCTTGTCCGTGTTAGCGCTTGTGTAGTTTTACTTTGGGTGTATTGTGTTTTTCCACTGCAGGTTCCCAAGGCCCATCTTGAAGCTAAGGTCGCTAGATCTTCTTGGTGTGGTCCCACACCAGCTGTTTTCCTAGTGCTAGAAGTGGATACCAGTTCCACGCACGATAGCGGAACCGTAGGCCGTACCTTGCTGACTGGCCTGTTGTTACTTTACTGACACCAGTGTCTAAATCCATTTTTCTACAGCAAGGTACGACTTCCGGTCCATTACTATTGTGTTGCCCTTGGTATCCCTTCTAGCAGTAGGCTACGGTTGCGCGCACTATCGCGTCCCACCTTGCTCTTACGGGACATGTCTCGCTAAAAGCATTATGGTCTGCTTCCGCCTTTTTCTCGCGAGTGCAATTTTTGCATTTTGGTGGTGCGCCCACCGTATACTCCTCGCATTCATTGCGAGTATGGGGTCCACCGGTTAGGTTAGGTTAGGTTAGGTTAGGTTAGGTTAGGTTAGGTTAGGTTAGGTTAGGTTAGGTTAGGTTAGGTTAGGTTAGGTTAGGTTAGGTTAGGTTAGGTTAGGTTAGGTTAGGTTAGGTTAGGTTAGGTTAGGTTAGGTTAGGTTAGGTTAGGTTAGGTTAGGTTAGGTTAGGTTAGGTTAGGTTAGGTTAGGTTAGGTTAGGTTAGGTTAGGTTAGGTTAGGTTAGGTTAGGTTAGGTTAGGTTAGGTTAGGTTAGGTTAGGTTAGGTTAGGTTAGGTTAGGTTAGGTTAGGTTAGGTTAGGTTAGGTTAGGTTAGGTTAGGTTAGGTTAGGTTAGGTTAGGTTAGGTTAGGTTAGGTTAGGTTAGGTTAGGTTAGGTTAGGTTAGGTTAGGTTAGGTTAGGTTAGGTTAGGTTAGGTTAGGTTAGGTTAGGTTAGGTTAGGTTAGGTTAGGTTAGGTTAGGTTAGGTTAGGTTAGGTTAGGTTAGGTTAGGTTAGGTTAGGTTAGGTTAGGTTAGGTTAGGTTAGGTTAGGTTAGGTTAGGTTAGGTTAGGTTAGGTTAGGTTAGGTTAGGTTAGGTTAGGTTAGGTTAGGTTAGGTTAGGTTAGGTTAGGTTAGGTTAGGTTAGGTTAGGTTAGGTTAGGTTAGGTTAGGTTAGGTTAGGTTAGGTTAGGTTAGGTTAGGTTAGGTTAGGTTAGGTTAGGTTAGGTTAGGTTAGGTTAGGTTAGGTTAGGTTAGGTTAGGTTAGGTTAGGTTAGGTTAGGTTAGGTTAGGTTAGGTTAGGTTAGGTTTCCCCCAGGGGGTGCCACCCTGGACTCTTCTCCGTCCAGGTAGTGGTACAAGGGGATGCGTCCCCGGGGCCCCGAGCCGCCACTGTCACATTCCCCCCTTCACTCCGTGACAGTGGTGTCCCACCTATCCACTCCAAATCCTTGTATTCCTTCCCATCCTTCCAAACTTGTTCCCGCCAAACCACCCCTCCCTTCCGACGTCAGGAGAGCGCCGTGCTGCCGGTTCGTGGCGGAGCGGCGGGCACCGGGCCAGCGTTGAGCACCTTGCTCCGCTGGTCCGTTGCCAGGAGAGGGCTGCACAGTTCTGCCCTGTGCGCCCCAACGATGTGGACAGTGGCGGCGGGCTCAGTGGTGGGGCGAGAGTCTCGCCACTGGGCGCTACCGCCGAGCGTTTCCCCGTGTGGTGTCGTGGATCACGTCTCGCGGCCACACGGGACCGCGGGGCTTGCCTTTACCGGCTGGCCCAAGAGGAGAAAACCTCAATAAAAAACCCCTAATGCCTAAGCTGCGGCGCAGGGCGAGAGGCTTTGAGGTCGGGGGGGTAAACCCGGCCGTTACTGCGGACCACGCCTTTTTTATTCATGATGACCTGTTTTTTACTCGTGGGAACAAATATGGACTTACAAACTAAAAAACCCCCCAAAGACGTAGAGCCCGAGACGGGCGGTGTTGACGCTCGCAGAAGGCCCGAGAAGGGCAACACCAACACGAAAGGGCCCGAGAAGGGCGGCGAGAAGACTTTCTACTCGAGGTTCCTCTCGGCTATTTCATCTCAGCCGGAGGCCTCGGGTAGTAGTCAATCGGTGGTGGAACCCCGCATCACGCGGAGTAGAACGCGTGCCGACTCAGAAGTTGAGTCGGTGGCCTCGTCTCAACTTCCATCTGAGGACGAGGCCAGGGTGGTTGCTCCCAAAAACCCACCCCCCGCAAAAGGAGAAAAGGCCAGGGAGGTCGCGCGCAATGAGGCGCTGCGACGATACCTGGCCTTGGACGACCTCGACGCCATGATGGTGTCGTCGTCGTCCCTATCGTCTTCGGACGAAGAGGAGAGACCGGCCCCCAAAACCCCCGCCAAGGCGAAGGCAGCTCCCAAAGCGCCGGACGCCAAGCGGGGCAGAGGCCGCCCCCCAACCACAGGGGAGTACGTGGGTCTGGCAGATGCCAAGAAGGCACTGGTGGAGGCCCAACGCGCGGAGCTCGAGCTCCAAGCGGAAAAGGAGATCGCGGAGAGGGCCTCGGCAATGGCTACCGCGAGGGTGACAAGGCTCCAGGCCGGTCCAGCCCTCGCGAGCCAGGCCCCTCCTGAAGCTCGAGCAGCTCATGCGGAGGGCCTCCAGCGGCAAATTGCCGATTCGCTGGCGGTGGTCACCAACGTGGCAAAGGTGTCGAAGGGTCTCAAAGGGACCCTTCAAAAGGCCCTAAAGGATGCGGCTGCGGCCATCCAGGAGGCCTCAGAAGAGCTCCTCAGTCGGACATCTTCCGAGGAGGTCGCCCTCCTCCGTGCGGCGAATAGCCGCATGGAGGTAGAGATCGCAGACCTCCGGAAGGAACTGAGGAGCCTTCAGGCGGAAATCGTCCGGCCGCAGGCCGCTCCTGCGCCGCCACCGGTCGAACCACCGCCCAGCATAGAGAAGACAATGGCCGCGAGCCTGAACCAACTCACTCTCGCGATGGAGAGCAGGTTCGCGGCCATGGAGGAGCAGATGCGCTCGGCTCGGCTGACCCCCCAACCGGGGCCAGCCCCCAGGTCGAGCCCTGCTCCTCGAGCCAGACCCACACCCCCGCCGAGCCCCTCGCTCATCTTTGGGCGCCCGGCCGGGGAGTTCCCCCCCCTACCATCGAGGAGGGGGTCAGCTAACACGGCGGTGGTCGGCTTCCACGCCGCCACCGCCCGCCTGTCCGGCGCCCCTCCCTCTCCCGGCCGTGGCCGAAGAGGGCTGGACGACGGTCGGCCCAAAGAAGAGGGCCAAAAGTAAGGCCCCACCGTCGTCCGGCACCCAACCGGAGACGACCGCCGCTGCAGCGCAGCCCACCCGCGCTCAGCGGCGAAGAGAGAGAGGACGCGGGGCAAAGGGAAAGGGGGATGTGGCGCAGGCTCCGGCCTCGCAGCCCCCCCCTCCCCCTCCCCCCGCACCGAAAAAGAAGACAGCCGCCAAGGAGAAGAGGTCTCCGCGCCTGCGTCCCCCAAAATCCGCCGCCGTCGTGCTGACGCTTCAGCCAGGCGCGGCGGAGAGAGGGGTGACCTACGCGAACCTCTTCTCCAAGGCGAAGTCTAGAATCCGGCTGGCTGACCTCGGGATAGAGGGAGGCCTAAAGCTCAGGCAGGCGCGCACTGGGGGCCGCATACTGGTGCTTCCCAGCGCCAGTGACGCCTCCAAGGCAGACGCCCTGGCTGAGCAGTTGAGGATCAACCTCTATCCCGAGGACGTGCGCATCTCCAGGCCCGAGAAGACTGTGTGTCTTCGCGTCTCGGGCCTGGACGACCACGCGCACGCGGAGCACGTGGCCGCTGCCATCGCGCGGACCACCGGATGCTCCTATGCGAGCATTAAAGCGTCAACGGTCCGTCCCGGCAAGGACGGGATGGGCCAGACGGTGGTGGCCTGCCCGGTGGCGGCCGCCAAACAGCTTCTAGCTGTCGAGACGAAGCTCCTGGTGGGCTGGGCCTCCGCTACCGTTGAGGCCCTTCCCCGCAGGCCCCAGAGGTGCTACCGCTGCCACGAGGTTGGCCACGTGGCGGCGGTATGCCCTTCGGATGTAGACCGCAGCGGTAACTGTTACCGCTGCGGTAAAGACGGGCACCTGGTGTCCGGCCCCTGCTCGGCGAAACCGCACTGTCCTTTGTGCGAGGCCGCGGGCAGGCCGGCCGGTCACCAGCTGGGCTCGAAGCCCTGCGGGGCTAAGAAGCCCACCAGGAGGAAAGTCCAGGCCAGCCGGACGGCGCCGGGCGAAGCCGCAGACGCGGCGGTTACACCAACTGCCGCGCCCAGCGGTCAGGAGTAACGCCCGTGGCGTTAATGCCACGGGCGAGCGGCAGCGGGCGTTGAGGCCACG
This sequence comes from Dendrolimus kikuchii, assembly GCA_019925095.2. Lineage (NCBI taxonomy): Eukaryota > Metazoa > Arthropoda > Insecta > Lepidoptera > Lasiocampidae > Dendrolimus > Dendrolimus kikuchii. The sequence continues at coordinate 20,125,070 of CM034408.1, forward strand.
GGGATCACACAGGCCTCCGCCCGCACCAATGCCGCGAGAGGGCGCGAGAGGAAGCCGCGCGACCCTCTCAGGGCCGGGTAACCTTCACCCGGCCCACACAGGAGAGGCCGCCCCTGCTTACGGGGCGGCCAGCCGCTCGCCGGGGTTGCGGACTAAGGCCAACGCTGTATACCGTGACCCCGGCACCAATGCGGAGGAAGGCTCCCTTGGGGTTTTAGTGGGTATACCGGCGCCGGTCGTATTGATTAATCGGCGTCGGGGAGTCCCACACACCGGCCGCGGCGATCCCCACGCGGCTGACGGTGAGGTAACTCATTTCCCCAAGTAAAAAAAAAAAAAAAAAAAAAGGTTAGGTTAGGTTAGGTTAGGTTAGGTTAGGTTAGGTTAGGTTAGGTTAGGTTAGGTTAGGTTAGGTTAGGTTAGGTTAGGTTAGGTTAGGTTAGGTTAGGTTAGGTTAGGTTAGGTTAGGTTAGGTTAGGTTAGGTTAGGTTAGGTTAGGTTCCCCCAGGGGGTGCCACCCTGGACTCTTCTCCGTCCAGGTAGTGGTACAAGGGGATGCGTCCCCGGGGCCCCGAGCGGCCACTGTCACATTCCCCCCTTCACTCCGTGACAGTGGTGTCCCACCTATCCACTCCAAATCCTTGTATTCCTTCCCTTCCTTCCAAACGTATTCCTCCCCAAACACCCCTCCCTTCCGACGTAAGGAGAGCGCCACTTCACCGGTCGTTTTGGTGGAGTGGTGGGCACCGGCTCAGCGTCGACGCATCTTGCTCCGCTGACGCCGTTGCCAGGAGAGGGTGCGCAGTTCTGCCCTGCGCGCCCCATCGACGTTGACAGTGGCGGCGGGCCCAGTGGTGGGGCGAGAGTCTCGCCACTGGGCGCTACCGCCGAGCGTTTCCCCGTGCGGTGTCGTGGTCACGTCTCGCGGCCGCACGGGACCGCGGGGCTTGCCTTAATCGGCTGGCCCAAGTGGATGAGCACCACAATAAAAAATCCCCTACACTTAAGCTGCGGCGCAGGGCGATCTGTTTTGAGGCCGGGGGGGTAAACCCGGTCATTACTGCGGACCACACCCATTTTTTCTTTATAAAACGTTGATATACTCGTGGGAACAGATATGGAACCTTATAAAAAACCCAAAACCGACGCAGTGCCTGTGACGGGCGGAGCGAAAGTAGGAGAGGGGCCCGCGAAGGGCCCAACCAAACCATCCAACCCGAAAGGGCCCGTGAAGGGCGGAGGTGAGAAGACGCTGTACTCGCGCTTCCTGTCGGCGATCTCGTCGCCGGCGGAAGCGCCGAGCTCTTCTAAAGATGCCGGCTCCCGCATACTGCGGTCGCAGCCAATCGATGTGGAGTACTTGTCCTCCGACTTCTCGGAGGACGAGGACCTTATCGTGCCCCCCCCTGTCCAGGCCCCACCAAAGGCCCCGGCCCCCAAAGGGCCGGAGGGGAAGGGCCAAAAGAGGAGCAAGTCGGCCGCTCGTCGAGAGAGGATGCGGCTTCGACTTCCCGACATGGTGTTCGAGGACTCATCTCCTCTGGCCTCGAGCACCGACGAGGATGACGAGAGGGAGGCCTCCCCTAAGCCCCCGCCCAAGCCTCCGGCTGCTGCCAAAGCGCCGGATGCCAAGCGGGGCAGAGGCCGCCCTCCAACTACTGGAGAGTACGTGGGTCTGGCGGACGCCAAAAAGGCGCTCGTGGAGGCCCAACGCGCGGAGATGGAGCTCCAGTGCGAGAAGGACATCGTGGAGAAGGCCCGACTTATGGCGACCGCGAGGGTTACGAGGTCTAAGACCGGTGGTACCCTCGCGGGCCAGGCCCCTCCCGAGTCCCGCACGGAGCATGCCGAGGGCCTCCAACGGCAAATCGCCGACTCATTGGCGGTGGTGGCCGGAGTGGCTAAGGTGTCGAAGGGCCTTAAGGGCACCCTCCAAAAGGCCCTTAAGGAGGCGGTGTCGTCGGTTCAGGAGGCCTCAGACGAGCTCCTGGGCCGCACCGACACCGAAGAGGTCGCTCTGCTCCGTGCGGCGAATCGCCGCATGGAGGCGGAGCTGGCGGACCTGCGCCGCGAATTGGCGAGCATCCGATCGGAGCTCGCCGAGGCTCGCGCCGGGTCAGTCCGTTCCGCGCCACCACCCCCGCCAGAGCCCACACCACCGACGACGACGGCCGCAAACCTGGACCGTCTAATTCTCCTCATGGAGAACAGGTTTGCGGCCCTGGAGGAGCGGATACCGCCCGCGAGACCGGCACCGTCACCGGGACCGGTCAGATCGCCGCGACCCGCTCCTCCCAGGACGACCCCGCCAAGCCCCTCGCTCATCTCTGGGCGCTTGGCGGATGAATTCCCTCCTCTGCCATCGAGGAGGGTATCGACGGAGACGGCGATTTCCGCATCGCCCCATGTCGCCTGCCCGGCGCCCCCTCCTCCGGTTGCAACTGCGGCCGAAGGCTGGACGACGGTCAGCCGAAAGAAGAGGGCCAAAAATAGAGCCCCACCGTCGTCCGGCAACCAACCGGCCACGACTGCCGCGGCAGCGCAGCCCACCAGCGCGCCGCGGCGAGGAGGAAGAGGACGCGGGGGGAAAGGAAAGGGGGATGTGGCGCAGGCTCCGGCCTCGCAGCCCCCCCCTCCTCCACCCCCCGCACCCAAAAAGAAGACAGCCGCCAAGGAGAAGAGGTCTCCGCGTCTGCGCGCCCCAAAATCCGCCGCCGTTGTGCTGACTCTTCAGCCAGGCGCGGCGGAGAGAGGGGTGACGTATGCGAACCTCTTCTCCAAGGCGAAGTCACGCATCCGGCTGGCCGACCTCGGGATAGAGGGAGGCCTTAAGCTCAGACAGGCGCGCACTGGGGGCCGCATACTGGTGCTTCCCAGCACCAGTGACGCCTCCAAGGCAGACGCTCTGGCTGAGCAGTTGAGGATCAACCTCTATCCCGAGGACGTGCGCATCTCCAGGCCCGAGAAGACTGTGTGTCTTCGCGTCTCGGGCCTGGACGACCACGCGCACGCGGAGCACGTGGCCGCTGCCATCGCGCGGACCACCGGATGCTCCTACGCGAGCATCAAAGCGTCGACGGTCCGTCCCGGCAAAGACGGGATGGGCCAGACGGTGGTGGCCTGCCCGGTGGCGGCCGCCAAACAGCTCTTAGCTGTTGAGACGAAGCTCCTGGTGGGCTGGGCCTCCGCAACCGTTGAGGCCCTACCCCGTAGGCCCCAAAGGTGCTACCGCTGCCACGAGGTTGGCCACGTGGCGGCGGTATGCCCTTCGGAAGTTGACCGCAGCGGAAACTGTTACCGCTGCGGTAAAGATGGGCACCTGGTGTCCGGCCCCTGCTCGGCGAAACCGCACTGCCCCTTGTGCGAGGCCGCGGGCAGGCCGGCCGGCCACCAGTTGGGCTCGAAGCCCTGCGGGGCTAAGAAGCCCACCAGGAGAAGAGTCGAGGCCAGCCGGATGGCGCCGGGCGAAGCCGCAGGCGCGGCGGTGACTCCAACCGCCGCGCCCAGCGGCCAGGAGTAACGCCCGTGGCGGTAATGCCACGGGCGAGCGGCAGCGGGCGTCGAGGCCAGGGGATCACATAGGCCTCCGCCCGCATCAATGCCGCGGGAGGGCGCGAGAGGAAGCCGCGCGACCCTCTCAGGGCCGGGTATCCTTCACCCGGCCCACACAGGAGAGGCCGCCCCTGTTTACGGGGCGGCCAGCCGCTCGCCGGGGTTGCGGACTAAGGCCAACGCTGTATACCGTGACCCCGGCATCAATGCGGAGGAAGGCTCCCATGGGGTTTTAGTGGGTATACCGGCGCCGGTCGTATTGATTAATCGGCGTCGGGGAGTCCCACACACCGGCCGCGGCGATCCCCACGCGGCTGACGGTGAGGTAACTCATTTCCCCATGTAAAAAAAAAAAAAAAAAAAAAGGTTAGGTTAGGTTAGGTTTCCCCCAGGGGGTGCCGCCCTGGACTCGTCTCCGTCCAGGTAGCGGTACAAGGGGATGCGTCCCCGGGGCCCCGAGCGGCCACTGTCACATTCCCCTTTCACTCCGTGACAGTGGTGTCCCACCTATCCACTCCAAATCCTCGTATTCCTTCCCTTCCTTCCAAACGTATTCCTCCCCAAACACCTATCCTATCCGTAGAAAAGGAGGAGCGCCGTTCTGCCGGTCTTCATGGCGGAGCGGCGGGCACCGGCCCAGCGTTGACGCACCTTGCTCCGCTGGCGCCGTTGCCAGGAGAGGGCTGCGCGGTTTTGCCCCGCGCGCCCCATCGACGTGGACAGTGGCGGCGGGCTCAGTGGCGGGGCGAGAGTCTCGTCACTGGGCGCTACCGCCGAGCGTTTCCCCGTGTGGTGTCGTGGATCACGTCTCGCGGCCACACGGGACCGCGGGGCCTGCCTTAATTGGCCGGCCCAAGAGGATGAGCACCTCAATAAAAAATCCCCCTAACCTAAGCTGCGGCGCAGGGCGAGAGGTGAATGGCCGGGGGGGTAAACCCGGTCGCTACTGCGAACCACCCCCAGTTTTTTCTTTTAAACATGTAAGTACTCGTGGGAACAAAAATGGAAGTGAATAAAAACAAAACATCAAAAGACGTAGTGCCTGCGAAGGGCGGAGTAGATGCAGGAGAGAGGCCCGAGAAGGGCCTACCACCACCACCCAACACGAAAGGGCCCGCGAAGGGCGGAGAAAAGACTTTTTACTCTCGGTTCCTCTCGGCAATATCATCGCCGGCGGAGGAACCGAAGAGCAGTCAAGGCAGCTCCCGCACCACGCGGTCGAAGCGCCCTGACCAGGATGACTTCTCCTCGTCCTTTTCATCAGGGACTGAGGATGAGACGGCCCCCCCTGTCCAGGCCCCACCAAAGGCCCCGGCTGCCAAGGCGCCGGAGGGGAAGGGCAAGAGCCAGGCTGCCCCCCGCAATGAGCGAATGAGGCAGTTCCTGGCTCTAGACGACCTATCGCCCATGACGTCGTCTGACGAAGAGGGGATAGTGCCCCCACTCAAGCCCCCGCCTAGAGCACCGGCAGCTGTCAAAGCGCCGGAAGCCAAGCGGGGCAGAGGCCGTCCCCCAACTACAGGGGAGTATGTGGGCCTGGCGGACGCCAAGAGGGCGCTCGTGGAGGCCCAACGTGCGGAGCTGCAGCTCCAAACAGAGAAGGAGATCGTAGAGAGGGCCTCAGCCATGGCTACCTCGAGGGTGACGAGGTCTCAGACCGGTCCCACCCTCGGTAGCCAGGCCCCTCCCGAAGCACGAGCAGCTCACGCTGAGGGCCTCCAGCGCCAGATCACCGACTCGTTGGCGGTGGTGGCCGGAGTGGCCAAGGTGTCGAAGGGTTTAAAGGGCACCCTCCAAAAAGCCCTTAAGGAGGCAGTAGTGTCGGTTCAGGAAGCCTCTGAGGAGCTCCTGAACCGCACCGACACTGAGGAGGTCGCTCTGCTCCGTGCGGCGAACCGCCGCATGGAGGCGGAGCTTGCGGACATGCGCAGCGAGCTGGCGAACATCCGTTCGGAACTCGCCGCTGCTCGCGCCGTGTCCGCTCGCCCCGCGCCACCACCACCGCCAGAGCCCACACCACCACCACAGGCGACGGCCGCAAACCTCGACCACATCGTTCTCCTGATGGAGAATAGGTTTGCGGCCTTGGAGGAGCGACTCATGCCTGTGAGGCCCGCTCCTCCCAAGACGACCCCGCCGAGCCCCTCGCTCATCTCAGGGCGCTCGGCGGAAGAATTCCCTCCTCTCCCTTCGAGGAGGGTATCCAGGGAGACAGCGGCACCCACGCCGCCCCCAAGTGCCTGTCCGGCGCCCCTCCCCTCCTCGGCCACGGCTGAACAGGGCTGGACGACGGTCGGCCGTAAGAAGAGGGCCAAAAAAGCCCCACCGTCGTCCGGCACACAACCGGCCACGACTGCCGCGGTAGCGCAGCCCTCCAGCGCTCCGCGGCGAGGAGGTAGAGGACGCGGGGGGAAAGGAAAGGGGGATGTGGCGCAGGCTCCGGCCTCGCAGCCCCCCCCTCCTCCACCCCCAGCGTCCAACAAAAAGGAGAAGAAGCCGAAGGAGAAGAGGTCGCGATTGCGTGCCCCAAAATCCGCCGCCGTCGTCCTGACTTTACAGCCAGGCGCGGCGGAGCGGGGGGTTACGTACGCGAACCTCTTCTCCAAGGCGAAGTCCAGGATCCGGCTGGCCGACCTCGGGATAGAGGGAGGCCTACGGCTAAGGCAGGCGCGCACTGGGGGCCGAATACTGGTGCTCCCCAGCGCCAGTGACGCCTCCAAGGCGGACGCCTTAGCCGAACAACTGAGGATAAACCTCTATCCCGAGGACGTGCGTATCTCCAGGCCCGAGAAGACTGTGTGTCTTCGCGTCTCGGGCTTGGATGATCACGCACACGAGGAGGATGTGGCCGCTGCCATCGCGCGGACCACCGGATGCTCCCTCGGGAGCATCAAAGCGTCAAAGGTCCGTCCCGGCAGAGACGGGATGGGCCAGACGGTGGTGGCCTGCCCGGTGGCGGCCGCCAAACAGCTCCTCGCTGTTGGGACGAAGCTCCTGGTGGGCTGGGCCTCGGCTACTGTAGAGGCCCTCCCCCATCGCACCCAGAGGTGCTATCGCTGCCACGAGGCTGGCCACGTGGCAGCGAGATGCACCTCGGAGGTAGACCGCAGCGGTGACTGCTACCGCTGCGGGAAAGGTGGTCATCTGGTGACCGGCCCCTGCTCGGCGAAACCGCACTGCCCAGTGTGCGAGGCCGCGGGCAGGCCAGCCGGTCACCAGCTGGGCTCAAGGCCGTGCAGGGCCAAGCCCACCAGGAGCAAAGTCCCGGCCAGCCGGATGGCGCCGGACAGTGCCGCGGCCGCGACGGCTGCATCATCAGCCGCCGCGGGGAGCGGCAAGGAGTGACGCCCGTGGCGATAATGCCACGGGCGAGCGGCAGCGGGCGTTGAGGCCTGGGGATCAATGAGGCCTCCGCCCGCACCAATGCCGCGGGAGGGCGCGAGAGGCAGCCGCGCGACCCTCTCAGGGCCGGGTAACTCTCACCCGGCCTACACAGGAGAGGCCGCCCCTGTTTAGGGGGTGGCCCACCGCTCGCCGGGGTTGCGGACTAAGGCTCACGCTGTATACCGTGACCCCGGCATCAATGCGGAAGTAGGCTCCCTTGGGGTTTTAGTGGGTATACCGGCGCCGGTCGTATTGATTAATCGGCGTCGGGGAGTCCCACACACCGGCCGCGGCGATCCCCACGCGGCTGACGGTGAGGTAACTCATTTCCCCAAGTAAAAAAAAAAAAAAAAAAAAAAAAAAAAGGTTAGGTTAGGTTAGGTTAGGTTAGGTTAGGTTAGGTTAGGTTAGGTTAGGTTAGGTTAGGTTAGGTTAGGTTAGGTTAGGTTAGGTTCCCCCAGGGGGTGCCACCCTGGACTCTTCTCCGTCCAGGTAGTGGTACAAGGGGATGCGTCCCCGGGGCCCCGAGCGGCCACTGTCACATTCCCCCCTTCACTCCGTGACAGTGGTGTCCCACCTATCCACTCCAAATCCTTGTATTCCTTCCCTTCCTTCCAAACGTATTCCTCCCCAAACACCCCTCCCATCCGATGTCAGGTGAGCGCCACTTCGCCGGTTTCCATGGCGGAGTGGTGGTGTCCACCAGCGTCGACGCATCCTGCTCCGCTGGTAGACAAGGTGAGGGCTGCGCAGTTCTGCCCTGCGCGCCCCGACGAAGAGGACAGTGGCGGCGGGCTCAGTGGTGGGGCGAGAGTCTCGCCACTGGGCACTACCGCCGAGCGTTTCCCCGTGCGGTGTCGTGGATCACGTCTCGCGGCCGCACGGGACCGCGGGGCTTGCCTTAGTCGGCTGGCCCAAGAGGAGAAAACCTCAATAAAAAACCCCTAACACCTAAGCTGCGGCGCAGGGCGAGAGGTTTTGAGGCCGGGGGGGTAAACCCGGTCGCTACTGCGGACCACACCCAGTTTTTCGTTTATAAAGTTGTAAGTACTCGTGGGAACAGAAATGGATATTAATACAAAAACCAAAACCGACGCAGTGCCTGTGACGGGCGGAGCGAAAGTAGGAGAGGGGCCCGAGAAGGGCCCAACCAAACCATCCAACCCGAAAGGGCCCGTGAAGGGCGGAGGTGAAAGGACGCTATACTCGCGCTTCTTGTCGGCGATTTCGTCGCCGGCGGAAGCACCGAGTCTCTTCTAATCAAGCTGGCTCCCGCACAATGCGGTCGCAGCCACTCGAGACGAAGAGTACCTGTTCCTCCGACTTCTTCGGAGGACGAGGACTCATGGTGCCCCCCCCTGTCCAGGCCCCACCAAAGGCCCCGGCCCCCAAAGGGCCGGAGGGGAAGCAAAATCCCGGGCCTCCCGCGTCAAGAGGAGTAAGTCGGCCGCTCGTCCCGAACACCATCTGTGGAGGATGCGGCTCCGAATCCCCCCCACCTAAGGGAGACATGGCCAGGGAGGGCGCTCATCGAAGCGCTTTGGCCTACCTGGCCACCGATTTGGAGGACGATGAGAGGCTCTCGTCTCCTCTCATCCTAGGAGGCCCCCGCCCAAGCCCCGCGAAAGCCTACTGGCTGCTAAAGCGCCGGATGCCAAGCGGGGCAGAGGCCGCCCTCCAACCACAGGAGAATACGTGGGGCTGGCGGACGCCAAAAAGGCGCTCGTGGAGGCCCAACGCGCGGAGATGGAGCTCCAGTGCGAAAAGGATATCGTGGAGAAGGCCCGACTTATGGCGACCGCGAGGGTTACGAGGTCTAAGACCGGTGGTACCCTCGCGGGCCAGGCCCCTCCCGAGTCCCGCACGGAGCATGCCGAGGGCCTCCAACGGCAAATCACTGGTGGTGGCCGGAGTGGCCAAGGTGTCAAAAGGCCTTAAGGGCACACTTCAAAAGGCCCTTAAGGAGGCGGTGTCAGCGGTTCAGGAGGCCTCAGACGAGCTCCTGAGCCGCACCGACACCGAAGAGGTCGCTCTGCTCCGTGCGGCGAATCGCCGCATGGAGGCGGAGCTGGCGGACCTGCGCCGCGAATTGGCGAGCATCCGGTCGGAGCTCGCCGAGGCTCGCGCCGGGCCAGTCCGTTCCGCGCCACCCCCCCCGCCAGAGCCCACACCACCGACGACGACGGCCGCAAACCTGGACCGTCTAATTCTCCTCATGGAGAACAGGTTTGCGGCCCTGGAGGAGCGGATACCGCCCGCGAGACCGGCACCGTCACCGGGACCGGTCAGATCGCCGCGGCCCGCTCCTCCCAGGACGACCCCGCCAAGCCCCTCGCTCATCTCTGGGCGCTTGGCGGAAGAATTCCCTCCTCTCCCATCGAGGAGGGAAAGGACGGAGACGGCGGTCTCTGGACCGCCGCCATGTCGCCTGCCCGGCGCCCCCTCCTCCGGTTGCAACTGCGGCCGAAGGCTGGACGACGGTCAGCCGAAAGAAGTGGGCCAAAAATAGAGCCCCACCGTCCTCCGGCACCCAACCGGCCACGGCTGGCGCGGCAGCGCAGCCCACCAGCGCGCCGCGGCGAGGAGGAAGAGGACGCGGGGGGAAAGGGCAGGGGGATGGGGCGCAGGCTCCGGCCTCGCAGGCCCCCCCCCCCCCACCCCCCCCCCCCAAAAAGAAGACAGCCGCCAAGGAGAAGAGGTCTCCGCGGCTGCGTCCCCCAAAATCCGCCGCCGTTGTGCTGACGCTTCAGCCAGGCGCGGCGGAGAGAGGGGTGACCTACGCGAACCTCTTCTCCAAAGCGAAGTCGCGAATCCGGCTGGCCGACCTCGGGATAGAGGGAGGCCTTAAGCTCAGGCAGGCGCGCACTGGGGGCCGTATACTGGTGCTTCCCAGCGCCAGTGACGCCTCCAAGGCAGACGCCCTGGCTGAGCAGTTGCGAATAAACCTCTATCCCGAGGATGTGCGTATCTCCAGGCCCGAGAAGACTGTGTGTCTTCGCGTCTCGGGCCTGGACGACCACGCGCACTGGGAGGATGTGGCCGCTGCCATCGCGCGGACCACCGGATGCTCCTACGGGAGCATCAAAGCGTCGACGGTCCGTCCCGGCAAAGACGGGATGGGCCAGACGGTGGTGGCCTGCCCGGTGGCGGCCGCCAAACAGCTCCTAGCTGTAGAGACGAAGCTCCTGGTGGGCTGGGCCTCCGCAACCGTTGAGGCCCTGCCCCGTAGGCCCCAAAGGTGCTACCGCTGCCACGAGGTTGGCCACGTGGCGGCGGTATGCCCTTCGGAAGTTGACCGCAGTGGTAATTGTTACCGCTGCGGTAAAGATGGGCACCTGGTGTCCGGCCCCTGCTCGGCGAAACCGCACTGTCCTCTGTGCGAGGCCGCGGGCAGGCCGGCCGGGCACCAGCTGGGCTCGAAGCCCTGCGGGGCTAAGAAGCCCACCAGGAGGAACGTCCAGGCCAGCCGGATGGCGCCGGGCAAAGCCGCAGACGCGGCGGTAACAGCAACCGCCGCGCCCAGCGGCCAGGAGTAACGCCCGTGGCGGTAATGCCACGGGCGAGCGGCAGCGGGCGTCGAGGCCAGGGGATCACATAGGCCTCCGCCCGCACCAATGCCGCGAGAGGGCGCGAGAGGAAGCCGCGCGACCCTCTCAGGGCCGGGTATCCTTCACCCGGCCCACACAGGAGAGGCCGCCCCTGTTTACGGGGCGGCCAGCCGCTCGCCGGGGTTGCGGACTAAGGCCAACGCTGTATACCGTGACCCCGGCATCAATGCGGAGGAAGGCTCCCATGGGGTTTTAGTGGGTATACCGGCGCCGGTCGTATTGATTAATCGGCGTCGGGGAGTCCCACACACCGGCCGCGGCGATCCCCACGCGGCTGACGGTGAGGTAACTCATTTCCCCAAGTAAAAAAAAAAAAAAAAAAAAAAAGGTTAGGTTAGGTTAGGTTAGGTTAGGTTAGGTTAGGTTAGGTTAGGTTAGGTTAGGTTAGGTTTTTTTTTTTTTTTTTTTTTTTTTTTTTATCCCCTTTTGGCCCGGGCGATCAAGATTTGCCCGAGTCTCGTTACTACATCTATCTTATTTCTACTTAACATATCTTAACTACTACTTAATACTATTGTGCGTGTGTATTAATACGTGTGTGTAGTGTTATACATGTTTTTGGGGTCAGGTTGGATGAGGTTGGGAATGGTTGGCTTTGGTTGGAATTATTTAATTTCAATACATACATTCCTATATATATACATATGCATCCGCGTTGCCTTCTCCAGACCGCCATCACCTTCCCGGTATACCCGGTCCAGTGGTGGCGGTCGAGAGAAGATGACCAGACACATACAAATATACTTACATAAATTTCTTATAAAATTATACCAAGGCAGGTTAGGTTAGGTTAGGTTAGGTTAGGTTAGGTTAGGTTAGGTTAGGTTAGGTTAGGTTAGGTTAGGTTAGGTTAGGTTAGGTTAGGTTAGGTTAGGTTAGGTTAGGTTAGGTTAGGTTAGGTTAGGTTAGGTTAGGTTGGGTTAGGTTGGGTTAGGTTAGGTTAGGTTAGGTTAGGTTAGGTTAGGTTAGGTTAGGTTAGGTTAGGTTAGGTTAGGTTGGGTTAGGTTAGGTTAGGTTAGGTTGGGTTGGGTTAGGTTAGGTTAGGTTAGGTTGGGTTGGGTTAGGTTAGGTTAGGTTGGGATTAGGTTAGGTTAGGTTAGGTTAGGTTAGGTTAGGTTAGGTTAGGTTGGGATTAGGTTAGGTTAGGTTAGGTTAGGTTAGGTTAGGTTGGGTTAGAGTTGGGATTAGGTTAGGTTAGGTTAGGTTAGGTTAGGTTAGGTTAGGTTAGGTTAGGTTAGGATTGGGTTAGGTTAGAGTTAGGTTGGGTTAGGTTAGGTTAGGTTAGGTTAGGTTAGGTTAGGATTAGGTTAGGTTAGGTTGGGATTAGGTTGGGTTAGGTTAGGTTAGGTTAGGATTAGGTTAGGTTAGGTTAGGTTAGGTTAGGTTGGGATTGGGATTGGGATTAGGTTAGGTTAGGTTAGGTTGGGTTAGGTTGGGATTAGGTTAGGTTAGGTTAGGTTAGGTTAGGTTGGGATTAGGTTAGGTTAGGTTAGGATTAGGTTAGGTTGGGATTAGGTTAGGTTAGGTTAGGTTAGGTTGGGTTGGGATTAGGTTAGGTTAGGTTAGGTTAGGTTAGGTTAGGTTAGGTTGGGTTAGGTTAGGTTAGGTTGGGATTAGGTTGGGTTAGGTTAGGTTAGGTTAGGTTAGGTTAGGTTAGGTTAGGTTGGGTTAGGTTAGGTTAGGTTAGGTTAGGTTGGGTTAGGTTAGGTTAGGTTAGGTTAGGTTAGGTTAGGTTAGGTTAGGTTAGGTTAGGTTGGGTTAGGTTGGGTTAGGTTAGGTTAGGTTAGGTTGGGATTAGGTTAGGTTAGGTTAGGTTAGGTTAGGATTAGGTTGGGTTAGGTTAGGTTAGGTTAGGTTAGGTTAGGTTAGGATTAGGTTAGGTTAGGTTAGGTTAGGATTAGGTTAGGTTAGGTTAGGTTAGGTTAGGTTGGGATTAGGTTAGGTTAGGTTAGGTTAGGTTAGGTTAGGTTAGGTTAGGTTAGGTTAGGTTAGGATTAGGTTAGGATTGGGTTAGGTTAGGTTAGGTTAGGTTAGGTTAGGTTAGGATTAGGTTAGAGTTAGGTTAGGTTAGGTTAGGTTAGGTTAGGTTAGGTTAGGTTAGGTTAGGTTAGGTTAGGTTGAGTTAGGTTAGGTTAGGTTAGGTTAGGTTAGGTTAGGTTAGGTTAGGTTAGGTTAGGTTAGGTTAGGTTGGGTTAGGTTAGGTTAGGTTAGGTTAGGTTAGGTTAGGTTAGGTTGGGATTGGGTTAGGTTAGGTTAGGTTAGGTTAGGTTAGGTTAGGTTAGGTTAGGTTGAGTTAGGTTAGGTTAGGTTAGGTTGGGATTAGGTTAGGTTAGGTTAGGTTAGGTTAGGTTGGGTTAGGTTAGGTTAGGTTAGGTTAGGTTGGGATTGGGTTGGGTTAGGTTAGGTTAGGTTAGGATTAGGTTAGGTTAGGTTAGGTTAGGTTAGGTTAGGTTAGGTTAGGTTGGGATTAGGTTAGGTTGGGTTGGGATTAGGTTAGGTTAGGATTAGGTTAGGTTAGGTTAGGTTAGGTTAGGTTAGGTTGGGATTAGGTTGGGTTAGGTTAGGTTGGGTTAGGTTAGGTTAGGTTAGGTTGGGATTGGGTTGGGTTAGGTTAGGTTAGGTTAGGTTAGGTTAGGTTAGGTTAGGTTGGGTTAGGTTAGGTTAGGTTAGGTTGGAGTTAGGTTAGGTTGGGATTAGGTTAGGTTAGGTTAGGTTAGGTTAGGATTAGGTTAGGTTGGGTTAGGTTAGGATTAGGTTAGGTTAGGTTAGGTTAGGATTAGGTTGGGTTAGGTTAGGTTAGGTTAGGTTAGGATTGGGATTAGGTTAGGTTAGGTTAGGTTAGGTTAGGTTAGGTTAGGTTAGGTTAGGTTAGGTTAGGTTAGGTTGGGTTAAGTTAGGTTAGGATTAGGTTAGGTTAGGATTAGGTTAGGTTGGGATTAGGTTAGGTTAGGTTAGGTTAGGTTGGGATTAGGTTAGGATTAGGTTAGGTTAGGTTAGGTTGGGATTAGGTTAGGTTAGGTTAGGTTAGGTTAGGTTGGGATTAGGTTAGGTTAGGTTAGGTTAGGTTAGGTTAGGTTAGGTTAGGATTAGGTTAGGTTAGGATTAGGTTAGGTTAGGTTAGGTTAGGTTAGGTTAGGTTAGGTTAGGTTGGGTTAGGTTAGGTTAGGTTAGGTTGGGATTAGGTTGGGTTAGAGTTAGGTTAGGTTAGGTTAGGTTAGGTTAGGTTAGGATTAGGGATTGGGATTAGGTTAGGTTAGGTTAGGATTAGGTTAGGTTAGGTTAGGTTAGGTTGGATTAGAGTTAGGTTAGGTTAGGTTAGGTTAGGTTGGGTTAGGTTAGGATTGGGTTAGGTTAGGTTAGGTTAGGTTGGGTTAGGTTAGGTTAGGTTAGGTTAGGTTAGGTTAGGTTAGGATTAGGTTAGGTTAGGTTAGGTTAGGTTAGGTTAGGTTAGAGTTAGGTTGGGTTAGGTTAGGTTAGGTTAGGTTAAGTTGGGTTAGGTTAGGTTAGGTTAGGTTAGGTTAGGTTAGGTTAGGTTAGGTTAGGTTAGGTTGGGTTAGGTTAGGTTGGATTAGGTTAGGTTAGGTTGGGTTGGGATTAGGTTAGGTTAGGTTAGGTTAGGTTAGGTTAGAGTTGGGTTAGGTTGGGTTAGGTTAGGTTAGAGTTAGGTTGGGATTAGGTTAGGTTAGAGTTAGGTTGGGATTAGGTTAGGTTGGGTTGGGTTGAGTTAGGTTAGGTTAGGTTGGGTTAGGTTGGGTTAGGTTAGGTTGGGTTGGGTTGGGTTAGGTTAGGTTAGGTTGGGTTAGGTTGGGGTTAGGTTAGGTTAGGTTAGGTTAGGTTGGGTTAGGTTGGGATTAGGTTAGGATTGAGTTAGGTTAGGTTAGGTTGGGTTAGGTTGGGTTAGGTTGGGATTAGGTTAGGTTAGGTTAGGTTAGGATTAGGATTAGGTTAGGTTGGTTGATTGGATTAGGTTGGGATTAGGTTAGGATTGGGTTGGGTTAGGTTAGGTTAGGTTAGGATTAGGTTAGATTGGGATTGGGTTAGGTTAGGTTAGGTTGGGATTAGGTTAGGTTAGGTTGGGTTAGGATTAGGTTAGGATTAGGTTAGGTTAGGTTGGGTTAGGTTAGGTTAGGTTAGGTTAGGTTGGGATTAGGTTGAGTTAGGTTAGGTTAGGTTAGGTTAGGTTAGGTTAGGTTAGGTTAGGTTAGGTTAGGTTAGGTTGGGATTGGGTTAGGTTAGGTTAGGTTAGGATTAGGTTGGAGTTAGGTTAGGTTAGGTTAGGTTAGGATTAGGTTAGGTTAGGTTGAGTTGGGATTAGGTTAGGTTAGGATTAGGTTAGGTTAGGTTAGGTTAGGTTAGGTTAGGTTAGGTTAGGTTAGGTTAGGTTGGGATTGGGTTAGGATTAGGTTAGGTTAGGTTAGGTTAGGTTAGGTTAGGTTAGGTTAGATTGGGTTAGGTTAGGTTAGGTTAGGTTGGGTTGGGTTGGGATTGGGTTAGGTTAGGATTAGGTTAGGTTAGGTTGGGTTAGGTTAGGTTAGGATTGGGTTAGGTTAGGTTAGGTTAGGTTGGAGTTAGGTTAGGTTGGGTTAGGTTAGGTTGGATTAGGTTGGGTTAGGTTAGGTTAGGTTAGGTTGGGTTAGGTTAGGTTGGGATTAGGTTGGGATTAGGTTAGGTTAGGTTGGGTTAGGTTAGGTTAGGTTAGGTTGGGTTAGGTTAGGTTAGAGTTGAGTTAGGTTAGGTTAGGTTAGGTTAGGTTAGGTTGGGATTAGGTTAGGTTAGGTTAGGTTAGGTTAGGTTAGGTTAGGTTAGAGATTAGGTTAGAGTTGGGTTAGGTTAGGTTAGGTTAGGTTAGGTTAGGTTAGATTGGGATTAAGTTAGGTTAGGTTAGGTTAGGGATTAGGTTAAATTAGGTTAGGTTAGGTTAAGTTAAGTTAGAGTTAGGTTGGGTTAGGTTAGGTTGGGTTAGGTTAGGATTAGGTTAGGTTAGGTTAGGTTAGGTTAGGTTAGGTTAGGTTAGAGTTAGGTTAGGTTAGGTTAGGTTAGGTTAAGTTAGGTTAGGTTAGGTTAGGTTAGGTTAGGTTAGGTTATTGGGTTAAATTAGGTTAGGTTAGGTTAGGTTAGGTTAAGTTAGGATTAGGTTAGGTTAAGGTTAGGTTAGGTTAGGTTAGGTTGGGATTGAGGTTAGGTTGGGTTAGGTTAGGTTAGGTTAGGTTGGGTTAGGTTGGGTTAGAGTTAGGTTAGGTTAGGTTGAGTTAGGATTGGGTTAGGTTAGGTTAGGTTAGGTTAGGTTAGGTTAGGGTTAAGGTTAGGTTAGGTTAGTTAGAGTTAAGTTAGGATTAGGTTAGGTTAGGTTAGGTTGGGTTAGGTTAGGTTAGGTTAGGTTAGGTTAGGTTGGGTTGGGTTAGGTTAGGTTAGGTTAGGTTAGGTTAGGTTAGGTTAGGTTAGGGTTAGGTTAGGTTGGGATTAGGTTAGGTTAGGTTAGGTTAGGTTAGGTTAGGTTGGGATTGGGTTAGGTTAGGTTAGGATTGGGATTAGGTTAGGTTAGGTTAGGTTAGGATTAGGTTAAGTTAAGTTAGGTTAGGTTGGGATTAGATTAGGATTAGAGTTAGGTTAGGTTAGGTTAGAGTTAGGTTAGGTTAGGTTAGGTTGAGTTAGGTTAGGTTAGGATTGGGATTAGGTTAGGTTAGGTTAGGTTAGGTTAGGTTAGGTTAGGTTAGGTTAGGATTGGGATTAGGTTAGGTTAGGTTAGGTTAGGTTAGGTTAGGTTAGGTTGGGATTAGGTTAGGTTAAGTTAGGTTAGGTTAGGTTAGATTAGGTTAGGTTAGGTTAGGTTAGGTTGGGATTGGGATTAGGTTAGGTTAGGTTAGGATTAGGTTAGGTTAGGTTAGGTTAGGTTAGGTTAGGTTAGGTTAGGTTAAATTAGGATTAGGTTAGGTTAGGTTAGGATTAGAGTTAGGTTAGGTTAGGATTGGGTTAGAGTTAGGTTAAATTAGGTTAGGTTAGGTTAGGTTAGGTTGGGTTAGGTTAGGGTTAGGTTAGGTTAGGTTGGGTTAGGTTAGGTTAATTGAGGTTAGGTTAAATTAGGTTAAATTAGGTTAGGTTAGGTTAGGTTAGGTTAGGTTAGGTTAGGTTAGGTTAGGTTGGGTTAGGATTAGGTTAGGTTAGGTTAGGTTAGGTTAGGATTGATTAGGTTAGGTTAATTGGGATTAGGTTAGGTTAGGTTAGGTTAGGTTAGGTTGGGATTGGGTTAGGTTAGGTTAGGTTAGGTTAGGTTAGGTTAGGTTAGGTTAGGTTAGGTTAGGTTAGGTTAGGTTGAGTTAGGTTAGGTTAGGGTTAGGTTAGGTTGGGTTAGGTTAGGTTAGGTTAGGTTAGGTTAGGTTAGGTTAGGTTAGGTTAGGTTAGGTTAGGTTAGGATTAGGTTAGAGTTAGGTTAGGTTAGGTTGGGATTAGGTTAGGTTAGGTTAGGTTAGGTTAGGTTAGGTTAGGTTAGGTTGGGATTAGGTTAAGGTTAGGTTAGGTTAGGTTAGGTTAGGTTAGGTTAGGTTAGGTTAATTGGGTTAGGTTGGGTTAGGTTGGGATTGGGTTGGAATTGGGTTAGGTTAGGTTAGGTTAGGTTAGGTTAGGATTAGGTTAGGTTAAGTTAGGTTAGGTTAGGTTAGGATTAGGTTAGGTTGGGATTAAATTAGGTTAGGTTAGGTTAGGTTAAATTGGGTTAAATTAGGTTAGGTTGGGATTAGGTTAAGTTAAATTAGGTTAGGATTAGGTTAAATTAAATTAGAGTTAAATTAGGTTAGAAGGTTAGGTTAGAATTAGGTTAAGTTAGAATTAGGTTAAATTAGGTTGGTTAGGAATTAAATTAAATTAGAATTAGGTTAAATTAAATTAGGTTAGGTTAAATTAAATTAGAATTAGAATTAAATTAGGTTAAATTAGAATTAAATTAGGTTAGAATTAAATTAAATTAGAATTAGAATTAAATTAGAATTAGAGATTAAATTAGAATTAGAATTAAATTAAATTAGAATTAGGTTAGAATTAAATTAAATTAAATTAGGTTAAATTAAATTAAATTAGAATTAAATTAGGATTAGAGTTAAATTAGAATTAGGTTAAATTAGGAATTAAATTAGTTAAATTAGAATTAGAATTAAATTAAATTAAATTAGAATTAAATTAGGTTAGAGATTAATTAGGTTAAATTAGGTTAGAATTAAATTAGGTTAAATTAAATTAGAATTAGGTTAGAATTGGGATTAAATTAAATTAGAATTAGAATTAGAATTAAATTAAATTAGAGATTAGAATTAGAAATTAGAATTAGGTTAGGTTAGGTTAAGTTAGGATTAAAATTGGGTTAGGTTGGAAATTAGAATTAAATTAGGTTAGGTTAAATTAGGTTAGGTTGGGTTAGGTTAGGTTAGGTTGGGATTGGGGTTAGGTTAGGTTAGGTTAGGTTAGGTTAGGTTAGGTTAGGTTAGGTTAGGTTAGGTTAGGATTAGGTTAGGTTAGAGTTAGGATTAGAGTTAGGTTAGGATTGGAGTTAGGTTAGGATTAGGTTAGGTTAGGTTGGGATTAGAGATTAGGATTAGGTTAGGTTAGGATTAGGTTAGGTTAGGTTAGGTTAGGTTAGAGTTAGGATTAGGTTAGGTTAGGTTAGGTTAGGTTAGGTTAGGAGTTGGGTTAAGTTAGGTTAGGTTGGGATTGGGATTGGGTTAGGTTAGGATTAGGTTAGGTTAGGTTAGGTTAGGTTAGGTTGGGTTAGGTTAGAGTTAAATTAGAGTTAGGTTAGGTTAGGTTAGGTTAGGTTAGGTTAGGATTAGGTTGAGTTAGGTTAGGTTAGGTTAGGTTGGGATTAGAGATTAGGTTAGGTTAGGTTAGGTTAAATTGGGTTAGGTTAGGTTAGGTTAAATTGGGATTGGGATTAGGTTAGAATTAGGTTAGGTTAGAGTTAGAGATTAAGTTAGGTTAGGTTAGTTGTTAGGGTTAGATTAGGTTAGGATTGATTAGGTTGGGATTAGAGTTAGGTTAGAGTTAAGGTTAGGTTAGGTTGGAGTTAGGATTAAGTTAGAATTAGGAATTAGAGTTAGAGATTAAATTGGGATTAGGTTAGGTTAGGATTAGGTTAGGTTAGGTTAGAATTAGAGTTAGGTTAGGTTAGGATTAGGTTAGGTTAGAGTTAGGTTAGGTTAAGTTAGGTTGGATTAGGTTAGGTTGAGTTAGGATTAGAGTTAGGTTAGGTTGAGTTAGAGATTAGGTTAGGTTAGGATTAGGTTGGGATTAGGTTAGGTTGGGGTTAGGTTAGGTTAGGTTAGGTTGGGATTAGGTTAGGTTAGGTTGAGTTAGGATTAGGTTAGGTTAGGTTAGGTTAGGATTAGGTTAGATTGGGATTGGGGATTAGAGTTAGGGTTAGAGATTGGTTAGAATTAGAATTAGGATTGGAATTGGGTTAGAGTTAGGATTAGGATTAGAGTTAGGTTAGGTTAGGATTAGGTTGGGTTAGGTTGGGATTGGGTTAGGTTAGGTTGGGATTAGGTTAGGTTAGGTTAGGTTAGGTTAGGTTAGGTTAGGATTAGGATTAGGTTAGGTTGGGTTAAATTAGAGATTAGGTTAGGAATTAGAGTTAGATTAATTAGGTTAGGATTAGAGTTAGGTTAGGTTAGGTTAGGTTGGGTTAGGTTAGGTTAGGTTAGGTTAGGTTGGGGTTAGGTTGGGATTAGGTTAGGTTAGGTTAGGTTAGGTTGGGTTGGAGTTAGGTTAGGATTGGAGTTAGGTTGGGATTAGGTTAGGTTAGGTTAGGTTAGGATTAGGTTGGGTTAGGTTAGGTTAGGTTGGGTTAGGATTAGGTTGGGTTAGGTTAGGTTAGAGTTAGGTTGGGTTGGGATTAGGTTAGGTTAGGTTAGGTTAGGTTAGGTTAGGTTAGGTTAGGTTAGGTTAGGTTAGGATTGGAGTTAGGTTAGGTTAGGTTAGGTTAGGTTAGGTTAGGTTAGGTTGGGATTAGGTTGGGATTAGGTTAGGTTAGGTTAGGATTAGGTTAAGTTGGGTTGGGATTAGGTTAGGATTGGGTTAGGTTAGGTTAGAGTTGGGTTAGAGTTAGGTTAGGGATTGGGTTAGGTTAGGTTAGGATTAGGTTAGGTTAGGTTGGGATTGGGATTAGTTAGGTTGGGTTGGGATTAGAGTTAGGTTAGGTTAGGTTAGGTTAGGTTAGGATTAGGTTAGGTTAGGTTAAGTTAGAGTTAGGTTGATTAGGTTAGGTTAAGTTAGGATTAGGATTAGAGTTAGGATTAAATTGGGTTAGGTTAGGTTAGGTTGGGATTGGGATTGGTTAAGTTAGGTTGGGATTAGGTTAGGTTAGGTTAGGTTAGGTTAGGATTAGGTTAGGTTAGGTTAGGTTGGGATTAGGTTAGGTTGGGATTAGGTTAGGTTAGGTTGGGTTAGGTTAGGTTAGGTTGAGTTAGGTTAGGTTGGGTTAGGTTAGGTTAGGTTAGGTTGGGTTAGGTTAGGTTGAAGTTAGGTTAGGTTAGGTTAGGTTAGGTTAGGTTGGGATTGGGTTAGGTTGGGATTAGGTTAGGTTAGGTTAGGTTAGGTTGGGATTGGGTTAGGTTAGGTTAGGATTAGGTTAGGTTAGGTTAGGTTGGGATTGGGATTGGAGTTAGGTTGGGTTAGGTTAGGTTGGGTTAGGTTGGGTTAGGTTAGGTTAGGTTGGGTTAGGTTAGGTTAGGTTGGGATTAGGGTTAGGTTGGGTTAGGTTAGGTTAGGTTGGGTTGGGATTAGGTTGGGATTGGGTTAGGTTGGGATTAGGTTAGGTTAGGATTAGGTTAGGTTAGGTTAGGTTGGGATTAGAGTTAGGTTAGGTTAGGTTAAATTAGGTTAGGTTAGGTTAGGTTAGGTTAGGTTAGAGTTAGGTTAAGGTTAGGTTAGGTTAGGATTAGGTTAGGTTAGGTTAGGTTAAGGTTAGAGTTAGGTTAGGTTAGGTTAGGTTGGGATTAGGTTAGGTTGGGATTAGGTTAGGTTAGGTTGGGATTAGGTTAGGTTAGGTTAGGTTAGGTTAGGTTAGGTTAGGTTAGGTTAGGTTAGGTTAGGTTAGGTTAGGTTGGGTTAGGTTGGATTAGGTTAGGTTGGGTTAGGTTGGGTTAGGTTGGGATTAGGTTAGGTTAGGTTAGGTTAGGTTAGGTTAGGTTGGGTTGGGTTAGGTTAGGTTGGGATTGGGATTAGGTTAGGTTGGAAGTTAGGTTGGGTTAGGTTAGGTTAGGTTAGGTTGGGATTAGGTTAGGTTAGGTTGGGATTAGGTTAGGTTAGGTTAGGTTAGGTTGGGATTGGGTTAGGTTAGGTTGGGTTGGGTTAGGAGTTAGGATTGGTTGGGTTAGGTTAGGTTAGGTTAGGTTAGGTTGGGATTAGGTTGGGTTGGTTAGGTTAGGATTAGGTTGGGATTGGGATTAGGTTAGGTTAGGTTAGGTTAGGTTGGGTTAGGTTAGGTTAGGTTGGGATTGGGTTGGGATTGGGTTAGGTTGATTGGGATTAGGTTAGGTTAGGTTAGGTTAGGTTGGGATTAGGTTAGGTTGGGTTAGGTTAGGTTAGGTTGGGTTAGGTTAGGTTGGAGTTAGGTTAAGTTAGGTTAGAGTTAATTAGTTAAGTTAGGATTAGGTTAGAGTTAGAAGTTGAAGTTAGGTTAGGTTAGGTTAGGTTAGAGTTAGGTTGGAGGTTAGGTTAGGTTAGGTTGGGATTAGGTTAGGTTAGGTTAGGTTAGGTTAGAGTTAGGTTGGGATTAGGTTAGGATTGGGATTAGGTTAGGTTAGGTTAGGTTGGAGTTAGGTTGGGATTAGGTTAGGTTAGGATTAGGTTAGGTTAGGTTAGGTTAGGTTAGGATTAGGATTAGGATTAGGATTAGGTTAGGTTGGGATTAGGTTAGGATTGGGTTAGGATTGGGATTGGAGGTTAGGTTAGGTTAGGTTAGGTTAAGTTGGGTTGGGTTAGGTTAGGTTGGGGTTAGGTTAGGTTAGGTTGAGTTGGGGTTAGGTTAGGTTGGGATTGGGTTGGGTTAGGTTGGGATTGGGTTGGGTTAGGTTAGGTTAGGTTGGGTTAGGTTGGGATTGAGTTAGGTTAGGTTGGGTTGGGATTGGGTTGGGTTGGGATTGGGTTAGGTTAGGTTAGGTTAGGTTAGGTTGGGTTAGGTTGGGATTGGGTTAGGTTAGGTTAGGTTGGGTTGGGTTAGGTTGGGATTAGGTTGGGTTAGGTTAGGTTAGGTTAGAGTTAGGTTAGGTTAGGTTAGGATTAGGTTGAGGTTAGGTTAGGTTAGGTTAGGTTAGGTTGAGTTAGATTTAGGTTAGGTTGAGTTAGGTTAGGTTGGGTTAGGTTAGAGTTGGGATTGGGTTAGGATTAGGTTAGGTTAGGTTGGGGTTAGGTTGGGTTAGGTTGGGATTAGGTTAGAGTTAGGTTAGGTTAGGTTAGGTTGGGTTGGGGTTAGGTTAGGTTAGGATTAGGTTAGGTTAGGTTAGGTTAGGTTAGGTTAGGTTAGGATTAGGTTAGGTTAGGATTAGAGTTGGGATTAGGTTAGGTTAGGGGATTAGGTTAGAGTTGGGTTAGGTTAGGTTAGGTTAGGTTAGGTTGGAGTTAGGTTAGGTTAGGTTAGGTTAGGTTAAGGTTAGGTTAGGTTAGGTTGGGTTGAGTTAGAGTTAGGTTAGGTTGGGTTGGGTTAGGTTAGGTTAGGTTAGGTTAGGTTAGGTTAGGTTGGGATTGGGTTAGGTTGGATTGGGATTAGGTTAGGTTGGGTTAGGTTGGGATTGGGTTAGGTTAGGTTAGGTTGGGATTGGGTTAGGTTGGGGTTGGGATTAGGTTGGAGGTTAGGTTAGGTTGGGATTGGGTTGGGTTAGGTTGGGTTGGGTTAGGTTGGGGTTAGGTTGGGATTGGGTTAGGTTAGGTTAGGTTGGGATTGGGTTAGGAGTTGGAGTTGAGTTAGGTTAGGTTAGGTTGGGTTGGGTTAGGTTGGGATTAGGTTAGGTTGGGTTAGGTTAGGTTGGGGTTAGGATTAGGTTGAGGTTGGGATTGGGATTAGGTTGGGATTAGGTTAGGTTAGGTTGGGATTGGGTTGGGATTTAGGTTAGGTTAGGTTAGGTTGGGATTGAGGTTGGGATTAGGTTAGGTTGGGTTAGGTTAGGTTAGGTTAGGTTAGGTTGGGATTAGGTTAGGTTAGATTAGGTTGGGATTAGAGTTGGGATTAGGTTAGGTTAGGTTAGGTTAGGTTGGGATTGGGATTAGAGTTAGGTTAGGTTGGGTTAGGAGTTAGGTTAGGATTGGGTTAGGTTAGGTTAGGTTAGGTTAGGATTAGGTTAGGTTGGGATTAGGTTAGGTTGGGATTTAGGTTGGGTTGGGATTAGGTTAGGATTGGGTTAGGTTGGGATTAGGTTGGGTTAGGTTGGGGTTGGGATTGGGATTAGGTTAGGTTGATTAGGATTGGGTTAGGATTAGGTTAGGGATTGGGGTTAGGATTGGGTTGGGTTAGGTTAGGTTGAGTTGGGTTAGGTTGGGATTAGGGGTTAGGTTGGGTTAGAGTTGGGTTGGGTTGGGATTAGGATTAGGTTGGGATTAGGTTAGGATTGGGTTAGGTTGGGTTGGGTTAGGTTAGGTTAGGTTGGGTTGGGTTAGGTTGGGTTGGGATTAGGATTGAGTTGGGTTAGGTTAGGTTAGGATTGGGTTGGGTTAGGATTAGGTTGGGGTTGGGATTGGGTTAGGTTAAAGTTGGGATTGGGATTTAGGTTAGGTTAGGATTAGGTTAGGATTAGGTTAGGATTGGATTAGGTTAGGTTGGGATTACTGGGTTAGGATTAGGTTAAGGTTAGGTTAGGATTAGGTTAGGTTAGAGTTGGGTTAGGTTAGGTTGGGATTGGATTAGGATTAGAGTTAGGTTGGGATTGGGATCAAGTTAGGATTACGTTAGGTGATTGGGATTGAAGTTAGGATTAGGTGAATTCAGGTTAAGTTCAGAGTTAGGTTCAAATTAGGTTAGGATTAGAGTTAGGTTGAGGTTAGGATTAGAGATTGGAGTTAGGTTAGGTTAGTTGAGTTAGATTACGGTTAGTTAGGTTGAGATTAGGTTGGGACTGGAAGTTAGGTTACGATTACGAGTTAGGTTAGGATTGGGATTAGAGTTGAGTTAGATTCGTTGAGATTACCGTTAGGTGAGATTGGGTTAGGTTTAGGTTGGGTTGGGAGGTCTAGGGATTAGGTTAGATTAAGGTTGGGTTGGGATTAGGTGGGATTAGGTTATTAGGTTAGGTTAGGTTGGGATTGAGTTAGGTTAGGTTGGGATTAGTTGAGATGGGATTGAGTTAGGTTAGGATTAGAGTTAGGTTAGGTTAGGTTAGGTTGATTCAGAAGTTAGGTTAGGTTAGTTAGGTTTTTTTTAGGTTAGGTGGAGTTGAAGTTGGGATTGGGATAGGGTGGGTTGATTAGGTTAGGTTGGGATTAGGTTGGGTTAGGTTATTAGGTTAGGTTAAGTTTAGGTTGATTAGATTAGGTTAGGTTTTAGGTTCAGTTAGAGTTGGGATTGGTTGGGATTAGGTTAGGTTTTTTTTTTTTTTCAGCTGCTTTCAAGATATACCAGTCATGTACTACTTATTTTTACCATTTTATATATATATACTATATTCAGGTGGATTTGTGGGGTTTGGATGGGAGTTGGTGCTAGTTGGCTTATATTGGCCAACATATTATATACTACATATACTACTTACTAAATATTTCTTTACTAATATATATATACTACTTACATATACGTGAGCAACCGCGTTGCCTCTCCCAAGTCAAGACCCCAACTCGATTTGTGTTTGAGTTGGTTGTCTTAACTCAGAGAAGATGATCAGCAACTCACCTATATGGTTCCCTATTTCTAGCTAATACTTTGTTATAGACTGCTTATACATACATATATACTTTTTATATACTTATGTGGATATTAGGATGTTGGTTTATATTGGAAGTTGGTTGGGTTAGGTTGGGAGGTTTTGGATATATATTTTTATTTATTTATTTCATTTCTCTTATACCTATTACATTTGTTCTTATATTTAAGTATTACATTTTTATTCTTATTACTAAATTTTTACATGTTATACCTTTCATAATATTTCTGTTTTGTTTACTTATATGTTTAATGTTACATGTTTGTCTTATTTAAAAGTAGTACCACTCTTATTTACATTAATTGTTGTTATTTACTCTTAAAGGTCGCACAGTATTAATCTAGTACATTCTAATAGTAGGTAACCTAAAGTTTTTATTACATATATTTACTATTTATTACTTGTTTACATTATATATATTTATTTTACGTAATTGCTGACGCTGTATGTAAATATACTGTAGTATATTTCTGCAGTGTCACATCATATACACTAGTTTTTACTATTAGTCTATTGCTGGTTAATATATATTGTGTTGCATTCCTACGTTTTAATTTGTAAATACTTTTATTTGTTCTAGGTACCACTATCCCCAGTGCCTGCAGTGTGGTGAGTTGTTATTTATTTGTTTTTCCAGTTTCTAGCTGTTCCGTGTATCTGTGTGTGTTGCGGAGATGGATTTGTGCTGATTGTGTTTTGCTTGTGTATGTGTTTATTTCAAATTTACAACTTTTACATTAAAGTTGCTCATTTTCTTGTTGCTGTGTTTGTGGTGCTTGTGTGTTGTTAGTGTTTATGCTTATGTGTTATGCTTGTCCGTGTTAGCGCATGTGTAGTTTTGCTTTATGTGTGTTGTGTTTCTCCACTGCAGGTTCCCAAGGCCCTTCTTGAAGCAAGGTCGCTAATTCTTCTTGGTGTGGTCCCC
The DNA here is from genome assembly GCA_019925095.2 of Dendrolimus kikuchii. Taxonomy (NCBI): domain Eukaryota; kingdom Metazoa; phylum Arthropoda; class Insecta; order Lepidoptera; family Lasiocampidae; genus Dendrolimus; species Dendrolimus kikuchii. The sequence continues at coordinate 20,150,431 of CM034408.1, forward strand.
ACACCAGCTGTTGTCCTAGTGCTAGAAGTGGGTACCAGTTCCACGCACGATAGCGGAACCGTAGGCCGTACCTTGCTGACTGGCCTGTTGTTGCTTTACTGACACCAGTGTCTAAATCCATTTTTCTGCAGCAGGTACGACTTCCGGTCCATTACTATTGTGTTGTCCTTGGTATCCCTTCTAGCAGTAGGCTACGGTTGCGCGCACTATCGCGTCCCACCTTGCTCTTACGGGACACGCCTCGCTAAAGGCATTATGGTCCGCTTCTGCCTTTTCTCACGTACGCAGTTTTGCACTTTGGTGGTGCGCCCACCGTATACTCCTCGCATTCGTTGCGAGTATGAGGTCCACCACAGTGACTACACATCACCTGGGTCTCCGTACACAGCTTCTTGCCGTGTCGAAGCCCAGGCAGATGGTGCATTGTGTCAATGGCGACCTATCCGTCACCTGCAGAGTTTGCAGGTCGATTCTTACAATGCCTGCCTCAGTCAGTCTCCTCCAGATGGGCGGCGTCACCTTTAGGACCACTTTGTGTGTGTTCGGGTTTCTTCCACGTATCTTGTACGCAATCTCCATCCCTTCGTCGACACCCTCAAGGCCCTCAAAAACCAGTTTATTCTGGTTCTTAAGAGCCCTGAAGAAGTCTTCGTCGGTATGGATCCTGAGTACCCCCGTTACCATTACCATAGGTTGTTTATTGGCAATGTCCTCTGCTGTTAGGTCCTCTCTCTCGTTTCTCAGTTTGCATTTCAGCTTCTCCCTTTCCTCTGCCGTCCTGCAGCTGATGATGACCCGCCCATCTCTGGCCTTTCTTACTCGCTCAACCTCCACCCCCTCCTTGGCGTTTAGCGCCGTCCGTATCTCCTGAGGTTTCATCGGCTGTGCTGTCTTCTTTTTACTGGTTATGGCTACAGGAGTAGCGTACAGTAGACCAGCGAAAGCTTACCCACCGGCGCGCCGCCGCTACACTCGCGTAAGCTCATTTTTGGAGTGCTTTCCTTGCTCGATTCAGACCTTTACTTCTGGATCTTATACTCTGGGATTATTCATTCTCTCAAACTTTTTCATATTTTGAGCGCAGTCTGCTCCTCTATTTTGCCCATTATCTTCGATTGACCTTCTTCCATTTTTCTGATTTTTCTTCCTCTTCTGTGCTTCTTCCCCGGTCCGGTTCCTGCATTTGAGCTTCTGTCTGCACTTCTTTGCAGCTGCTTTCTCGTTCATGGGCCTCCTATTTTCACCAAAGCTCTTGCCCAACTCCTCCTCTGTTTCCTTTTACAAGGCCACAACCTCTCCACCGCTGTTTGCACTCTTGTTTGAAATATGATTTTCAAGTTTCGAGAGTCGTTGAAGGTAAACCTCCTCATGTTGATACAGTTTTTCGCCTCTGTCTCTCTGCTTGTCTCTTTCCTACTCCCTTTCGGTGGTGTCTTTAGAAGGTCTGCTGTACAGCCCTTGCAGTCAGGAGGAGAAAGTCAGGAGTCACCTTGTCTCTTAACTAGGTTTCCCTGCCAGAGGGCTCTTGTTTATGTTGACTTCCAGTCTTGCTACTTCTTTTGCGGGAGGGATTTACGCCACCGTCTCTTCCACGTCATCTGTCACTAGGGACCAGTCCCTGTTGATCTGGTTCCTAATCCTCTCCCTTCTCACCGTGTCAGGTCCCACGACCAAAGTTAACCCAGAGGTAGTGGTACCTTTTCCATGCATCAAAACTACCTTCGCTGGTGCGAGGTCTTGTGGTGTTCTATGCATCTTCCCAGTGAAAGGAGATCACTAGTTCACTGGGGAGGAAGGTAACCACTTTCTATCTATACTATTCGCCTGGCTGTATAACACCAGGTGAAAGGTCAATTAATAAGAGATAAGCAATATGCCTGGGCAGTGTCAAATATCTAATATGAGGTCAAATTAAAACAAAGTACAACTTTGTTGCAGTCAACAACTGAAATATTTTTGTTTGTTACAGGAGGCGTCATTTGCTCAGCTACTACTCACTAGGTAGAGTACACAGTCCTCTATCTATTAACTAACACTTGTATGATTTCTAATTTTCTCTTTTTGTTTGCA